>CM024636.1:14751201-15173309 GCA_014182715.1 Eucalyptus cloeziana | reverse complement strand
CTCTTTTGGGAGTTAGCATTTCTCATCCCATGGCATGGTTCCCATCTGTGATGGTAGATGGTCGCATGCCGAGTTTTATACTTAGTACTCATTCTACCAGATCTATTCTTTTTTCTGTTGGTTGAATAAGGGCGTTTTTATGATCCTGTTTGATTATTTTTGGGGTGGTTATCTGGTTCTCCTTTCTGTTTGGAGTGGTTGAAAGAGCAAAGTTCTAGGACACACAGATAATGCTAGAGCAGCATGCTTATCCTATCTTTTGCCTGAGCACGTGGAAAGCTGCTATAGTCAATAATGTTAAAGAATAACTCAAGCAGCTTATGCCCTTCTCTGGTTATAATTGGGAAGTTTGGCTTGGTCAAGTCTGTTGGTTTGGACGGTTAAACCATTTGGGACGTAAAAATTTTGGATTATCTTATAGAGTCAGTGTAGTCTAAGGCGAAAAGCACAATTAAGGTGCTGGCAACCTAAAATGCTAAGGCAAGGCTAAAAGAAGTTTTGACCAAGCAAAGCAAGCGCAATTAGGCAAAAATTTTTAGCATCTAATCTTACACAGAATAAATTATATATATATAGATTTTGAACGATATCAATAGTGTAAATAAATGTTGTGCAAAAAAACTCTGCACTTAGCTGTAGGGATGGAGAAAAATAGCAATCATAATCTCATAAAACTTAGAAGAAAACAAAGTCAAACACAAATTTCTTCTAGGTGTAAGTATTAAGTAATTCTATAAATTTAGTTTTGGGTCTCTTTTCCATCTGTGTTTTTGAAATAGAGGATAAATGTCATTAAAAGAAAGACTCCCTAGGGTTTCCATAACCCATGATTTGCACTAGGTGAGCACCTGGTGCCTTGTGTGCACCCTGATGGCTTAGGCAAGAAAAGGCATCTGGCTTGTTGAAGGCCCTTGCCTAGACATCACAGAGGTGAAAAATCATCAGCCTACCTTGGTTCTGCGCTTCAGTGTGCACCTTGTGCAGTTTTGACTACAGTGAGTTTGGCTTCACAGGTCTTTGCAAAGCACTTGACCTTCTGAAATTTTGCAAAATCTGCTTTTATGCATGTGCTGGGTGATTACAAAGTGACTATTATGCCTATGTAGTTAATTGATGTTCCAACCTGACTAGTTCTGTCTGAGATCTTCCATATTTTGAGACATAGTGAGATATAGGGCAAAGTGGAATTTAGAGCTTGAAGAAATAAGTTATGATGCATTCGACTGGGTTTACCTTTTCCTTTTTCTTTAGGGTCTTGTATAGTGCCATTCTTTTTTTTAAATTTGTGAATGTGGACATGGTTCTGAGTCCCTTTATTTCAGGTTAATAGTGTGAGGTTACCTCGCCATGTTGCAGACAAAAGGGTATTTTTGGCACAGCTTTGGTTGAATTCTCAACCCAGGAAGATGCTGAGAGGGTTTTGAATGAGTCTGGCTTATGCAGGAGTTGAATTAGAGCTAAAACCAAAGTAAGTTTTTTCTGTCCAGTGTCTCAGAGGGAATTTACTTTAGTGATCTTTGTTTACCTTCCCTGCTATTGGATTGTGTAGCATAAGCTCTAGTAACTTTATATATCTCATAATTATGAGAATGGTCTATGATGGACCAAGTAATGAAATGCAAGTGCTTAGTTCACTGTAAGTTTACCATCTGTGGAACTTTTTATTTGTGATGTCTTGATAAATATTTCAGAAAAAAACTACCTAAGGGTTGATTGTTGTGATAAATCTGCAGAAGCTCGATGTGCTGTTTGACTTGACAGTAATGGCTTCTACAACCTATCAATTCTAGTTTTCAGCTAGAGTGTAAAGCTCCTATTATATTCTATGATGAGGAAGCCCACTTTAAATTGGTATCCCGAGCCATGGAAAAACTCACAATTTCATGAACCAGATAAGACCCAAGTGGGTGGCCTAAGCATGAAGTGGTTTGTAATTGGTGGTGTGAGGAATTGACCTGTGCCATTCGCAGTCTGTTTCTTATTTAAGAAGCCAACTTATGGGTTTTAAAGCTTCAATTAGTTTTGAAACTTTGAAGTTTCCTTATATTATTGTTGCACTATTTTGGGCACTTTGTGAAAAAAGATACATCGCAGTCATTCTCTTTGCACTCAAATAAATTTGTGCTAGCGAGATGGATGGTTGTGCTAACATTGTGATTTAGATACTTCGCTTGGAGAGGATTTTTGTAAGATTTTTGGGACTGGACTTGTTTGGCGTTAGATTATCATAGTCAGGAGATCTTTTTATGAGTGACTAATTACTATTAACATTGGGAAGTTGGGAAAATGCGATGAGTATTCATGCTATTGTTGTAGTTTACATATTTCGCTGGAAAATTTCTTTAAGCTTTTCGCCAGTTTACTTGTGCTTGGTGTTGGAAACATCATAGTCCTGAGATTTGAGGAGTGACTAGATTCTGGCATCCCGCACCCTAACCATGTCTCCATTTCTTTTGTCAATCTAGTTGCTGGAAAAGAGAGACTATCCACATTTGGTAAACTGTGTTAGTAAACTGTAGTTGCTAGAAGAGACATTAGCTTGATACGGTTGAGGGTCTAGAGCTGGCTGTTGTACCGTAATGTTCAATTTGAATGGCAAATCCCCTTCTGTAGCTGTGAGCACCTTTTCCCGTGTCTTGTGGTGTTGAAGGATCTGTTGAATTGATAGTGCTGGGTTTGTGGATGAGGTTATGTTGTTGTTTGTATGGCTAATGCCTGCATGCCATTCAGGAAGGATTTTGATGCTGAAAGAGCAAAAATGATGGAAGATTTTGAGAATGCTCCTCCCATGAGTTCAAACAACAAGAATGATTCAGATCCACAGCAGAAGTAAGACATTGCCTCTTGACTGCAGAGGTTATGTTTGTGTTTTCTATTTCCTACGTTCTTCAGACATATTGAGCATGATGACATCCACTCTCTTATGGTTGCAGCTACCCAAAAGGCTTACTTGTTGCATTCACATTGAAGCGCATTGGAGAAGAAGGTTCTGCTGGGGAAAATGGCACTCATGAGCCAGCAGCAAGTGATAACATAGATGGGTCAAATGTTGGCGGGTCTAAAGATTCTTCAGAGAATGTCAATGCTGAAGCTGATCAGACGGCATCAGAACATGTCGATGATGATGCTGGGCTGCAGAAAGATACAACAGAAGGTGAAAATAATGGTCTAGAGAGTAGCGAAAAGGAGTGTGACAATGGAGAGCAGTCTGCTGAAGATGCCTCACATAAGGATGGAGAGAAGGAGAGATCTTCAACCTCCTTTAAAAAGGACATGGATGTGGTGATGCGTGAGGATCTGAAGAGTGTCTTTGGGAGGTTTGGCACTGTTAAGGTACTTCGCTCATTTCTCTAGTTCTTTCTGGTTTGTGGAGATGTGCTGATTTCTTATCTAGTTGTGATTAATAAGAGGAAATTATTGCGTGTACTTTTCAGTTACCTTTAAAGCTGGAGACATCCTTCCTTTTCTTTCTTTACATGCAAAGGCCGGTAGCCTGATAATGCTTTGGTCATCTAGTTAGTGGCTCCTTGAACAGGAGAATTTCTTTTGTTGAATGATGATCTTATTCCGTTTATCTAACTACTTGTGATGGTTCTGTGTTTCTGAAGTATGTTGACTTCAAGATGGGAGATACTTCAGGTCACATACGGTTTGAAGAACCTGAAGCAGCTCAAAAAGCTCGCGCTGCGGCAGTTCTTGCTGAAGAAGGGGGTCTTTTAGTTAAAAACTACATTGCCACGTTGGAACCTGTTACAGGTAGATAGTGACTTTCATTTTACTTAGTGCTGCTTGTTTCCTTCCATCGATGACGGTATTCTCATGGAAAAATTTGTGGCCACTTACCATATTGAGTTTCTATCTAGTTTCCTTTTGATACAAATGTTTGTTAGAGTCTATTTCAAGTTTCCTCTGCAATTTCAAGACTGAAGGTATAGCCCTATGGAAGTATAATACTAATAGTTTCAGTGATAGGAACTGTGAAGTTGGCGAGTCTTTGTTATGTGTAATAACCTGTAAAATAGACTTGGATATGCTCTTTGATTAAAGCCTTTTCTTAATTCCTTTGCCAACACCTCATCATGATGAGATGGTATCTTAAATCTTGTGGTTAGATGTAAAGTTTTTAAATGATATTTATCTTTGAGTTGTTTAAATCTGCACAATTGATCTCTTTTCAATTTTTGGTAAATTCTTCAGATGATGTTATTGCCTGAGCAGATGCAAATTTTTCAATAGTCTATTAGGTCTCAATTCTTTTCATCAGCATTAGATCTTAAGCATTTTCTGATGTGAAACTTTCACATATGTGGGTGAAAATGCAATAATTTGCAAATTGTTGCACAATGTTTGTACGATCTGCTAATCTCATTCTTGCAGGTGAGGTGGAAAGGAGTACTGGGCCCTTCTTCGTGGTGGCCAGGACAAATTTCGGGATGGTAGGGGTGGACGAGGAAGGTTAGTATGCACCCAGCGCAGTTACATATCTCCCCCCCCCTCTCTCTCTCTTGTAATGATAGAACTTTTTCCTCTCAGAGGAGGAAGACATTTTAGAGGAAGCACACTCGCTCGAGGGGGAATGACTCTGGCTTTGGTCGTGCAAACAAATCTCAGAGGGTAGCCTAATGAAAGTCGAAGGACCAAACTTATTAGTCAATTTTGGACCGGTTTTGTAGAATTGCTTGGATCCTCCTGGCAATTTGTCTTCTTTTGCTGCGAAGTTACTCTGGCTGAGCTCCGTACGAGAATGTCTGTATCTATTGCACTCTTTTACTGAAGGAATCAGAGTTATTGAGCTTTTAATTATCCTTCTTGGTGTCTATCTTGGTGGTAGTTGTAGCTTTACAGTCTTTGAATTGTCCAGTGTGCTCCTCGGTAAAACCACTTCTTCGCCTCTCTGGGCTTGCGACGCTGAGACATATAGTCAAGTCACTTTGCTTACGGCTTGCCTCTGATCAGTTGGTCGTTCTATAAATGGCAAGAATGCCAGACTTCTATGCAGTACATCTATGTTTTCATTGAGATGTAATGGACTGCATCCTCAATGAATCCAATTGTGAAGTCATGCCAGGTCATTTGTTGAGTTCGTCCAACGACAAAGCTCTAGTTGAACATCTGAAAACAGAGTTGCTTTGTTTTGTTTTAAGTTTTAACAGACTAAAAAATGTAGATGATTTAATGTTTCTTAATCTCACTTGCAAAATGGGTTTTAAATTCATATATGATTCTTTTTTTTTTTTGAATTGGGTCGTATATGGGCCATTCTAAAATGAATGAGTCTAAATAAGTTTAGTTTAGAATCCATTTTCAACTCATTAGAGCGTAGACTTTCTTCTCTCTCCCCCTTCGCTCTCTCCTTCTGAATAGTCGTCTTCTTTTCCTCCCACCTAGCTTTAGATGCCTCCTTCGTGCCTCAACCTCTTGTTTGACGCTCTTAGTTTTTTGATCCACTTCTTCGAATTGACAGTTGGCGGTTTTGGATTAGATTGCCCCTAAGTACAAGGACGAGGGACGACATGTCTCGTACGGGCTTTGGGCTCGAGGAGCGACTCGTTCTTGCGGAGGTGCTCAACAAGGGGGGAGAAGCTTGGTGATATCAGAAGGGCGGGGCTGGACGTGGGCGAAGGAGCGCCGGAAGTAGCCGTTGAAGGAGCAGCCTATTTTGATTCGAATAAGACGATGGATACGAGTACTATCACGGCACTGTTTTAGCTAGCGCTTCGTGCTTCGAGGTTCCATGGTCTTTTGATCGAGCAATGTATTCGTGTTGCTCAGGTTGTTCATGAATTGAAATCGAGGGTCTCTTTAATGGCCAAAAATAAGAGCAACGAGGCCGAGGTCTGTACAGGACGGAGTGTTGATTGTTCAAGCCGGAGCCTTAGCTGGGGCGGCAGAGGACGGAGGTGAGAAATGGGGATTCATCGGGAGGAGAGCTTTGTGTACCCGGTGGCCAGGCTGCTGCGACGATTCAGGAGGGTGCTGGTGCAGAAGGAGGGCGGAGTTGGACAAAGTTTGTCTAGATATTTTTCCTTTATGATCTGCTCAAACCCAACCTAACTCGACCACCCATTTACCACCTCTACGGGTACTAGCAAAGGCTTGGCCTCCCGGCGAGTAGGAAGCCCTCGATCGCTGCAAATTTGGATGTCTCCTCTTGGAACTGATCCTGACTAAGAAAAGAAAATGAATGCACAACTAACAACTTGGCATCACATCTCATTTAGTCCTTCCCCAAATTGACTGGGAATTCTTAATATTCTGCCAATAACACATGTTTAAATTCCGGTTCTCAGCTCAAAGAGGACGTTTGAATGCCTGACTTGTCGTCAGGGTCCGATTATTCAAACCCGATACAAGCAAGAGTTCAGCAAAATTGTAATGAACTACTCACGTCCCGGTCGAGGACGTGCACAGTTGCGACAATCATGCTTGTCAGCATTTAGGAAGCACGGGTAACAGCCTCATGGATGGCATCTGCCAGATGAGGAACTGTCCTCGAGCTCAGACCTGCCATGCTGATTCTCCTGCACGTTTAATATAAGATAAAAACTATGAGAAAAAAATGGATTTCCTTTCGACTATGTGCACACTAATCGCGTTCTAGTGTTGGGTTTCACATTGAAGAGTGTCGTTTAATTTGTTAATCAGTGGTTATAACCAAAGAAACTTCAGAGGAAGCACTTGTGGAAAAGGGCACACTGCTAAAAAAAAAACGCATGAGAATGCTCTTATAATGGGAGGTGTCAGACAAGCTAAAAGTATAGAATACATTACCCGTCAGATGTCATATAGATATGGTATTCTTGCGTCATAAATGCAACTTGCTCGAGTTCAGTCCGGTGAAAGTAAACATGCCAATCTGCTTGATTATGTGACTCCAGTCACCAGGAGTGCCTATGAAAGGAAAAAAAACAGTAACCAGAGAACCTTTGAGCCTTGTAGAGCGCAGAAATGCCAAAAATAAAATAAAATGGTGAAATGCAATCAATGTCACAAGTATACCCGACTCAGGCAGGCTCAAACATATTTAAAATAGTTCAGATATCTAATTAGGAACTACAGATACTAATTCTAAACTATTCCCCCGTGCTGGTTAGAGTCAGTGTACAACATTTTTTCATCCAACCGGCTCATTCTTAAAGAGTCCGAGGAGAACCAAGCAATTTTAGGCCTACTACACCTTCATCAGCCAAAGATATGAGAAGCTATATTTGTAAATGAAGGAGCATTGCTCAGGGATACTGGCATTAGATGCAATGAAATGATAAGATAATATCCCTAAAAGCAAACTCGTGAAATATAAGCATTTTACTATGAAATTTCCATAAACCTATATAACAAAGATGATGTCGAAAAAATCAACACATTTGGTAAGTTGAATAATCTGATTGCCTCAGTAAATTTTTCCTCTTGCAAACAAAAGCAGCAAGTAATAGTTATAGTATGAGTGAGTTTTGAGTTAAATTGGGCAAAGAGATGCGAAGTGAACCAACCCAAAAAAGTATATCATAGTAAAAGAAAAGTTAGACCTTAGTGGAGACATTTGCCCCACTGAATTCATGAGATGCTGTCTCGCTTGGCTGCCAAAATGCATGACATATTGTGCACATTCAGGAGGAAGAAATAGACAAGGAGGGAGAAATCACAGGTTTTGCTGACTCAATTAATTTAGGTTCATTGAAGAACTGCAGTGCAATACACACAGAAGCGACGACTGACATAATCAAACAGCTAAGAGTATTAAGCTAAACAACAATACATCGACATAGCTGAGCCAGTTCAATTCAGCAGACATATAACTTCAAAAAAGCACCCACCTCTGGCCTTCAAGGCTTCAAAAAGTTGATGACGCATGCTTATAATGCGGTCAGCCATTGCCTTCAATTCAATAGTCCATTCATTGTACATGTCCCTGCATAAATGAGGTAAGACATATTTGACTGAAACCATATTTCTAGTTCCCACAAAAGAAAAAAGAAAAAAAAGAACTGACATTTGAGGAACTATATTTTAGCACAAGCCACCAGAGTAGAAAGAAAAATAAAGAGAAGTCAGTGGTCAGAGAAGTAAATTGGTCAACTTCTTTTGAGCATATAAAGAATATTTGAAATACAAGTTATGGCATGGCACTTGTAGTGTCAGCACAAAAATCAACTCCTTACTTGTCCCTGAGGATTGTGGCAACAATAGAGGCTCCATGAAGAGGAGGATTAGAATACATAGGCCGAATTACGAGTTTCACTTGACTCTCGACCCTGCTGGCAACATCAGATGTTTTGCATACCTATAGATTAAAATGGGAGGTCAAACATCAGGACCAGCAGTCAATATTCAACTCAAATATAGACATGAAAAATGATTCAGTCATTCTGTCATTTTTCACTCACACAAGTGTAAGCTACATTAGAAAGTGAAATTCAAGCAAGCAAACTTTCAAATAGATTATCTACTGGAAATGAAACATGGTTTTGTGTCAGTTTTCAACAGTTGAAAAAGGACAGATAGATCATACAATGCTTAGGGCTCCAACACGCTCTCCATAGAGCCCCATGTTTTTTCATAGCTTTGTGCTACCAGGCACTCACCACCATCAGCCACAAACATACGAACAGATTGTGCATCAGCATCAAGACTTCCACTGGCAAAACCCTAGGGTTTCAAGAGAGAATTTTAAACCAAGATAAGAATTTCTTCAATTGTTTCATATAAATCCATGTATCCATCCTAAGTATATTAATCTGTTGGACAACCCACCTGATAGGCACTGTCAAAGAAAGGTAACAACTGTTTTGATCTCATCAACTGCCTTATCTTCTCCCATTGTTCAACAGTTGGGTCAACACCAGTTGGGTTATGAGCGCAGGCATGTAGGAGGACAACTGCCCCAGATGGGGCAGACCCAAGATCTTCTAGCAGGCCTACACCACATTAGAGACTAGATTGTTATACTCTAGAAAAAGAAATCTATCCATGAAATCAACAAAACAATCAAATGTGCATATCTGTCTGTGATTATTTATGAATATACTGAGAGAGCTCAGTAATAGGCTAGCTAAAAAGTTCACACACCTTGGAAATCCAGTCCACGTGTTGCAGGATCATAATATCGATAGTATTTTACAGATAATCCAGCAAGAGTAAAAACTTTTGGGTGGTTCCCCCAGGTCGGTTGGGGAATGTATATTGTGCGCTGCACAAAAACCAAGCAAATGTTTTTTACAGACGGATCTTTAGGAAGTGTATAATCTAGTTATTTTGATTCCGTGAAAAATAAATAAATGGATAAATAAATAGTGCTATACCTCATGGTAATGCCTTGCCAAAAACTCACCACCAACTCTCAGTGATCCGTGCCTGACAAACACTGCACAGTGGTGACCCTATTCTCCTGAATAGCAGGGCTATTCAACAGCATATAAGGTGCAACCCCCAAAGGAAGTAAAACTAAGATGAGAATTTAGTCAAATGATCGAATTACGTTGAACATATGATGCTGAGTGAACTTTTCTACCTGTCGGCACCGAAGATGAGCTTTGCACTCAATTTATTGAACTCTGCCAATCCAATAATTGGAAGATACTCCTTCACACGTGATCTGAATTAACGAATTTACAATCAACAAATCACAATGATAGGCCTAAACTCCATTACAAACAGAAAATATGAAAGCAGACAACTCACGGATCAGTAACAAGAGACTGCTCTGCCTGTCTGACTACACTAAGGACGAGAGGTTTTCCTTCCTGTCATTCACATAAATAGACAGCTAAAGGTTGCATCAGGATACAAAACATGCAGTCTTCCGACAATTTAATTTTCCTTATAAGAAGAACGACTTGCTGGGCACTAAGTCAACCCTGAGATCAGGTAAACATTTCACCACTTTTGCGACTTTAATAAATCTGAAACAAAAGCTCATGGGTCACTTATGCAGCTGAGTAACAAGCACAAAGATCCCTCTTTTCACTCATTAAAAAAAAAGAAAAAAAAAGACCCCTCTTTTCATCAGAAACCTTAGAAGATTGATTTTGAGATTACAATCCAAACTAACATATATCAAAAGGTAGCGCCTATCAGGATTCACTGCTTATTGGCTGTTAATGTCCACTGAGTCACCAGCAAAAGAGCATAAATCACCACCAATTTGTATTTATCCAATATCATGCTGAAGCAAAACCTATACGTTGTTGTGCATGAACCTGAGCACACTCTAGCACGGACTGCTGACAATCGCCACCACTAACTTTTGGTCAAATTATAAACATTATCTAATATTTTCAATTATATATCAATTCTGCCCACACAAAATTTCTGAAAGAAGCATTTAGATAAGCTACTGCTTTCTGCATACTTCCTTCATTTTGCCCATCTTTAAGAATTCTGGCGGACATTATATAATTATGAAAAGCTACTAGCTAGCAAACAAAAATTTAACTCAATCCTAAAGCAGACCGTTTGAAGTAAACAAGCTGTATCATAATTGCTCGAATCAATAAAATCTATGACCTTGCACTCTAGAGAAGCAAATTATTGGCAGAAAATTTTCCTCATATGATGTTGAACGGAGAGAAAAGGGGGGAAAAACATCCATACCCATGAAACACATACACTGAGTATCTAATTTGCACTTCAAGTCCAACAAGATACATCATATTGACATAGATGGAAGATAGTTTACCTCCGTACGGTAGGCGCCGACTCCCAAATTCAACTTAATTGGGCTAGTATCTTTGTTATACGCGACAGTCACCTGTCCAAGCACAATAGGCCAAGGATTTCGCAGTCAAGACGTATAAGACAAAACAAGCCTAGAAAAGAAAAGATCAACACGATGAAACTCAGCAAGCAGAGCCGGGGTTCAGAAACGGGATCTCAGAGCCCGGCGTATCACGTCCGTAAAGACAAGACAAACTCCAAAGATGAAGAAATCAAAGCAGAGCGTATTCGCCTCGCTCATTAGATTAAAACAACTCAACAGTGGCGCGAACAACTCTTAGCAATCAGTCAAGCATCCTATGCAGCGAGCGGCGAGCGGCGATCGCACACCTCGACACCTCACGAAATCAACATTTCGCACGACTTCACGATCCTTTGACCATACTCTCACGAACTACTTCGCCGGTGATAAAAAAAGAGCACTCGAAAAAGCCGCAGTCAAACATCGCGATCGTACGCAATACCGCCAGTCTCCTCGACATATAAGGCGATCCGCAGCCAACCGGACACATCGCGAAATGGAGATCAAAACCGCCGGCATCGCGAGACCGCTCGCGACGTCGCTTTTCCTCGTCCGGCGTCCCTCGAAAAACACATGAAGATCACGCGGCGAGAGAGAGAGAGAGAGAGAGAGAGAGAGAGAGAGAAAGAGAGAGTGAGATTTACCCCGAGGATAGGATCTTCGGGAGCGCGGACGACGTGATGGAAGACGGAATCGGCCATGGGGAGAAGGAGCAGCAGCGGCGAAGAAGAAGATCGGTGCCTGCGCGCGCACGAAGTTTCCTCGACCGGAAAAGCGATCGATCGTTGGGTGCGAAGGCGACGGTGGCGAAATGTATATAAATAGCGACGGCAACGGGCGACGGTGACGTTGGCTCGCAGTAAATCTGTGGGTTCCTTCCCTCTGTTTTCTGCTTCCCTTTTTATTGGTTCGATGGCACGCCCACATACCGTCTGAAACGAAAAAAAAAAAACACTAAGCCCTGCATGGTAATGTTCTTTTTTTTTTTTTTTTTACAATTTTTGTGTTTTTGTTAGGGAACAAAAAAAAGCAAAAACGCGTTTGTTTACATTTTTGTTAAATCTATTTTTTTGTTTTAAGAAACTTTTGGAGCAGAAACAAGAAAAAAAAACATTGTTTTTGTTTAAAGAAAAAAAAAAGAAACACATTTTCTCTCCTCTCTCTCTTTTTCTTTTCTTTTTTTTTCTTTTCCTTCTCTTTTTCTTTGGCCAGTCCCCGGCCTCGGCCATGGCAGCCCGGCGACCGGCCAAAGAGGGCCGGCGACGCCGTCGAGGGCTGGCGACCTCGCCGGGGCGTCGCCCCAAGCGGCGAGTCGGGCTCGCCAGTCCGGCGAGCCGAGCTCGCCCGACCCCGGCGAGGCTCGGCCTCGCCGGGCCACCTCCGGCCGGCGTCGCGGGCGATGGCTGGCGAGGCCGAGCCTCGCGGGCGAGCTCGGGCTCGCCAGGATCACGGGGGCGAGCTCGAGCTCGCCCGGCTCGAGGCAAAGGCCAGGCGGCGAGTCGGGCTCGCCCAGTCATCCGGCGGCCCGAGCTCGCCCCACCGGCGAGGCTCGGCCTCGCGGCCATCGCCGGGCGACGCCGGCTGGAGGTGGCCGGCGAGGCCGAGCCTCCCCAACCACGGCGAGGCTCGGCCTCGCCGGGGGCCGGCGAGCCTCGCGTGGGCCGGGCGAGGCCGCGGCCCTCGGTCGGCCGTCATGGCCATGGCGGAGCCGGCGACCAGGCCAAAAGAAGAAAAAAATAGAAAAGAAAGAAAATTAAAATTAAAATATTAAAAATTAAAAGAAATAAAAAAATACAAATTTACCAAACGTGTTTCGTTCATTTTTTATTCCTGAACAAGTTTACCAAACGCGTTTGGTATTAAAATTGTTCAGGGGGAACGTAAATAGAAAAAGTGTTTCATTAGGGAACAATTTTTGAACAAAAAAGGGGTTTTGTAAACTTGTTCGGAAATAAAAAATAAACCGGAACAAGTTTGATAAATTTGTATTCTTTTTAATTTCTTTTAATTTTTAAATATTTTTATTTTTATTTTCTTTATTTTTTTTTTTTTTTCTTCTTTTGGCCGGTCGTCGGCCATGGCCGGTGGCCTCGCGCTGGCCCCGGCGACGCTCCGGCGAGGTTGCCGGCCCTCGACGGCGACCGGCCAAAGAAAAAAAGAAAGAAAAAGAAGAAAAAAAAAAGAGAAGTGTTTCGAATTTTGTTAAACAAGAAACAACTTTTTTTTTTGCATTTTCATTGAAATGTATTTACGAACGAAAACGATTTTGGAACAAAACGCACCCAAACGCGTTTTCATTTTTTGTTTTGCGAACAAAAACGAGAAAAGTTGTTCAAAAACAAAAAAAGAATGAAAACAAACGCAGCCTAGCGTTAAATTTTGACAAAAAAAAAAAAATCAATACTAAGGAAAAATCTAAACTGATATATTTGTGTCAATAATGGAAAAATATAAATTAATATATTCATGACAAATTTACCTTCTCAAATTGATCTATTTGTGACAAATTAACTCTTTATTGAATTCCTATAATATTAGATTCATAATACCAAAAATTCTAAATTAATATGCATATGACAAACGGAGAGAGTAAAACCCAATACTACGTGTTATCAAATTTAACAATTTGACAATAAAATTTAATTAAAACTAATGGAAGATTAATTTGATTTTTTTTGTAATTAGAAAATTAATTGAAAGTAAATTTGTCATATGTATCTATTTCGAGTTTTTGATGGTATTTATTAATTCAAAGAATATTTTGACAAAAAAGCCCAAAAAATAATAATGTTAAATGTTTTTAAAAAATAATGCTAAGTATATTCAGAATGATAGTTGTCCACGATTATTTAATTAGATAAATCACATCGAGACCGTCATCCTCCTTTTATTTATTTTTTATTTTTTTTGTGCCGTATTATCTGTGTGTGTGTATATATATAGACAGTTGACCTGTATGCGGCGAGCGGACGCGCGTGGTCTTCCTGCGTAATCAACGCCCCATCGTTTATTCTCTCTTTGGAGGTGGCAGATACGGATGGGTATCTTCAGATGTGCGAGGTAGAGGATCGCAGCTCGAGCACGTGTGATCCCATGGGTAGCTAGAGATCAATATGAATGAAAGCCTAATCCGACAGCCCTCCGATTCATTCCTCAAACAAGAATGGACGGCGATGCCGGCGACTCGCGAGTGATGTCGCGGTTTCTCTACAGTACGTGCGAGGCAGAGATCGCAGCTCGAGCACGTGGGATCGCATGGGTAGCTGGAGTCTTCCGACCGAACGAGGGGGTCTTGGACTACCTGGCTGGTTCTGTGGTCGTAGATGGCAGCCAAGGGGCGCTTTCACCGATCAGGGCTGTCCTTGGTGATCGCCCTGTGGGGAGCATAGTAGTTTTGTGTTCTTTATTTTTACTTATTGGTACCCACAAACCTCACCCCCTTATTGAAAGTGAATATTTTTCTTCCTCAGGGGATACCAACAATTTTTACATTAAAGAGATATTAAACGAAGAGATATTAAACGTTAGCAACATCTCACTGCAAATCATCCCCATATCAAGTTTTCCCTAAGTCATTCAATGTGTGTATTGGGGCGGGCATGATTCTAGAGTAGAATCTGGAACCTAAGAACCGGACTGGTAGGAACTTGTAGATTTTAGGTTCCAAGGTATGCATAATAGGTTTCGGGTTTAAAAAAATGAAGAACTTGTTTCAACGGTTCTTAGTTGGAGAAAACTAGAATCTAGAACCCAACACTGTAATATATAACCTAAAACAAGTTTTAATATTTTTCTTGATTTATGTCTCCATGCGATCTTTCAATATTTTATACTATTCGATGATGAATGTATAACCTACAAGTATTAGTCCGAGTTTCCATTTTATAGATAAGTTTTTACTTTATTAATGTTCATATTTTTCATATATTTAAATATAAATTATGATTAGTGAATTGTAATCTTTCAAATTATAACATAAGTGGGACTGGGTAGACATTGGAACCTATGATAGGATAGGTTCCAAGTTCAGGTATGCAACGTAGGTTCGTTTAAAAAAAATGAGGAACATTATTAACGAATAGATTTCAAGTTATATGGAACACGTATGGAACTTAGAACCATTCACCTCTATTTTTATCTAGTCGAATTCCTTGCCAAGAATTCATTTTCTTCTATTGATAGTTTTATTTATTTTGTATTCTCTTTGATGAATGACAAGTTTATTTATTATTATTGTGTTCATTTTCGTTTTGTTTAACTAAAAAAAAAAAAAAGCAAAAGAAAAAAGAACTTGTTGGACCTTAAAACCTGTGACAAGGTAAGTTTCAGGTTTCAGTTCCGATTTCAGGTTCCGATGAGTAGGTTCTATGTTTCAAAAAATGAGGAACTTGTACCAAGGGTAGATTTCAGGTTTTAGGCGAAAATTATAAGGAACCTAGAATTGCTCATCCCTAGTGTGTATGCATGAGTAGCTAGAGTCATCTCTCGTTAAACCATGAGATGGTGAGGCATGTTCTATGTTAAAAGTGAAGTGATTGTTGAGATCAAATGGAATTTTTCCACTTCAGAAAGCACGAGATTATGAACCCTAATTTTCGCTGAACTACCAACACTAATCAAAACATTAATCTTGAGTGATAATCAAATGTGCATTTGGTAAACTCCAAAGGGGAGAAATTATTACATAAACTCAATCTTTATATACAGATACCATCATAACCATTGACTGTGTGATTCTACTGTGAGGCCCAAAAATTCAATTTCTTATGACGGTATTGATCTACATGAATTGGGTTTATGTAATTTTTCAGACTTCCTGAATGGGCTCAATTTATTTGCTTGTTTATGTCTTGGTCCCACTCCATTTGAACGCGCGATATGGCTTGCAAGCTGCTAATGGACAGAAGATTCCGAGCTTATCTTTGCTCAAGAGCAGGAACTTGTGGCGTAAATAGAAATGTAAGAACAAGGTTGGCTGGAGATCTACTGTATTTCCCACGAGCATTGTCTTCCCCTCTCCTGCTGGTTGTTGAATCACTGCAGTCATTTTCTTCATCCCTTTCAACAGAGCGATATCGCCTCCGAGTTGGAACACCGATTGCAGCATTCAAGAAAGTAAACAGGAAGCTTCTGTGAGAATGTTTAAACGACCGCAACTAATGAAACCTCCCAGTAAACATTTGTAAACCTTAACATATTGCATGAAGTGTTTTGCCAGAGTTGCAGTGACAAGAGCTTGAGCACAACAGACTCCGTTCCTTGTCTATAATAGAAATAGAAGAGATCCTCTTACCCATCAGACGGCAGATAAACATGGAATCCACTCGCCCTGAGAGCAATTTGCTTCTCGTTCTTCAACCCTGAGCTGTGAACCCGACAACGTGCTTCATAGATGATGTGACGGTGGTCACCAGGGATACCTATCGACAGCAAAGAAAGGCGTGCTCGAAAAGTTCAAGTACATGGAAAAGGTATATCATGGATACAAAAATCTACTATGCAACCAAACTTTAAAACCAACGCAACCTTAAGCTGCAAGGAACTGTGTCCTGACATGTATAGCCGAAGGTAACGATCGTGTTAGAAGTGATTGCCAGACGACATCTAAAAAACGAGGTCCAAATTTGGACTTGAGCAGGAACCTGCTGAGTATTCAGCAGCTTAAGCTGCTAGAGCAAAAATTTCTGCAGTCCCGCCTACAAAGTAATTTCAGAACTATTCAACAATACCACATTTATGTACATACGTAGAGAGAGAGAGAGAGAGAGAGAGAGAGAGAGAGAGAGAGATTGTTATAAACCTCTTTCATGTAAGCATCAAACAATTGCTTCTGCATATGAACTACTGTACTTATCTGTATGAAAATTGGCTAAGCATATGTAAATTCCGTCAGTCCAGTGATCAGCAAACAGTAGTTCACTTCCGAACAATTAGATCATCAATGATCAAGCAAATGCAGCTTACAGGTCACTAAAGAGGAGATCTTCCAGTCATTTTAAACACTCTTCAAGAAGAGGTTTGCCACCCCTTTTTTTTCATGTTTCCAGCTTAGATGGCAAATGACATTGAAAGCCATTATGCATCAGTCTTAATTTATAGCAGCCACAAAACAATTATATAGCATCAATTATAGCTTGTTATGAGGACATACAAGTAACTAAACTTAAATTTGAGTCAATCCATGAGTTGCAAATAGTAGCCTGCCAAATTCGGTCTCAACACATAAAAGACCATAATGGCGAGAAAACAGTTTACCTAAAAGAATATCTTAAGAAGCATGCTGAATACACAATGCATGTGAATCTTATGATTGGACAAACGGCTAATTCGTAGGAGGGCACTAGTCAGGAGATCAAATCCTAATATTCCCACTTCTAGTTGTTCCACCAACATTTCTCCTATTACTGGGTTTCAGCTCTTCAATTATTAATTTCATGTGGTTAAGCGCTAGACCTAATCATGGGTTAGGATCTCTGAGGTCCAATCGCGACTTCGCGAAAGATCCCTAGGCACAGTGCAATTTAAAATTAATCAAGCAGCAGAATTTTTTTCTATTATCTTGCTTATGGGAGGCCACTTTTTTGAAGCTGACTAGTATAGGGGTGGTACCAGTACCCCCTTGGTATCTTCTTGGTCATGTCTTATGTATCATTCAAAAAAACTGCCGCTCTAACCAGCTCAACAGGTCCCACCAAGCCTGAACTTTGATACATAAATTTCTTGCTTTCAAGCAATGAGCAAGCTTGGGAAAGGCTTCCGAGGACCAAGGTTAGCAGAGCCAAACATCGGACTTGTCATTCTACAGAGCACTGCCTAGCCCGACTTGACCCACACATTGACCAAGTTCCACATGTAAGATGCAACTTACATGTAAAGGGAGTACCGAGTAATGTGCTTGATACATACATCAGACTGATTTCCAAAAGTACAAGTAATCTGAGCAAAATTGTTGCTTGACAAATGATAGCCCAATGCTGACAAACGGTAAAACTTTCAGACAGCTAGAGAAAGGACATTATCATGCTCTGATTGTCTCATTCATGGTGAGATTCCAGATCAAACAACAGCTAATTTAACGAACAGCTTGCTCGCGTAATAGGCACAGCCACTACCATCACAGGAGAAAAAATTGCTAGCAATTGCAGATGGCCACTCAAGTTTGATTACCCAATGTCTCAGTCAAGCAACAAGTGAGGCAAATCTAGTCATATAACACATAAACAGGGATATGGAAGCTCCAGGCACATCAGCAAATGCAGATCAAAATGGACACCTCGATCAATAGTCATGCATGAGAATAAGACAGCACGCACAGAGAGATTCATTTGGAGTGGACTTGTCCGCCTGCTCACTTGAATCAACACCAGCAAATTCCGTTGTGTAAGGCACTTCTACTTACTCCAGTAAAATGATGGTGTCCAGCTTAAATCAATCGACACAGGTTCTAGAATGGTGTGCTAAGTAAAGATGGAAACTTTATTGCAAATCAAGATACGACCAGGTAAGCACAAATGCTACTATGATCAACATCAGTAACGATAACAAACACAACCGCAGACAGAATCGTCCTACGATATTATTATAGAAACATGTGTACAACGATCCACGAAACATAAATTCATCCACCGGATTAATGTTGACCAGGAAACCCCTGCATACCATTGCCCATCCCATTCAAGAGATCTTGAAATGAGTAGCCATCAAGCGATCCAAACCCATCAAGCAACCCCTCAAAGAAACCACCGTCAACCGAATTCGTGGCCACTTCCTCGTCCTCAACCTTGGCATCCTCATCTCCATTATCCTCCATAGCAACAACTCCAGACGCCGACGCCTTCTCCTCATGATCTGCGGTGACCGCGGGCATGTGACCGTCGAACAGAGTCATGTGCCCAAACAACTTGTCCTTCCTAGAGAAGGTGGTCCCGCAGGAACACCTCCACCTAGACTGCCCGCAGTGCTTCGCGTGGCTCTTCAAGTCGGCCAGCACCGAGAAGCTCTTCTTGTTGCATCTGTTGCACGCGTACATCTTCGGGCAGTGGCTCCTCTTGAAGTGATTCTTCACGCAGATCACCGACTTCAGGGGCCGGAACTTGTTGCTCCCTTTGTTCCGACTGCACCCCTCGAAGGGGCAGGAGAACCGGGTCTTCCGGGGGGCGTCGGCGCACCTCTCCGGCTTCGCCAGCGCCTCCGGCGTCTTGAACTGATTGCCGTGCGCGCATGTGCATCCTCAGGTTCGCGTCCCGCTTGAACCCCTTCCGCAGACGTCGCAGAAGTGGGCGTGCTCGGCGAGGAGTTTGGCCGCGTTGAGCTCCACGATCTCGCAATCGGACTCGAGCTCGACCTCGTCCGTCTCGGCTTTCACCTCGACCTCCGGCGGCTTCGCCGCCGGCGGGTCCACGGGCTCGAACCGGCAGCTTCGGGAACGACCGCTCCGGCTCGGGATCGAAGCCGGAGCCGCGAGAGGAGCTGAACAGGGCGGCGCCGTCGACGATGATCCGGTGGATCGCCGACCCGATCTCCGCGGAGACCATGTCCATCTGGTCCTTCCTCAGGAGGGTGTTGCTGCAGAGGACTGCGCCAGGAGCCGCCGGACCGAGTCCAGCCTCAGGCGGACGGCGGCGAGGCTCAAGAGCGGCGGGACGCGGGGGTCTTCGGCGGCGGCGGCGGCGGCGCCATTGCCGGCGGCGGCGGCGGCGGGGGGTCCCGGCGGGAAGGGGCGGTCCGCGCCGGAGATGGGGTGGTACATCGCCGCGGAATTGGAGCCGCGATCGGAGACGGCGAATGCCGGAGAAGTTGGCGAGAGAGAGAGAGAGAGGGAGAGGCGAGACGAGACGAGGTCTGGCCAAACGTTGACAGAAGACGACATGGCAAAACTAGCAGCGCCGCCTCTTCGGAACTTCCTAAATAGGTCGTAATTCCATTTCTTAATAGCTGCGTCGGCTCCAATTGCAAAATGATTAAATCCACACCGATCTTCATTTTCATATGATATAAATTTATACATATTCAACCCGACTCATATTGTGAAAATACTTTCGTGGTGGGAAGGAAGCGATCGAGCCGCGAGATCAAATGAGAACCAAAGAAAGCAAAGGAGAGCCATAGGAAGTTGTGATTCCATATAACGACGGTATCATGAGTTTTATTATTCTAAACAAATTGATGGAATATAACTGATTCGTATAATAATTTAGTCCATCAAATAAAGAGGTAAAAAAATGATCAGTCGCCTATTTTGACAAGTCTAGTCGGTGATATTTAGTAAATGAAATTCAGAATGACAATTCAAATTAAAGGTCGCCTAAACCCGACCCACTCTTAAGACTATCGTTGCACGCTCTCTCTCTTCGTGACTTAATGACTTGCCGTGACTTAATGACTTGCGATGACTTTTTGGTACCTCTCCTTCCTCTTTCATGGTTTGTCCCTTGATTGTTGCCCCCAATATTCACAAATGTTTGGCAGGTCAAATGATTTCCTTCAATGATTCTTTGCGAAAAAGTTTGAAAATGTTGATTCTGTTGAATAATTTCTTGCATAGCATTTTAGTTTGATTTATTAGGCCCAAAGATTGATTTTTTAGCCTACCAAGCCTCATGCTCTTTTTTTAAGTTTAATCATTCAAGTCCAACAGTCAACTTTTAGATAAAGTGATGTGGAGTGCCATAAAGTGAATCGTGTGTGGCTTTCCAAGCTCAATTATGATAATCATGAACCTTAATAAATTGAAAGTGATAGAATTTAGATAAACTTCGAGCCACGTTTATATAATTTTGATGATGTCCATGTTCGTCCACTTAACAAGTTATGCATCTTCCACTTATTGAATATTTTAGTGATGAATTGGACTTGGCGACCAAAAAAGGGAATTGGATTGGCTTGAATCAATCAAGCATGCGGTCATGGATTGTGTCATCGCAACGCACGCAACACGTGCACGCTTTCCTAGTTCATTATAATATTTGAATCTACAGATCTTTTTTGACTTTTTGACTTTTTGACTTTATTTACTTTCTTTTCTTATCATGATAAATTATTTTTAATTTAGATATGCAATATTTATCCAAATTAAAATATGAACATGAAGAGTTTAAGATTGGTTAAGTAGGTGGGTGTAGGTTTTCATAGGATGGTTTAAATATTGATGTATTTTAGATATATGAGTTGGATATAGATCAACAAATTTGTATGGCACACGAGGTGGTTAGAATGAATTAAATTGATTAATTATATTGGACTATTTTCGACCTGACCAATCTATTTGATGGCCCTACCCTCTCCATCTTGTAGCCTAACTAATAAAAAATTGTCATATGACCATATGTTGTCATAAGTCTCATGTGACGGGAAGGTGAGATTTAAACCACCCCATGGCGACATTGTTAGTGATCATAATGTAACCCAATCAATAAAAGATTGGCATGTAAACTTCATTGTCAGACATCCAACATGGCAAAAGGTATTGGCCATAAGAAAGATGAGATACAGGTTGACAAAATTATCGGTGCTCCCTCGTGAGAAAATATTGTATAGGCCCAACCCTCCATGTCAGATGATGTTCCTCTACCTATTGATCGCCACGTATCCAATAGGACCCACATTTCATATTTTTCATAGAGCCCTTAAACTCAATTACCTGCTCATCTCCATAGACACTCCTCAATTTGATCTTGATTGACTCGACGAAATCGCCAAAGCCAATCCAACCAAAAGCAAGCTCAAAACAACATTCTCTCTTTGCTTCATTTTGTAAGTAACACTTTAGACTTCTATTCACAGAGACATTCCTATCAGAGCTTTGGCTTCGACCCTCCTCATTTCTCCCAAGAAGTTCAAGACTTTCACTCCAAATGATTCGCTTGTTAAACCTCCACCTTCGCACCCATCTCTTTCTCTTCCTTGTTTTCACCCTCATCCCTTCCGCCTCCCTCAAATGGTGCGCTGTCGCCGTCGCTGCCTCCGGCTGATAAGCGCAACCGTCGACTACTCCGTCGATCTCGCCCCGAGGAGCTCGGCGAGAGGGTCGTGCTGCGAGGCTACGATCGTGAGTTGAAGGTGGGCGAGGAATTCTCTCGGTTGTCCCACGGAAGGTTGGAACCTAGGGTTCGGCATCGACGCATGGATTGGCGGCGTCAAACGAGAATCGCTGATTGGTGGTGGACGCACCGAACGAGCATGGCAGCGGTCGCCGGCGGTGATCGCACTCTTGACGAACACGTAGCGATGAGTGAATGGAGATAACTTCAAGGCGCGGAGCGCGGGCGTAAGCAATATTTTTCGCCCGGTCATTGCCATCGAGCCCAACCGCTACAAAAACGATCTTTGAAGTGGACGTTTCGGCCGAAAAGGAGAAACGGTGTCGGTGAAGCGGCGATCACGATGAAAATTGTCGACCGACGTACCTCCTTATTGTCAAAAACCACTGGGATTCGCCCTAGTGGCCACCCTTCCAACATGAAAGGGGGAGGTGGGGTTTAAATCCCCACCTCTCGGGGGATGGGGTGGGACGCGTAAGTTTCAAGAGTGGGTTTTGACTCTTCACGCCCTGCAAGAGGCGGGGCAAAAAGTCCGAGTGAGTGTATAATAGGAATAGAGTAGACCGACAAAAAAAAAAAAAAAAAAACAAATTCAGACCAAAAAAGAAGAAAGATAAAAACAAACACACCGTTCCTGAAAAGGAGATTGTATTGGTTGGGCTAACTTCAAACTTGGTGATCCGAGAGCAACCAATAATTTCTTCAACGTGTGAACTCGTCTGAGGAGAATAATTTGTTAAATTTGTTATATCTACTAACTTGGATAGAGTGAGGCTCACTTGAAATTCACAAATGACCCGCTTAATGTTATGTTTTGATTCGATTCCATTTTGAATATGTATTGCACTCTTTAGTACTAGCTCCTCGACTAGTGATGATCCAATCCGCTGAAAATAACTCCAGTTGAATGGTAGAAAGTGAAAAAGATAGTGAATTGTGTTTGGAATGACAGTTCTTGTCGTAAACATAAACTTGGTAAACTCATATTAGTTTTACAAATTTGTCTCAAACTCTAGCCTTTGTCGAAGAGAATCTCAATTATGATAAGCTCGAAGAATAATGAAATATCACGATACTCGCCACAATATTAAAAGTAATTATATATCATTGATTAATTGAAATGAAATATAAAAAATATACATCGAGTAAATATTTTCCTTATGACAAATTGGAGCTAAACAAAGACATCGCAGCGCATTGAAACTTTGTCGATGTGACTGCATTTGCCCTAATAATTACTTGCGAAAGTCGGAGAAGCGTCTTATGGATAAAGCATTGCATCCATAGCATTGCTCGGCACCACGCACCGCCGGTCACGCAGTGACAAATTATACGTCTACGACAATGTCAATTGGCCATCAAACACCCTGTGAATACAGTGATAAGACTGATCAGCTGACTTTCAGAATGGCTTGAGAGAGAAGGACCGGAGGTTTCTTGAAAACCCTAGGGCATCGGCCGATGACTTCTTCAAAACTTCCTAGGCATCGGCCGAAGAAGGTTTCTTGTAGCTGAGAAAACGTCCACATGGTTGCAGATCTACCGTGATTCTCACAAGCATTGTCTTCCCCCTCTCCTGCTGGTTGTTGAATTCATTGCAGTCATTTTCTTGATTCGTTTCGACAAAGTAATACCTCCCGTACCTCCTGCATACATTATGCGGGAGGTATTACTTTTGACACCAAAAACCATAAACCTTTTTCTAAGAAATGTGTCATGTGAATATAAGTTTGGAGTTTTTGGTATTACAAAACAAAAGTTTAGGGTTGGATTTTTGGTATTATGGAAAAAAAGTTTTGGACAAATATATCACACGGGTACAAGTTTGTAGTTTTTGATGTCAAAGAAAAGAGTTTGGATAAATGTGTCATAATTGATAAAAATTGAGGTTTTTTTATGGCTTTTTCCCATTTCATAATAAAATATATTTTCATAACTGATCATAATTTAGCCCTACATATTTTGATGGGTTATGATTTTTTTTTTCATTTATTCATATTTACAAGAGATACAAGCGATCATTTAAAAAATATTTTTTAAATCATTCATTTTCTGCAAGATAAACACATCCTGAAGATTATAATAGTGATTGTCATATCCCTTATCGCGTTGACTTTTTTCATACAAAGTTGACCCGTATGTGCATGCCGGCCTCTTTGAATATGCGGCAGGTGAAGGATCGTGGTCTCCCTGCACAATTGATTGCACATTGCTTATTTTCTTGGCATAACAGTCAGGTGATGTCCCAATTAATTTTCCTGTATCTCGACTAGTCCATCTCTCCCAGACCATCTTAAGGGCTCTCTTCTTTATATTGGTCTAGTCATTTGGGGTTTATTTTTAAAGGAGAGCTTCCGACAACGCTTGAACCCAAGGTCCCAAGACTAGCAACAAATTCTCTAGGTAATCCAAACCATCACCTTATGAGTAAAAGTCAGCTAAGCCAACACCTTATAGGGGCCAATTCCATAAAAAAACACGAACTGTTGTCCCAAATCTGGTCCAAACTTTATTTTGTCTAAAAAAAAGCATCAACTTTCACTTGTGTCCCAAATCTGGCCCGAATTTTATTTTGTCTAAAAAAAGGCACCAACTTTCACTCGTATCCCAAATTTGGCCCTCCGTTAACCCTCCTTCCACAGACATCCGATGTGGCATTTCCACTCAAAGTCGATTTGAAGATGAATAAAGTAAGTCTATTACAAATAGGCTTCACATCTCTATTTAACTACAAGATGCACACACTTTTAATGTCTCGCTTTAAGGCAATGTAATCTTCTGCTTCCAACCCAGCTTCTGACATTGAAAACAACTTGCCAATTGTTAATTGATCTAATGGCCTTAGCTATGTGCCTCGTCCTCTGGAACTGAAGCTGCTGAATTATTTTTCCCATGAGAATCATCTGTAAAGTTCACCTCATTAGAGGGTAGACTTAAATTTGGTCTTATGTTGGACAAACGGCTAATTAGTAGGAGGGCACGTAAAAGACCATAATGGCCAGAAACCAGTTTAACTAAAGAACATCTTGAGAAGCATGCTGAATACACAATGCATGTGAATCTTTATGTTGGACAAACGGCTAATTAGTAGGAGGGCACCAGTCAGGGGATCAAATCCTAATATTCCCACTTCCAGTTGTTCCACCAACATTTCTCCTATTACTAGGTTTCAGTTCTTCAATTATCAATTTGACGTGGTTAAGTTCTAGTCCTAATCATGTGTTAGGATCTCCGAGGTCCAATCGCTACTTTGGGTAAGACTCCTTGGCACAGTGTAATTAAAATTAATCAAGCAGCAGAATTTTTTCCATAGTCTTATTTATGGGAGGCCACTTTTTTGAAGCCAACTAGTATAGGGGTGGTACCGGTACCCCCTTGGTACCTTCTCGGTGAACTCTTACGTATCATTCCAAAAAATTGCAGCTCTAGCCAGCTTAACAGGTCCACCCAAGCCTAAACTTTGATACGTAAATTTCTTGTTTTTCAAGTAATGAGCAAGCTTGGGAAAGGCTTCTGAGGACCAAGGTTAGCATAGCCAACATCAGACTCGTCATTCAACAGAAGCACAGTCTATTGACCCACACATTGACCAAGTTTGACATGTAAGATGCAACTTACATGTAAAGGGAGTACCAAGTAATGTGCTTGATATATACATCAGACTGATTTCCAAAAGTACAAGTACTCTGAGCAAAATTGTTGCTTGACAAATGATAGCCCAATGCTGACAAACGGTAAAACTTTCAGACAGCTAGAGAAAGGACATAATCATGTTCTGATTGTCTCAATTCATGGTGAGATTCCAGATCAAACAACAGCTAATTTAACGAACAGCTTGCTCGCATAATATGCACAGCCACAACCATCACAGGAGAAAAAATTGCTAGCAATTGCAGATACCTACTCAAGTTTGATTACCCAATGTCTCGGTCAAGCGACAAGTGAGGCAAATCTACTCATATAACACATAAAAAGGAAATGGGAGCTCCAGGCACATCAGCAAATGCAGATCAAGTTGAGCACCTCAATCAATATTCGTGCATGAGAATAAGACAGCGAGCACAAAGAGATTGTTTTGGAGAGGACTTGTCTGCCTGCTCACTTGAATCAACACCACCAAATTCTGTTATGTAAGGCATTCTAATTACTCCAGTAAAATGATGGCATCCTCCTTCAATCAATCAACACAGGTTCTAGAATGGTGTGCTAAGTAAAGATGGAAACTTTATTGCAAATCAAGAAACGACCAGGTAAGCACAAATGCTACAATGATCAACATTAGTAACGATAACAATCACAACCGCAGACAGAATCGTCCTCCGATATTATTACAGAAACATCGCGTACAACAATCCACGAAACATAAATTCATCCACCGGATTAATGTTGAACCCCAGGAAACCCCTGCATACCATTGCCCATCCCATTCAAGAGATCTTGAAAAGAGTAGCCATCAAGCGATGCAAACCCATCAAGCAACCCCTCAAAGAAACCACCGTCAACCGAATTCGCGGCCAACTCCTCGTCCTCAACCTTGGCATCCTCATCTGCATCATCCTCCATAGCAACAACCCAAGACGCAGCCGCCTTCTCCTCATGATCTGTGGCGACGGTGGGCATGTGACCGTCGAACAGAGCCATATGCCCGAACAACTTATCCTTCCTAGAGAAGGTGGTCCCGCAGGAACACCTCCACCTAGACTGCCCGCAGTACTTCGAGTGGCTCTTCAAGTCGGCCAGCACCGAGAAGCTCTTCTTGTTGCACCTGTTGCACGCGTACATCTTCGGGCAGTGGCTCCTCTTGAAGTGATTCTTCACGCAGATGACCGATTTCAGGGGCCGGAACTTGTTGCTCCCTTTGTTCCGACCGCACCCCTCGAAGGGGCAGGAGAACCGGGTCTTCCGGGGGGCGTCGGCGCACCTCTCCGGCTTCGCCAGCGCCTCCGGCGTCTTGAACTGATTGCCGTGCGCGCGCATGTGCATCCTCAGGTTCGCGTCCCGCTTGAACCCCTTCCCGCAGACGTCGCAGAAGTGGGCGTGCTCGGCGAGGAGTTTGGCCGCGTTGAGCTCCACGATCTCGCAATCGGGCTCGAGCTCGACCTCGTCCGTCTCGGCTTTCACCTCGACCTCCGGCGGGTCCACGGGGCTCGAACCGGCAGCTTCGGAAACGACCGCTCCGGCTCGGGATCGGAGCCGGAGCCACGAGAGGAGCTGAACAGGGCGGCGCCGTCGACGATGATCCGGTAGATCGCCGACGCGATCTCCGCGGAGACCATGTCCATCTGGTCCTTCCTCAGGAGGGTGTTGCTGCAGAGGGACTGCGACAGGGGCCGCCGCACCGAGTCCAGCCTCAGGCGGACGGCGGCGAGGCTCAAGAGCGGCGGGAAGCGGGGGTCTTCGGCGGCGGCTGCGGCGGCGGCATTGCCGGCGGCAGCGGGGGTTCCCGGCGGAAAGGGGCGGTCCGCGCCGGAGATGGGGTGGTTCATCGCCGCGATCGGAAACGGCGAATGCCGGAGAAGTTGGCGAGAGAGAGAGAGAGAGAGAGAGAGAGAGGGAGAGGAGAGACGAGACGAGGTCTGGCCAAACGTTGACTAAGACCACATGGGCGCCGCTTCTTCGGAACTTCCGAGGTAGGTCGTAATTCCATTTCTTTGCAGCTGTCGGCTCGAATTGCAAATGATTAAATCCACATCGACCTATCTAATTCATTTTTATATGATATAAATTTATACATATTCAACCCGACTCATATTGTGAAAATACTTTTATAATGGGAAGGAAGCGATCGAGCAAGCAAGCGAACGAGATCAAATGAGAACCAAAGAGAGCTAAGAGAGGGTCATAGAGAGTTGTCATCCCATATAACGACATTATCACGAGTTTTATTATTCTAAAGAAATTTACAGAATATAACTGATTCGTATAACAATTCAGCCCATCAAATAAAGAGGCAAAGAAATGATCAGTTACCTATTTTGACAAGTCTAATTGGTGATATTTAGTAAATGAGATTTAGAACGACAACTAAAATAAATATGAGGGTTAAATGGGTAAAGGTTGCCTAAACCCAATCCAATGTTAAGACCATCACTGCACTCTCTCTCACTTCGTGACTCAATGACTTGCCATGACTTTTTTGTACTCTCCTTCCCCTTTCATGATTTGTCCTTGTTGGGGAGAGCTCGGATATAACAATTCATCACGGCCAAACGCAATTCAGGATCAATTTCTCCCCCGATACTAAATCAACTTAAAATCTCTTAACCCCCAGCAACAACCAGCAATGTATAGCCTCACAAAATGCAAATATAATACTGAAATGATAAGTAGACAAAGAAATAATTTTACAAGGATTTAACGTGGAAAACCCGATGCGGGAAAAACCACGGACCGCCCAAAAACATCCACTAATCACCAAGAATAGCGGGATACACAAAGTATTCTTCTCTAGTCACACACTAGAGGTTCAACATCAACATTACAATCATCTTCTTCTCACCACATAGGTGGATAAACAAAGTTTTGAGCAAAAACCTTAACTAACTTGGAGAATTCGGAGACGGTTCTCACGAACAAAAACCATCAACTCGTAGCCCTCGGTCTCACGAACAACATACTGAAATTTGAGCCGATTCCGACAATATTTGGCCTTCGAATCAAAGCCGCAAAGTTGCAAGCTTTTTCTTTTCTTCTATTCTCCCTTCGGTGGTTTTTCTTCTCTCTCTCACTTTTCTTCTTCTGGATACGCACACCCCACGTACGACAACTCCCTTCTTTTTGTTCTTTTTCTTTTCTTTTTCTTTTAATGCTGGCTGGGCCCCACATGCAGGTGGACCCAGCCAACAAATCTCCCCCTCCACCTCATGTGGGGAGGTTTGTCATGCCCGCTTTTCTTCTACAAGTGTCAAGCTTCATCACGGGTAAGGCTTTGGTCATCATGTCGGACTTATTGTTGTCGGTATGGACTTTCTCAAGTAGGAAGAGCTTCTCTTCTAACTTTTCTCGAATCCAATGATACTTCACATCAACATGCTTCGACCTAGAATGAAACACCGGATTCTTGCTAAGATGGATGGCACTCATGCTATCGCAATATAGAACAAATTTCTCTTGCTTCAAGCCCAACTCTTGTAGGAATTTTTGCATCCACAAAAGTTCTTTACCTCCTTCGGTAATAGCAATATATTCCGCTTCGGTTGTAGACAAAGCAGTACATTTTTGCAATCTCGATTGCTATGAAACAAAGCTCCCCCTGCAAATATTATTATAAAACCCGATGTGGATTTTCGAGAATCAACATCACCAGCATAGTCCGCATCCGAGTAGCCACTCAACTCGGGCTCCGCATTTCCATAACATAGGCAAAGTGTAGAAGTGCCTCTAAGATATCTCAAAATCCATTTAACAGCGATCCAATGCTCCTTACCTGGATTAGAGAGAAATCTACTCACAACACCAACTGCATGAGCAATATCGGGTCTTGTACAAACCATGGCGTACATCAAACTACCCACCGACCGATGCATAAGGAATATTCATCATCTCAACCTTCTCTTTCTCACTTGAAGGACACTCATTACTACTCAACTTGAAATGGCCTGCAAGTGGAGTACTCACCCGGTTTACATGTGCTCATGTTGAATCTTTCAAGCACCTTTTCAATATACTTCTCTTGAGATAACCACAATTTCTTATTTTTCCTGTCACGAGTAATTCTCATGCCTAAGATTTGCTTAGCCAAACCTAGGTCTTTCATTGCAAAAGCTTTACTCAACTCATTCTTCAAGCTCTTGATTTTCTTGGCATCATGCCCAACAATCAACATATCATCCACATAAAGTAGGAGAATAAGAAAATCATTATCCGAGAATCTTTTCATAAAGACACAAGAATCGGAGTTTGTCTTACCGTATCCTTGTTCTTTCATGAATGACTCAAACTTCATATACCATTGCCTTGGCGCTTGCTTGAGACCATATAAGCTTTTCCTCAATCTACATACAAGGTGCTCATTGCCTTTAACTTCAAACCCTCCGGCTGCTCCATATATATCTCTTCTTCTAGGTCTCCATGAAGAAAAGCTGTCTTTACATCAAGTTGTTCAATTTCTAAATTTAAACTGGCGGCCAACCCAAGAACAACTCGAATAGAAGACATCTTTACAACCGGTGAAAAAATCTCTTCGAAGTCTATGCCATTCTTTTGACGAAAGCCCTTCACAACAAGTCTAGCCTTATATCGTGGTTGTAAACTATTTTCTTCCGTCTTCAACTTGTACACCCACTTATTTGTGAGTGTTCTCTTACCTTTAGGCAACTTCACCAATTCAAATGTGTGATTCTCATGCAAGGATTTAAGCTCCTCTTGCATAGCTTCATGCCACTCATTCTTTTGTTCACATGATATAGCCTCTTCATAAGTTTCGGCTCTCCCGCATCAGTGAGTAACACATACTCATGTGGCAAATATTTTTGAGAAGGCCTACGCTCTCTTTCAGATCTTCTAACTTGAGGTAGGATAAATTGCTCTTGCTCGGCTATTTCACCTGTCTCAGGCGAAGAATCAACATTATGTGAGGACTCACCATCTTCATGATTTCCATGCACTTCTCCCCATGATTTCTGTCAACATTAGAAAGATTTGGGCTGAAACTAACTGAACGTTGAGCTGTATTCTTTGGTCTCTCTGCCTTGTCAATGTCTTCAATAGTTTGATACTCACAAAACACAACATCTCGGCTTCTAATGACTTTCTTTGTAACCGGATCCCATAACTGTAGCCAAACTCTTCATGTCCATAACCTAAGAAGATACACTGTTTAGACTTGTCATCAAGCTTTGATCTTTCATCTCTTGGAACATGCACAAAAGCACGACAACCGAACACTTTTAGATGGCTGTAGGAAACATCTTTGCCACTCCAAATTCTTTGAGGAACATCCCCTTAAGAGGAACTGATGGAGATAGATTTATCAAGTCCACCGCTGTTCTCATTGCTTCACCCCAAAATGACTTAGGCAACTTTGCATGAGAAAGCATACACCGTCGATCATTAATTGTCCGGTTCATTCTTTCTGCTACTCCATTATGCTGTGGTGTTTTTGGAACAGTCTTCTCAAGCTTGATACCATAATCCTTGCAATAATGTTCAAATGGGCCTCTATATTCACCACTTTGTTGTCAGCCCGAACACATTTCAGCTTCTTCCCGGTTTTCTCTCCACATTGACATGAAATTGCTTGAAAGCCGCAAGTACCTCGATCTTTAGATTTCAAAGCAATAGCCCACACTTTTCTAGAACAGTCATCAATAAATGTCACAAAATATAATGCACCTCCAAGAGTTCTAGCATCCATGCAACAAACATCAGTGTGAACCAAATCAAGTACATTTGATTTCGTGTGTGGAGAGGAGCTATGAAATGAGAATCTATGTTGCTTACCTGTAAGACAATGAGTGCATTCCTTTAGATTTTTGTCCTTCAAAGATAAAAGGTTCTTTTTAGCAAGAGTTTCAAGTCCTTTCTTGCTAAGATGACCCAGCCTCATATGCCATAAATCAACCGAGGGATCCTCCACTGCATTTACCTCTTCTTTAATCAAGTCAGCTTGCATGGTGTAGAGAGAGCCTGTCTTCTTACCCTTTGCCACTACCATGGAACCTTTAGTCAACTTCCATTTGCCATCAAAGAAGGAATTACAATAACCATCATCATCTAAGGCACCCGTAGAGATCAAGTGAAGTCGAATATCCGGAACGTGTCTCACATTTTTCAAGAGCAAATTACATCCGACATCGGTTTCCAAATAAACATCTCCCATGCCAATAACCTTGGAAACATCACTATTTCCCATCCTAATATAACCAAAGTCGCCGCTGCGATAAGAAACAAAGTAATCACGCCGAGGTGACATGAAAAGAAGCTGCAGAATCAACAACCCACGTAGAGTCTTGGCATGTAAGATTCACACATCCGTCGTCACATACGAACACAATATCGCCATCGGATGCAACCGCCGTTGTAGCTTGTTTCTCTTCTTTCTTTTGATCTCCATTTCTATCATGGAATCTATCTCTCTTTGGCAACCAACACTCTTTTGCATAATGTCCCATTTTGCCGCAATTATAACACTTGACACTCCTTCTCGGTCTTGATTTCGATCTTCCTCTTGACTTGCCTCGGGTATCATTTCTTTGAAACCTTCTTGATTGACTTCTCGCCCTGTTTTCTATAACAAGAGCATCCGATGTAGAAGCATAATTCAAGCCTTTTCTTCTTGTTTCTTCATTGAACAAACTTTCTTTAACCATGCTCATAGAAAGCACACCAAAAGGAGCTGAGTTGTTTAATGCCACAACCAAGGTGTCCCAACTATCAGGAAGAGTACCAAGTAATAAGCATGCTTGCAATTCATCACCAAGATCAATCTCAAGATTTGTCGGTTGATTTACAATATTTTGAAATTCACTCAAATGTTCCGCCATATTACTCCCTTCCTTGTATCTCAAATTCACAAGTCGCTTAACTAGAAGAGCTTTATTTTGTGGAGTTTTTCTCTCATAGAGATCTTGTAATTTCTTCCACAAAGTGTCCGCCTCGTTTCTTGAGCAACGTGATGGAACACACTATCATCAATCCATTGTCGGATAAACCTAACAGTTTTCCGATTCATTCTCTCCCATTCTTTGTCTTCCTTATCTCCTTTGGCTTCATCACCCTCAATAGGATCAAATAAGTCTTTGCAATATAACACATCTTCCATCCGAGGCTTCCAAATAGAAAAATTCGAGGCATTTAACTTAAACATGGTGCTGCTGGTTTCTTCCATTTAACACTAAAATTTCAACCTTAGCTCTGATACCACTTGTTGGGGAGAGCTCGGATATAACAATTCACCACGGCCAAACGCAATCCGGGATCAATTTCTCCCCGATACTAAATCAACTTAAAATCTCTTAACCCCCAGCAACAACCAGCAATGGATAGCCTCACAAAATGCAAATATAATACTGAAATGATAAGTAGACAAAGCAAATAACGACACCAAGGATTTAACGTGGAAAACCCGATGCGGGAAAAACCACGGACCGCCCAAAAACATCCACTAATCACCAAGAATAGCAGGATACACAAAGTATTCTTCTCTAGTCACACACTAGAGGTTCAACATCAACATTACAATCATCTTTCTTCTCACACATAGGTGGATAAACAAGTTTTGAGCAAGAAAACCTTAACTGCAACCGGAGAATTCGGAGACGGTTCTCGACGAACAAAAACCATCAACTCGTAGCCCTCGGTCTCACGAACAACATACTGAAATTTGAGCCGATTCCGACAATATTTGGCCTTCGAATCAAAGCCGCAAAGTTGCAAGCTTTTTCTTTTCTTCTATTCTCCCTTCGGTGGTTTTTCATCTCTCTCTCACTTTTCTTCTTCTGGATGCGCACACCCCACGTACGACAACTCCCTTCTTTTTGTTCTTTTTTTTTTGTTTTTTTTTCTTTTTCTTTTAATGCTGGCTGGGCCCCACATGCAGGTGGACCCAGCCAACAGTCCTTTGATTGCTGCTCTCAATATTCGCAAATGGTTGGCAGGTCTAATGATTTCCTTTAATGGTTCTTTGCTAAAAAAATTGAAAATGTTGATTCTGTTGAATAATTTCTTACAAAGCATTTTAGTTTGATTTATTACGCCCAACGATTCTTTTTTTGCCTACTAAGCCTCATACTCTTTTTTTTTTTTTTTTTTAAGTTTAATCATTCAAGTCCAACAGTCAACTTTTAGATAAAGTGGTGTGGAGTGCCATAAAGTGAATCGTGTGTGGCTTTCCACGCTCAATTATGACAATCATGAACCTTAATAAATTGAAAGTGATAGAATTTAGATAAATTTCGACCCATTTTTCATGAAAAGTTCATCTTATGAGACCATGTTTATATAATTTTGATGATGTCATGTTCTTCCACTTAATGAATATTTTAGTGATGAATTGGACTTGGCGACCAAAAAAGGGGATTGAATTGGCTTGAATCAATAAAGCATGCGGTCAAATATTGTGTCATCGCAACACATGCACGCTTTCCTAGTTCATTATAGTATTTCAATCTACAGATCTTTTTTGACTTTTTGACTTTTTGACTTTATTTACTTTCTTTTCTTATCATGATAAATTATTTTTAATTTAGATATGCAATATTTATCCAAATTAAAATATAAACATGAAGAGTTTAAGATTGGTTGAGTAGGTGGGTGTAGGTTTTCATAGGATGGTTTAAATATTGATGTATTTTAGATATATGAGTTGAATATAGATCAATGAATTTGTATGGCACACGAGGTGGTTAGAATGAATTAAATTGATTAATTATATTGGACTATTTTCGACCTGAGCAATCTATTTGATGGCCCTATCCCTCTCCATCTTGTAGCCTAACCAATAAAAAATTGTCACATGACCATATGTTGTCATAAGTCTCATGTGGCGGGAAAGTAAGATTTAAACCACCTCATGGCAACATTGTTAGTGATCATAATGTAACCCAACCAATAAGAGATTGGCATGTAAACTTCATTGTCAGACGTCCAACATGGCAAAAGGTATTGGCCATAAGAAAGATGAGATATAGGTTGACAAAATTATCGGTGCTCCCTCGTGAGAAAATATTATATAGGCCCGACCCTCCATGTCAGATGATGTTGCTCTACCTATTGATCGCCACGTATCCAATAGGACCCACATTTCATATTTTTCATAGAGCCCTTAAACTCAATTACCTGCTCATCTCCATAGACACTCCTCAATTTGATCTTGATTGACTCGACGAAATCGCCATAGCCAATCCAACCAAAAGCAAGCTCAAAACAACATTCTCTCTTTGCTTCATTTTGGAAGTAACACTTTCGACTTCTATTCACAGAGACATTCCTATCAGAGCTTTGGCTTCGACCCTCCTCATTTCTCCCAGGAAGTTCAAGACCTTCAGTCCAAATGATTCGCTTGTTAAGCCTCCACCTTCACACCCATCTCTTGCTCTTCCTTGTTTTCACCCTCATACCCTCCTGCCTCCCTCAAACGGAGCGCCGTTGCTGTCGCCGCCTCCAGCTGACAAGTGCAACCGTCGACTACTCCGTTGATCTCAGTCCTGAGGAGCTCTCTGCGAGAGGGTCGTGCTCTGCGAGGCTCTGATCGTGAGTTGAAGGTGGGCGAGGAATTCTCTCGGTTGTCCCACGGAAGGTTGGAACTGCCGGGTTCGGCATCGACAACATGGATTTGGCGGCGTCGAACGAGAATCCATGATTGGTGGTGGACGCACCGAACGAGCATGGAGGCGGTCGCCGAGTAGGTGATCGCACTCTTGACGGACACGTAGTGATCATAGAAAACTTTAACTGACGAGGAGCGCCGGGCGTAAGAAATATTTTCTCGCCCAGTCATTGCCATCGAGCCCATCCACTAAGAAAGCGACGCTTAAGTGGACGTTTCGGCCGAAAAGAAGAAACGATGTCGGTGAAGCGGCGATCATGATGAAAATTGTCGACTGATGTACCTCCTCATTGTGAAAAACCACATTCAAAAGAAAAACAAATTCAGACCAAAAACGAAGAAAAGAAAAACAAACAAACACGCCGTTCCTGAAAAGAAGGTTCTACTGGTTGGGCTAACTTCAAACTTGGTGATCCGAGAGCAACCAATAATTTCTCCAACGAGTGAACTTGTCTGAAGAGAATAATTTGTTAAATTTGTTATATCTACTAAATTGGATAGAGCGAGGCTCACTTAAAATTCACAAATAAACCACTTAATGTTATGATTCAATTTGACTCCATTTTGAATATGTATCGCACTCTTTAGTGCTAGCTCCTCGACTAGTGATGATCCGCTCATGAAAATAATTCCAATCGAATGGTAGCAAGTGAAAAAGATAGTGAACTGAGTTTGGAATGACAGTTCTTGTCGTAAACATAAATTTGATAAACTCATATTAGTTTTATAAATTTGTCTCAAACTCTAGCCTTTGTCGAAGAGAATCTCAATTATGATAAGCTCGAAGAATAATGAAATATCACGATACTCGCCACAATATTAAAAGTAATTATATATCATTGATTAATTGAAATGAAATATAAAAAATATACATCAAGTAAATACTTTCCTTATGACAAATTGGAGCTAAACAAAGACATCGCGGCGCATTGGAACTTTGTCGATGTGACTGCATTTGCCCTAATAATTACTTGCGAAAGTCGGAAAAGCGTCTTATGGATAAGGCATTGCATCCATATCACTGCTTGGCACCACGCGCCGCCAGTCACGCAGTGAAAAATTATATGTCTACGATAATGTCAATTGGCTGTCAAACTCCTTGTGAATACGATGATCGGCGTAAGACTGATCAGTTGACTTTCATAATGGCTTGAGGGAGAAGGACCAGAGGTTTCTTGAAAACCCTAGGGCATCGGCCAATGACTTCTTGAAAACTTCCTAGGCATCGGCCGAAGAAGGTTTTGTAAGGAAATGCAAAACAATGGAGAAAAGTATTCTGTGTATTCTTTGTATTGCTTGAATGTACAAGAAGTGTCGGTATTTGTAATACAAGAGAGAAGACAAAGAATATATGCACAATATTGCTTTTCCTAAAATATTCTATGTCTATGATCTGCCTATCAATTGTAATCTTAATGGATAAAAACAAATTCTCCTTCCAACACTCCCCCTCAAGCTGGCGACATATACATGTCAAAGGCGCCAAGCTTGTTCAACAAATATCTATGCTGTCTCCGGCATAATGGCTTAGTGAAAATGTCTGCTGGCTGTTCTACAGTTCCAATTCCTTGAGTTGTAACGATGCCTTCTTGAATTTTTTCTCGAGTAAAATGACAATCAACCTCAATGTGCTTCGTTCTCTCATGGAAAACTGGATTTGCTGCCAATTTTAGCGCATCATCATTATCACAAAACAATTCACTTGCTCCGTTGACTTGCACACCAAGATCTGAAAGTAGTCATCGTATCCAAAGTATCTCGCAAACAGTCTTTGCCATGGCTCAATATTCTGATTCTGCTGATGACAATGAAACTGTGACTGTTTCTTTGTTTTCTATGAAATCAAAGATTTTCCTAGCTTGATGCAAAAGCCAATAATGGATCTTCTTGTCATGGGACAAGTAGCATAATCTGTGTCACAATATGCTGTCATCTTCATGTTGCAATCTCGAGATAGTAAAATTCCAAGCCCTGGGCATCCCTTCAAGTACTTTACAACCTTCAGCGCCGCATTCATATGTGATTGCTTTGGGTTGTGCATAAATTGACTAAGTATTTGTACTGCATATCATATATCGGGCCTGGTCATGGTAAGATAGATTAATTTGCCAACAAGTCGTTGGTATCTGGATGGATCCTTGAGTAGTGAATCTTCATTTGGAGAGGAAGAACTTACATCATATTCATATGTTGTCAACTTGATATTCTGCTCAATAGGTACAGCAGCTGGTTTGCATCCCAATAATCCAGCATCTAATATGATTTCCAGGACGAATTTTCGCTGACTGAGACAAATTCCCTCACTGGATCGAGCTATTTCGATACCGATAAAATATTTTGGAGGACCCAAATCTTTGATTTGGAAAGCCAAATGCAAGTATTCTTTGAACTTTTGAATTGCAACATCATCATTTCCCATGATAAGTATATCATCAACATAAATCAATAGGTTGATTGATGAAGTACCTTTGGTCCATGTGAATAATGCATAATCATGCTTTGAGTGTTGAAAACCTGCATTTGTAAGTGCTGCAGTGAATTTTGCATACCACTTTGTCTAGAGGCTTCTTTAAGCCCGTACGGGGATTTGCGGAGACGGCACACTCGAGACTCCCCCTGTCGATGTAATCCTTGTGGAACCTCCATGTAAATTTCTTCATCAAGGTCTCCATGAAGAAAGGCATTGTTGACATCCATTTGATATAACTCCCAATTGCGTAATGCAGCAATTGCCAAAAAGGAGCGAACAATTACCTCTTTAGCAACTAGGGAAAAGGTCTCATGGTAGTCAAATCCTTCACGTTGTGTCCCTTTGCGACAAGCTGAGCTTTGTATCGCTCAATTGAACCATCTGCCTTATATTTGATTTTATAAACCCATTTGCAGCCAATGGGCCTTCTGTGAGCAGGCAGAGGGACGATGTCCCAAGTGTTATACTCTTGGAGAGCAACAATCTCTTCTTTCATGGCCATTTGCCAACGAATATCACGCGCTGCTTCCTCATAAGAGGACGGTTCTTGTTCTTCGGATATCCGACTGATGCAACACATATGCTCCCGAGATAATCGACCAAAAGAAACATAAGAGGATACCGGGTATTGCGTACCTGAAGTTCGCAAGGTAGAGCAAATATAATCATTTGTCCATGTCGGGGGACGAACTAGTCATCCTAAGCGTCTAGGCCTGTCAATTGATGGAGAGGATTGTTCCATATGTTGTTGCAGTGACAAAGGAAGCCCATTACATGTTGCTGAAGAGTCATTACTAGTCTGACTTGTTGGGGAATTAGAATACCCAATGGCGAGAATAGGAGATTCAGGACATGTCGTCACAGTACATGGGTTGGGAGACGATTAATCTGGTCTAATCAAGATGTATTGTGGCTGCACAGAAATATCCTCCACTGATAAAAATTGTCGATGGCCTGATTCAGTCATGGACGCCTTATCTGAAGATCCCATTTCTTGAAAGGGAAATATATCCTCGTGAAATATAACATCACGACTAACAAAGAAGCGACCTGTAGATATCTCCATAACTCGATAACCCTTTTGCAAGGTGCCGTATCCCATAAAGACACATCGAAGAGCACGAGGGTCCATTTTATGTCGATACCGAACATTCGTCATGTAGCAAAGATAGCCAAACACGCGTAGGTGACTAATGTCTGGTTGCTTACCAAAAAGCATTTCAAAAGGAGTGCAACCTTTTAATATTCTAGTTGGTGTGCGATTAATTAAGTAGGCCACAGTTATCACACAATCTCCCCAAAAGGATTCAGGAATGGAGGCTTGATATTTTAGTGCACGAGCAACTTCTAGGAGATGTCGATGTTTTTGCTCGACAATCCCATTTTGTTGTGGAGTGTAAGCACAAGAACTCTCATGGAGAATTCCTTGTGATGACAGAAAAGATTGATACTCAGTGGAAAAGAATTCACTTCCATTGTCTGTACGAATCCTCTTAACATGCTTATCAAATTGATTTTTAACCATGGATAAGAATTTTGACAGAAATGAGAAAGCCTAACTTTTGGACTGTATGAGAAATACCCAAGTGGTACGAGAATAATCATCCACGATAGTAAGGAAAAATCGAGATCCATCACGATGTGGTGTATGATAAGGACCCCAAATGTCCATATGTACTAATGAGAAAGTACTAGTGGCTCGAGATACACTAGTTGGGAATGGATGTCTCGTTTGTTTTGCCAATGGGCACACTTTACAATAAGAATAGGGAAAACAGGCACTATGACCCAAACGTTTATGGGAAAGTGAAGTTTTATTTATAGCAATAGCATTACAAGAAATGCCTTTATTCAAAGATGAAAGATCAAAATCTTTGGGGAAATTGATCCAGAAATACAGCCCTTGGTCTATTCTACCCAAGCCCATCAGTTTTCCAGTCGAAAGGTCCTGAAAGGAACAATTTTCGTAATTGAAATTGGCTCGACAATTATTGTCCTCACAGACTTTGGAAACGGCTATAAGATTAAATTCAAATTTTGGGATATAGAGAACATTTTTAAGAATAATGTTTGGGCTAAGCTGAACAGTGCCAATCTTTTTGACATCAGTAATATTTCCATTTAGAAGTCGAACATATAATTAATCAGGCTTTGTAGAGGTACTAGAAAACAAATATTCATGACAAATTATGTGATCACTGGCGCCTAAATCAATAATTCATACATCAACTGAAATATTATTAGTCTTGTTTGATGAAGTACGAGAGATTTGCACTTTTGTCAAGCGTACGTAGCTGATTTAGCGCCTTCATGATGTTCTGATATTGATCCTGGGATATAGGTTGATGAGTTTTGTCATATCCTTGTGCTGACACCTAGTAAGCAGAAAATTCTTTCCCTTTCTTTTCTTTGTCAGTGGGTCTACCATGTAATTTTCAGCATGTCTCAATGGTATGATGAGGACGCCGACAATATTCACAATATTTACCTTTAAATTTGTAGTTGTGGCTTCCTCCCTTATGTGATGACGTGGCATTATAATGACCACCGGATTCAACCCCATATGAGATAAAATGAGAGCCGTCAGATCTGCGACCTCGCCTTTGATCTACACCGTTCGGTCGAATGAAATTTGGGCTGTCAGATTCGTGCCCCTGCTTATCTTGATCGTCAGCTCTGTCGAATGAATAGGAGCCGTCGGATCTAGTCTTTTGATCTTGGCCGTCCATTCAAGAAGCCCTAAAATTAGGGTTCCCTTTGTCATCGTCATTTTCCCCGAAGGAGCGAGGGTTTCCTCTCGAATTTGGGGCTCGCTGCGGCGCGCGGAGGTCGCTGTGAGAACGGCCGAAACCCTTGCTGGCGCAGCGAGAGCCATGCTTTCTCCCCCTTTTTTCAGTTCTGGCGGCGGCCATTCGCTAATTCTCCTCCTAGACAGCGAGCTGGAAGATTTGGCCGAGTGGCGGGACGGTCTTCATGGCTAAGATCTGGGTACAAAAAGGTATGTAGCTCTCGTTTAGGGTTAATAGGAATATTGTCACTTTCTCGCGGTCTTTGATCTCTCGATACTGCTTGAGTGTGGACTCCAGTCCTTCAAGCTGCTCCTCAGCCGACTCAAGCTCATTCCAAAGCGCCAAGAGCCGGTTGAAACAGGCGGTAACCGAGAGGTTCCTTTGTTTCAACTCGACGAGGGCTTGAGTTAGCGAGAAAACCTTCACCCCGTTGAGCTTCCCATACATTTCCTTTATGTTATTCCACATTAATCGCGCGTCTTCAGTCAGAGGAAGCCCAGCCGTGACCTTCGGCGACACACAATTTCCGATCCACGTACGTACTAATTGATTGCATTTGTGCCAATAGCGCTGCAGGTGTTCATCGATTGGAAAGGGGACAGATTTGTTAAGGAATCCGTCCTTATCTTTGGTTACAAGAGCTCGCCGAAAATCCCTCGCCCATGCTGAGTAGTGATCCGGTCCGGTGAGTTGAAGGGTGATGAGTCGCAGCTCCGGGCCGTCAGCTGATGATGTGTACAGGGCATCTCTAGGTTCTGGATGGCCGGTGATGGGTGGAAGAACAAGCGGCGCAAACCCGGGTGGGAAGCTCGGGTAGGGATTCATTCCTGACCCACCCGGATTGGATTCTGGTTCTCCATTTGGATTATAGCTAGCCCACTGTTGGTTTGATCTGGCGGCCCATGGTCCTTGAACTGGGAACCATGGCGCATATGGCCATGAAATTGGAGTAGGAAGTTGTTTAGTGGTTGGAGTAGGAAGTTGTCCGGTGAATGCAGATTGCTCGGACAACTCCTCTGTTATGTTTCTGGGTTGATCCGGATTTTGGATTTCTGAGTTGCTGGAATTCTGCATATTGAATTCATCTTTTCAATGTGCTGTCTTTGTTCTGCAGATGATGATTTGCAGCAACAAAAAACAGAAGACAATTGGAGGCAATTCGGAAAAAAAAAATTGCGGAAGGTGGATCAGAAAAGCTGCTCTAATACCATGTAAGGAAATGCAAAACAATGGATAAAAGTATTGTGTGTATTCTTTGTATTGCTTGAATGTACAAGAAGTGTCGGTATTTGTAATACAAGAGAGAAGAAAAAGAAGAAAAAGAATATATGCACAATATTGCTTTTCCTAAAATATTCTATGTCTATGATCTGCCCTATCAATTGTAATCTTAATGGATAAAAACAAATTCTCCTTCCAACAGGTTTCTTGTAGCTGAGAAAACACATGGTTGGAGATCTACTGTGATTCTCACAAGCATCATCTTTCCCCTCTCTTCATTGCAGTCATTTTCTTGATATTTTGATGGGTTATGAATTATTATTTTTTTTCATTTATTCATATGTACAAGAGATACAAACGATCATTTTAAAAAATATTTTTAAATAATTTATTTTCTGCAAAATAAACACATCCCGAAGATTATAATAGTGATCGTCACATCCGTTATCACGTTGACTTTTTTCATACAAAGTTGACCCCTATGTGCATGCCAACCTCTTTGATTATGCGGCAGGTGAAGGATCGTGGTCTTCCTGCACAGTTGATTGCACATTGTTTATTTTCTTGGCATAACAGTCAGGTGATGTCCCAATTAATTTTCCTATATCTCTTCTTTATATTGGTCTAGTCCATTTGGGGTTTTATTTTTAAAGGAGAGCTTCCGACAACGCTTGAACCCAAGGTCACAAGACTAGCAACGAATTCTCTAGGTATCCAAACCATCACCTTATGAGTAAAAGTCAGCTAAGCCAACACCTTATAGGTAAAAGTTGATTATATAACTACTTAAACATGTATTTATATCACACGGACGTCCGTTTTCAACTAAATACGTACACAAACAAAAAATTATAAACTGTTTTATAAAGGGTATTGCTCATAAATTTCTGTTTCATTTTTTAAAAGTAATTCCGTCAAGAGTAAATATAAACCATGAAATGGTGAGCCAGCTGAAATGAGGCATGTTCTTTGCAACAAGTTCACAGTTGATAAAAGGTAGAAAGGCTTATCTATTTCACAAAGAATGAATAATTAGGAAAACATTTTTTTTTAAATATGATCTCTTAAAATAACTAATTAATGAATAATATTTTTTATCAATATTTATATTCAAATATTATCGTAAAAGATGAAAATAGTTTTCATTCATTTATTTTAAAACAAGATAAGCAATTATTTTAAAAAAATTATTTTCAAATGACTTATTTTCTATGAAATACACATACAGAAAAATTCACTAAGTTATGCATCAAAAAGTGTTAAAAACAGTGAATAGTGGGTCATTTTTTTAAAGTTTAATTTCATAGATCGCTTTATTTCTCGTGTGATGCGCGAACCTCGTACAACAAAACAATCTGTGACAAACCGCAATCCCACTAATCTGAACTTTGATGATTGGTTTCTCATTATCTGCTTTTCTTGGGGACCAGCCGACAGCTACTTGACCCATCATTTAGTTCATTCGAAATATCATTTAGTTCATTCGAAATATTCTATAGTTGAGAAGAAAGCAGAATTGTAACTCGTTGTTGATACCTAAATTTTGACGATTCGATCATTCATTTATTGCATAGAAAATTACGAATTAATTTTTAACCCCTTAACAAAAATATTAAAATTAAATTGCATAGTATATATTTTTAGGAGCCTTTGTTATTTAGTTTATATTTTCATTAATTGCATTGGACCAGTGGTGGACGATTTGAGCTTGAAATTCAACAAGTTGAGTGAGCAAGAGAAGCCAAAATTTGGCTAGCGCTAGGGGGTTATGTTGGCCTAAAATTACATAGGGAGATGGGCCAAAGTGAATTTAATTTGATCTAATTACAATTTATGAGAATTAATTAACATAGGTCTTAAGCTTAATTCTGCCCATTATATTGAAAAGCCTAAATTAAGTCCATAATATTGAAGTTAACCTAAGTTTTGCACTATAAATAAGACGCTATGCCTCACAAGTTAGAGGTCGCGATTAAATCTCGCATTGCATAGAACACACATGAGAAGAGAGAGAAATTCGCGGCCACAAGGCAAAGCTTCAATGCACATATTCACAATATACACGTAGATAGGAGATACTCACGGAGAAAAGAGAGGAAGTGGTGGCCGAGATTTTAAAAAATCAATTGACGACAAGGAGGAAAGTCCATAGAAGCACCAAGAGGAAAAGTCTCGCTTGTATAACCTTTGATTATTAAATTTTCTTCTTATCTGACCAAAAGTGTTCAATACGCAAATTTGTGAGATGACCAAAGTAAAATCTGAATCGGGACTTGACTTTACAAATTTCCCAATTCCAAGTGTTCATGGGAAGCAGAAAGAAGACAAAAATAGAGTATTTTAATCTATTCTTTCAAGTCAAGACCGTTGAAAAAATAAAAATCACTCCATCGGGCAGTTTCTAGGGAAGTTCTTGTTGCTCATCACGTAATTGCCAAGTGCAATCTCTTTTTGCGGGAATAACACCCGTCTAAGTAGTGAAACCCTGAATCAATAAAACACCAAATAAATAACCTCATGAATCATATAACATGCAAGTTCAAGTCAAGACAAATTGCGCAGCCCGAATATGAAATTATTTGCATTTGATGGTGAGAGGAATGGAATCAGTATTATGCATCTAATCCATATAGACAAGTCAATAGATCATGTGAACCAAGCCCCCATCTGTACCATTGTTCCTATGCGCTCCTCAGCAATACCAACATGATTAAAGGTTAGATGATTATAGCTCTCTTTTTTTGGGGGCACGTATAGTTTTCTTGTCTTTGTGCCTTACGTTCTCTAAATAAGAACGCAATAAAGATAACCAACCTCAATATCGATGGTAGTTGTCATATAATTTTTTTTATTCTTTTGCTAAATCGTCGTATATGAAAGATACTTTAATCGTTTAAGTGACCACTTCTCAATGTGTTCAGTAATTTTTTATATTAAAAAAAAAAAACTTTGTGTTTACATCTTTTCGCTTACTAATAGTATGATATGTAATTAGTGACTATCTTTTAAACGGAAGTAAATTTCATTTTTTTAATAACCTTCAATACAGGAAAGTATCAAATACTGTTTGGTCAGTAACTTTCATATATATGTGATATTCATATGTCATTAGTGATTTTCATATACATCAAAGTAACTTACATCACTCCTAGTAACGTTTTATGTGGCTAATAATTTTCATTTACTCTTGATACTCACATGTAATTAGTAATTTTTATGAATAGCGAATTAAACTTTAATACTCTTGGTATTTTAATATTGCAAAGTACCAACTTAAATTTGTAACTCTTCATTTACTAGTAGTATTCATACGTCACTAGTAATTTTCATGCGCATTTAGGCGTCAATATTGGAAAACTATCGATTGGATGCTTCCCAATTTTTGATAGAATGTCAATGTATAAGAAAATTGCTAAGAGATCTGCAAGACTTAGACGATTAAATTAGCAAAACATGTTTCACCAAGATACAAACTCCATGCAATAGATGGAATTTAACCATCGAAACTCTTATACAATTTATTCGTGCAAAATGACTATATTATCGGTTTTCGTGAGCCTCTATACTTGCAGCTACTTATTGCCCTCTAGGAATTTTATTTCCACCGCACGTACATTCCCATTGATAAGTGTCCTTTGGTGCGCTCCGATTATTTGCAATTGGCAATTGCGCCATGACTTTGGAACGTGACCGGATTAACCACACACGGAGGGGCCATGGCTCGACCGGCAAAGGCCCTAGCGTCAGTGGCGTATGCAACAAGTCTAGGGCCACCTAGAGTGTAGCCCTCAGGATTCCCAAGAGGGCGCTCAGGAGCCTTTTGCAGGGTTTGGAGAACAAGGACGCTTTCCTCTTTGCCATGACTTTGGAATGTGGTTGGATTAACCACATGTGGAGGGGCCATGGCTCGACCAGCGAAGGCTCTAGTGTTGGTGGTGTCTGTAGGATGTCTAGGGCTGCCTGGAGTGTAGGCCCCAGGATTCCCGGGAGAGCGATCCGGAGCCTTTTGCACGGCGAAGGCCCTAGTGTTGGTGGTGTCTGCAGGAGGTCTAGGGCTGCCTGGAGTGTAGCCCCTAGGACTCCCGGGAGAGCGATCTGGAGCCTTTTGCAGGGCAAAGGCCCTAGTGTTGGTGGTGTCTACAGGAGGTCTAGGGCTGCCTGGAGTGTAGGCCCCAGGATTCCCAGGAGAGCGATTTGGAGCCTTTTGCACGGCGAAGGCCCTAGTGTTGGTGGTGTCTGTAGCAAGTCTAGGGCTGCCTGGAGTGTAGCCCCTAGGATTCCCGGGAGAGCGATTTGGAGCCTTTTGCACGGCGAAGGCCCTAGTGTTGGTGGTGTCTACAAGAGGTCTAGGGCTGCCTGGAGTGTAGGCCCCAGGATTCCCGGGAGAGCGATCTGGAGTCTTTTGCACGGCGAAGGCCCTAGTGTTGGTGGTGTCGCGGGAGGTCTAGGGCTGCTCGGAGTGTAGGCCCCGTGGATTCCGGGAGAGCGATCCGGAGTCTTTTGCAAGGCGAAGGCCCTAGTGTTGGTGGTGTCGCAGGAGGTCTAGGGCTGCTGGAGTGTAGGCCTCGGGATTCCGGGAGAGCGATCCGGAGTCTTTTGCACGGCGAAGGCCCTAGTGTTGGTGGTGTCTCGCAGCAAGTCTAGGGCTGCTTGGAGTGTAGCCCTTAGGATTCCCGAGAGAGTGATCTGGAGCCTTTTGCATGGCAAAGGCCCTAGTGTTGGTGGCGTCTATAGCAGGTTTGGGGCTGCCTGGAGTGTAGGCCTCAGGATTCCCAAGAGAGTGCTCTAGAGCCTTTTGCATGGCAAAGGCCCTAGTGTTGGTGGTGTCTGTAGCAGGTTTAGGGCTGCCTGGAGTGTGGCCCTCAGGATTTCCGGGAGGGCGCTCTGGAGCCTTTTGCACAGCGAAGGCCCTGGTGTTGGTGGCGTCTGCAACAAGTCTAGGGCTACCTCGAGTGTAGCCCTCATGATTCCTAGGAGGGTGCTCTGGAGCCTTTTGCAGGGTTTGGAGAACAAGGACGCTTTCCTCTTGGCCATTACTTTGGAATGTGACCGGATTAACCACACCCGGAGGGGCCATGGCTCGACCGGCAAAGGCCCGACTGTTGGTGGCGTCTGCAGCAAGTCCAGGGCTGCCTGGGGTGTGGCTCTTAGGATTTCGGAGAGGCCGCTCCAGAGCCTTTTGCAGGGTTTGGAGAACAAGGACGCTTTCCTCTTTGCCCTTAATTAGAACCCTGCATAACTCATTTGGGTACACTAAGGTTCCCACCAAGAACAGCAAAATCACACCAACTCTCAGGAGCTTCTTCATCTTTTAGCTATATTCCTCACTTTTTATCTGCTCTTTTGGATCTTGGTACAACTTGTCACTTGTCTTAACAAAAAGTATGACGAAGGTTGCCTCGTCTTGTGGGAGTTACCTCTCGTATTTGTATGCAAACACCAGCTTATAGTTTTATGTATCTCTTCGATTCTTCTGATTAAATTGTTGGACACGGAATTTTGACTTTTGACTGCCACAGTTGGAGAAGAAGAAGAAGAAGACGACTTAAAAAAAAATTGAATTGGTCGGTCGTGGAACAGCTAATGTCTCGTTCTTGACGTCCTCGTTTGTAGTATTACGTCCACAACGTCCGACGCATCGTGCACGGTTGTTTGCACAAGACAAATTTCAGTATGTCCAAATTTCAAAATTTCAAGAAAAATTGGTACAAAATTACAATCATAAAGTATCATTACAAAATTAATTGTCAATTTCTCAATCTATTAAATGATAATTTCCACGAAGTGCTAATTGTTAGGACATCAACATGTATATAATTTTTGGACTCAGAGGGAATCGGTATTCATTTCATACACAAGCTACCGCTACATGTACATGTCAAAAGTCTAAGACCATTTGTGTAAATCAACAAGATGTAAATTCATTTATCTGTCTAGGACCAAGTCTCCAGTCCGCAAATTTCACGGCAGACGATTCAAGATTTGATTTTCCGGTCGCTGTTTTTAAAACCCTCGAAGTCCATTGCCAGGTTACCTGGAATGCGGATCACTCTTGATACGTGCAGCTAAGACGGGAATGAGCAGGATGTTAGCGGTCAAAAGTGCGATACCATAGAGGTGAACTTCTTTTACTGATGTAGTCATAATTAGACATGGTTTTATATTTTCTTGTATGGAGGTTTAATCTCGCGTTGACGCTGTTATATATCACGTTAGAGCAAGAGAAGGTTTCAACTCTAACAGAAGTAATCAAGATTTAAGACCGGCTTTACCGCGCTTATGTCTTCTTTGAACCGGCCAAACAACGTTTGCGTTTTGGTATTTGTTGACCCACAAGTTTTTCCAGTCCAGCTTTATTCAATCGATCTCATCCTCCTTGTATAACCTTTGATTATCAAATTTTCTTCTTATCTGACCAAAAGTGTTCAATACGCACATTTGTGAGATGACCAAAGTAAAATCTGAATCGGGACTTGACTTTACAAATTTCCCAATTCCAAGTGTTCATGGGAAGTAGAAAGAAGACAAAAGTAGAGTATTTTAATCTATTCTTTCAAGTCAAAACCGTTGAAAGAATAAAAATCACTCCATCGGGCAGTTTCAAGGGAAGTTCTTGTTGCTCATCACGTAATTGCCAAGTGCAATCTCTTTTGCGGGAATAACACCCGTCTAAGTAGTGAAACCCTGAATCAATAAAACACCAAATAAATAACCTCATGAATCATATAACATGCAAGTTCAAGTCAAGACAAATTGCGCAACCCGAATATGAAATTATTTGCATTTGATGGTGAGAGGAATGGAATTGGTATTGTGCATCTAATCCATATAGACAAGTCAATAGATCATGTGAACCAAGCCCCCATATGTACCATTGTTCCTATGCGCTCCTCAGCGATACCAACATGATTAAAGTTTAGATGATTATAAGGAAAAGTACTAAAAAAGTCTTAAACTTATTGTATTGATACCAATTCAGTCATAAACTTTTCGATTGGACCAATTCAGTCCTAAACATTTTTACATCGGTACCAATTCAATCCATTTGGCCAATTTTGGCCTGCCGACGCCAACGTGGACATCGGCCGGTGACCGAATGTTGACGTGGCAATTTTTTTGAAATTGTTTTGAAAATTTTTGAAAATTTTCCTTTTCTTTTTTTCTTTTCTTTCTTCCTTCTTCTTGGATTGTTTCGGCGAGCCTCACTGGAGGCTCGCCAGCCACTGGGCGAGGGCCTCAAAGCCCTCACCTGCTGCCGGCGAGGGTCGCGGCCCTCGCTCGGCCTCTCCCAAGGCCACCAGCGAGGTGGCTTCGCCTGAATCTAGGCGAGGCCAACCTCGCCGGCCGGGGGCAAGGCCACCTTCGCCCGCGGCAAGGCTAGGGCGAGGCTGGCCTAGCCCAGATCCGGGTGAAGGCGGCCTCACCCGTGGCCCCGGGCGAGGCCGAGTGAGGGCCACGAAGCCCTCGCCGATGGCCGGCCACTGGGCGAGGGCCTCAAAAACCTCCTCCTCTCGCCGATTCCTCCGTTTCCCTCCAGCTCTGCTGGTCAATCTCATTTGCCGCTCGCCGTCCTATCTTCGCCGCCACACCCCTCCTTGGATCAATCTCCGCCGCCTCCTTTGCGGCCGGAGCCGTCAATCATGAAGTCAACTTCGTCTCTCGTCTCCCTCTCCTTGGCAGCGGGCGCGAACGAGCTCCTTCGAGGTAGCCTTCTCTCCGCGATTCGACCGAGTGAGGGCTTCGCGGCCCTCGCTCGGCCTCGCCTAGGGCCGTGGGCGAGGCCGCCTTCGCCTGGATCTGGGTGAGGCTAGCCAGGCCTTGGGAGAGGCCGGGCGAGGGCCGCGACCCTCGTTGACGGCAAGTGAGGGGAGGCTTGCCGGAACAATCCAAGAAGAAGGAAGAAAAGAAAAGGAAAAAGAAAAGAAAAAAGAAAAAAAGAGAAGAAAAAGGAAAAAATTCAAAAAAAAAAATTGCCATGTCAGCATTCGGTCATCGGCCGATGTCCACATTAGCGCCGGTAGGCCAAAATTGGCCGGATGGACTGAATTAGTACTAATGTAAAAAGGTTTAGGACTAAATAGGTTCAATTAAAAAATTTAGGACTGAATTGGTACTAATACAATAGATTTAAGATTTTTTTGGTACTTTTCCCGATGATTATAATATACCTGATTTATATGTCACACCATATCGGCCCGGTAATAAATGAGACATTCCCATCAGAGCTTTGGCTTCGACCCTCCTCATTTCTCCCAGGAAGTTCAAGACCTTCACTCCAAATGATTCGCTTGTTAAACCTCCACCTTCACACCCATCTCTCTCTCTTCCTTGTTTTCACCCTTACACCTTCCCGCCTCCCTCAAACGGAGCACCGTCGCTGTCGCTGCCTCCGGCTAATAGGTGCAACCGTCGGCAACTCCGTCGATCTCAATCCTGAGGAGCTCTGCAAGAGGGTCGTGCTCTGCGAGGCTCTGATCGTGAGCTGAAGGTGGGCGAGGAATTCTCTCGGTTGTCCCACGGAAGGGTGGAACTGCCGGGTTCGGCATCGACAACATGGATTTGGCGGCGTCAAACGAGAATCGATGATTGGTGGTGGACGCACCGAACAAGCGTGGCGGCGGTCGCCGAGCAGGTGATCGCACTCTTGACGAACACGTAGCGATCAGTGAATGGAGATAACTTTAACTGACGAGGAGCGCCGGGCGTAAGCAATATTTTTTCACCCAGTCATTGCCATCGAGCCCAACCACTAAGAAAACGACGCTTAAGTGGACGTTTCGGCCGAAAAGGTGAAACGATGTCGGTGAAGCGGCGATCATGATGAAAATTGTCGACTGATGTACCTCCTCATTGTCAAAAGCCACTTCTTCAAAAGAAAAACAAATTCAGACCAAAAAAAGAAGAAAAACAAAAACAAACAAACACACCGTTCCTGAAAGGAGGTTCTGTTGGTGGTTCTGTTGGTTGGGCTAACTTCAAAAGTGGTGATCCGAGAGAAACCAACAATTTCTTCAACGTGTGAACTTGTCTGAGGAGAATAATTTGTTAAATTTGTTATATCTACTAAATTGGATAAAGCGAGGCTCACTTGAAATTCACAAATGACCAGCTTAATACTATGATTTGATTCGATTCCGTTTTGAATATGTATGGCACTCATTAGTGCTAGCTCCTCGACTAGTGATGATCCGATCTCTTGAAAATAACTCCAATCAAATGGTAGAAAGTGAAAAAGATAGTGAATTGAGTTTGGAACGACAATTCTTGTCGTACACATAAACTTGATAAACTCAGATTAGTTTTACAAATTTGTCTCAAATTCTAGCCTTTGTCAAAGAGAATCTGAATTATGGCTCATAAGAGCGGGATGTTCAAAACCAGCTAGACGCCTTAACTTATAAGCTTAAAGAATAATGAAATATCACGACACTCGACACTATATTAAAAATACTATATTAAAAATAATTATATGTCATTGATAAGTTGAAATGCAATATAAAAAATATACATTGAGTAAATATTTTTCTCATGAGAAATTGGAGCTAAACAAAGATGTCGCAGCGCATTGGAACTTTGTCGATGTGACTGCATTTGCCCTAATGGATAAAGCATTACATCCACGCCACTGCTCGCTACCACGCCCCGCTGGTCACGTGATGAAAGATTATACATCTACGACAATGTCAATTGGCCGTCGAACTCCGGGTGAATACAGTGATTGGCATAAGACTGATCAGCTGATTTTGAGAATGGCTGACCGAACGTTTCTTGAAAACCCTAGGGCATCGGCCAATGACTTATTGAAAACTTCTTAGGCATCGGCCGAAGAAGGTTGCTTGTAGCTGAGAAAACGTCCACGTGGTTGTAGATCTACTGTGATTCTCACAAGCATCGTCTTCCCCCTCTCCTGCTGGTTGTTGAATTCATTGCAGTCATTTTCTCGATTCATTCGGCAAAGCGATATCTCCTCCATATTTAAGCACCAAACACAGCTGAACATCTCTCTTCTGCGAGTATATATAGCATCTGAGTAGTGTGCTGAACATTCCCAATTCAAGCTTCTGCAAGAATTTTTAACGACTAAACACAAAATAAACTCCAGGTAAACATGCATAAACCTTATCATAATGCATGAAAGGATTTTCTCCTATTAAAGCCAAAGCTCCAGTTGCAAGAGCTTGAGCACAACAAACTCCTTCTGACGTCTGCTAGAGATATAGAAGAGATCCTCTCACCGGCGGAAGCCACTCGCCAGGGGTGCCTATTGGCGGCAAAGAAAGATGAGTATAATAGATGCTCGAGCAGTATTTAATCCTGCAAACTATTGTATAGATGAGTCGAACAGCCGTACTTATCTTTGTACGGAAAAATGCCAAGCAAATGTTCTAAATTCTGTCAGTCCAGTGATCAGCAAACGCTAGTTAATCTCCCACTTAGATCATCAAAGATAAAGCAAATGCTGCTTACGGGTCACTAAAGAAAGAGGAGATCTCTCGCTCGTTTAACCACATCAGAATGAAGATGTTTGCTAACAGTTTTCCAGCTTACAAGGCAAGTAACATCATTAGCTCGCATCAGACAGCATCAAGAAGATCCGCATGGCAATCATTCACGACGTCCTTCCTTGTCCAGAGACCTAGAAGCACATGCAGGTCACCGGGGACCCTGAGTATAGGACCTTCGGGAGCATGAGCGACGTGATCAAAGATCTGAATTGGCCATGGGAGGTAGATTGGTCTACGAAGAAATGCAAGCGTCGGTCGGAGCTTTGAAGCTTCGAAGAACCGGAGAAGAGAAGCGATCGTTGTGGGAAGGCGCCCATGACGAAATGTATATATATATATATATATATATATGTGCTGACTCTGACGGTCACTGTAATTCGTGTGCTCGTTTCCTTTGTTTTGTGTTTGTTTTTTATTTTTATTTTATTTTAATCGCATACGTGCTCTCCTCCTCGTTCAGCTGCCATTTTCTTCCTGCAAATGCTCCGTTCATGTCACGAAAAAATGAATTATTTAAAAAAATATTTTTAAAAACAATCATTTGTATTAGTTTGAAAAAATTTATTAAGGATAAAAGTCACAAAAAATCCTAAATTATGCCTATTGCGACATATTTACCTCAAATTTTTTTTGTAATACTGAAAATCCTAAACTTTTACCTACGTGACATATTTATTCCAAATTTGTGCATCGTGACACATTTGCCTCACCAAAAACCCCTAACTTTTTTTACACCAAAAACTGTAAACTTTTTTCTATGAAATGTGTCATGTAAATATAAGTTTGGGGTTTTTGGTATTACGAAACAAAAGTTTCGGGTTGGGTTTTTTGGTATTATGGAAAAAGTTTTGGAAAATATCTCACATGGGTACAAGTTTGCAGTTTTTGATGTTGTAGTTGGTAAAATTTGATGTTTATTAATGGCTTTTCCCATTTAATAATAAAAAATATTTTCATAACCCATCACAATTTAGGCCTACATATTTTAATGGGTTATGATTTTTTTTTTCATTTATTCATATTTACAAGGGATACAAGCGATCATTTAAAAAATATTTTTTAAATCATTCATTTTTTGCAAGATAAACACATCCTGAAGATTATAATAGTGATTGTCATATCCCTTATCATGTTGACTTTTTTCATACAAAGTTGACCCGTATGTGCATGCCGGCCTCTTTGAATATGCGGCAGGTGAAGGATCGTGGTCTCCCTGCACAATTGATTGCACATTGTTTATTTTCTTGGCATAACAGTCAGGTGATGTCCCAATTAATTTTCCTGTATCTCGACTGGTCCAGTCTTCCAGACGATCTTAAGGGCTCTCTTCTTTATATTGGTCTAGTCATTTGGGGTTTTATTTTTAAAGGAGAGCTTCCGACAACGCTTGAACCCAAGGTCACAAGACTAGCAACAAATTCTCTAGGTAATCCAAACCATCACCTTATGAGTAAAAGTCATCTAAGCCAACACCTTATAGGTAAAAGTCGATTATATAACTATTCAAACCTGTATTTATATCCATCGGACGTCCGTTTTCAACTAAATACGTACACAAACCAAAATTCGTAAACTGTTTTATAAAGGGTATTGCTCATAAATTTCTGTTTCATTTTTTAAAAACAATTCGGTCGAGTAAATATAAACCGTGAGATGGCGAGCCAGCTAAAATGAGGCATATTCTTTGCAACAAGTTCACGGTCGATATAAGGTAGAAAGGCTTATCTATTTCACGAAGAATTAATAATTAGGAAAATATTTTTCTAAACGCGATCTCTTAAAATAATTAGTTAATGGATAATATTTTTATTATCACTATTTATATTTAAATATTTTTGTGAACGATAAAAATAGTTTTCACTCATTTATTTTTTAACGAAAAAACAATTATTTTATAAAAGTTAATTTTTAAATTACTCATTTTCTACTAAATAAATATGCAGAAAAGTTCATTAATTCATGCACCAAAAAGTGTTAAAAATAGTGAATAGTGGGTCATTTTTTAAATTTAATTCCATAGATTCTCGAGTGGTGTGCGAACCTAGTACAACAAAACAATCTGTGACAAACCGCAATCCCACTAATCTAAAGTTGGACGATTAGCTTCTCATTATCTGCTTTTCTTGGGGACCAACCGACAGCCACTTGACACATCATTTAGTTTCGAAAAATTCCGTAACTGAGAAGAAAGCACCGGATTGTGACGACAATTGATATATAAATTTTGACGATCCGTTCATTCATTTATTACATAAAAAATTATAGATTAATTTTTAACTCCTTAACAAAAATATTAAAATTAAATTGCATAGCATATAATTTTAGAATCGTTTATTATTTAATTTATATTTGAGCCCACTAGAGAAGCCAAAATTTGGCTAGCACTAGGGGGTTGTGGTGGCCTAAAATTACATAGGGAGAGGAGATGGGCCAAAGTGAATTTAATTCGATCTAAATACAATTTATGGGAACTAATTAAAATAGGTCTTGAACTTAATTCCGCCCATTACATTGAAAAGCCTAAATTAAGTCCATAATATCAAAGTTAACCTAAGTTTTGCAATATAAATAAGACGTTATGCCTCACAGCTTAGAGGTCGCGATTAAATCTCACATTGCATAGAACACACACGTGAGAAGAGAGAGATTCACAGCCACAAGGCAAAGCTTCCTCGAAGAGGGAGCATGGCCGTGACTTCAATGCACATATTCTTGCTCTAGTGGTAGTGATTCCACCGCAACAATTCGTTGCTTGCCGCTCTGTTTTTCCAATTTGTTTTGCAGGCTAATGTGCACGCTGGTGACCCAGTGATGAAGCTACAAAGCACCTTGATACTTGTCTCGACGCCTCCTACTTTGCTTCTCTGAGATGACGCCGTCTGAGCTACTCCATGTCGAGAAATCAACCCGTGGCTAGCGTCTGCCGAGACCTCAAACAGCCACGAAGGAGCCCCTACCGTCGACCGGGCCATCATCGAGAACCCTCTCAGCACAAGACCATCGGTCTCGGGCTATTGGGACCTGTGCTGCCGTGGCTCGAGCTGCCACCTGCTGCCATCACCTTGTTGCGCCATTCGTGACCCATGACATTCGCTGCTGCGCCGTTCACGTTGCCCCTCCTCGCTGTGCCGCGTCAAGGAGCCGTTTGCAATCCCAGTCTGATCGCGTTTGATTCGAATTCGGAAAGTGAATCATCAAATTAGGTAAGGTGCACATTGCTAGTATATTTACAATATTTTACTGTCTTATTTAAGTGATTCAATATATACTACAATTCTCTGATATATTATGTTAGATGTTAGAATATTCTGTTAAATATTTACTTAAATAATGTAATTCGCAAAATCCTAACATACCCCCTCAAATTAAGAAACTTTCCTAACTTAACAATGTACCTGGATGGTTGTCCGATCTCTAACTGCGACATACAATGCCTGGGGTACAAAAAATCTTCTATCTTATCCATAACCATTTGGATATGATCATTGTTTTACTTGTTTCCAAATTTGAACGAATAAATCTTTCATCAATATCTATAACCCTTTCGATACAATCGTCGGTTTATTTCTAGTCTTTATTGAGATAGATAACGTAAGATTATTTAATTAAATATCTATCCATTATTTGATTGCTTTCCTTAAAAAAGAAAACCCAAAAAATTATCTTTGAATTAGATTTGATTATGGCTAAAATATTGCTTGTTTTAGGCTAGATTACATGTTTAGATTAGGTTATTTATTTATTCCGAATTTTTTAAATAAAAATACCAAAAAAAAAATTGCTTTAGGATGTTAAATTTCATTTTCTTTAATTAAAATTGCATGTTTAATTACTAGGTAATTTTAATTTCGAATTTTAATTAAAAAGAAAATATAACATTAAAAATATCATGCATGTGTCATGTAAAATTAGGTCATCCCTTGTATGGCATTTAGTCATTACATGTTTAGGATCATTTGAACGTGTGACATATTTTAATATTTGCACGTCATTAGATTATGTCACATAAGTAACATCGCATGACATATAGTTTGCATATTAGGTTGCACGTTGTGTGTCATGTTAGTATAGATACATTTTTATACATCATTGCATTGCATGTAGATTAGGTTTCATTAAATAAGAGAAAATTTTAAAAGATTAAGTGATTGTGTGTTAATTCGAAATCATAACTAGGGCTATTGATGTAAATTCTGAGCTAACATTGCAAATACTTTCACTACTCTGGGGTAAGTGTTGCAATTTATTTATTATTTTATTGAGTATTAAATTGGTGGATTGCATACCCGCATGGTTATCTCACATGTTAAGGATAATAAAATTAATTCAAGCTACCTGATAAACATTTTTTCATGAAAAGAATGGTGATGAACAAACATTAGAGAAATCTAGTATAACCAAGTCCCCGTATTCAAGTTCTCTGATTCGTAAGAGTAAAATAATTCTCTTATTATTTTACTTAGGTATCTAATTGACCTATCATAAACTGATTAGATAAAATTCATTTATATGCTAAAAGCTCGATGGTGCACTCGAGATTAGGTCGCTTGGCCACTTCACTATGTACGGGAGAATTATTTTACTTTTACGAATAAGAGATTTTGAGTATGGGGACTTAATTATACTAGATTTCTCTAATACACATTTGGTACCATTCTTTTCATAAAAAAAAAAAATATTTATTAGATACTTGAGTTCATTTTATTACTTCCTAATATATAAGATGACTATGCAAGTGCACAATCCATCAATTTAACACCCAATAAAATAATAAATAAATTACAAGACTTAACTCATAATAACGAAAACATCTGTAATATTAACTCAGAATTCATACCAATAGCTCTAAGTATGATTTCTAATTAGAACGCAATCATTCAATCTTTTATGATTCTCTTATTTAATGAAGCCTAATCTACGTGCGTGATGATGTACAAAAAATATCTCATGTTAACATGGCATGCAATGTGCATCCTAATATGCAAACTATATGTCATGCGATGTTAATTACGTGACCTAATTTAATGCCGAGTAAAAATTAATGCAATTGTCCTAATATGTCATACGTTTAAATAATCCGTACCTAAACATGCAATGACTAAATGATGTGTAAGTGACCTAATTTTACGTGACACGTGCATGATATTTTTTTTTTGTTTTATTTTCTTTTTAACTAAGATTCGAAATTAAAATCACCCAATAATTAAACGTGCAGTTTTAATTAAGCAAAATGAAATCTAACATCCTAAAGTAATGTTTTTGATTCAAAATTTGGAATAATGAAATAACCTACTCCAAACATGCAATCTAGCCAGAAATAAGCAATATTCTAGCAATAATAAAATCTAATTGAAAGATTTTTTTTTTTTTTTTTTTGGGTTTTCTTTTTTAAGAAAAGAAATCAAACAATGAATAGATATTTAATTAAATAATGTAATCCGCAATCTTAAGTTATCTATCTCAATAAGGAGACAATGACCAATAAGGACACAACATCGTATCCAAGTGATATGAATATTGATGGAAGGTTTATCTGTTCAAATTTAGGGTGAATCAATGATCATATCCAAATGGTTATAGATATGATGGAAGATTCTCTGTAACCCGAGCATTGTATCTCATAATTAAAGATCAAGTGATCGTCCAAGTATATTGTTAAGTTAGGAAAGTTTCCTATCTTTGGATTTTGTGAAAATGACATTATTTAAATAAATATCTAACAAGATGTTCTACTATCCAATAAAGTATGTCTAATATTTAATAGAATATATCAGAATATATCGAATCACCTAAATAAGGTAGTAAAATATGCAAATATACTAAAGCGCCTTACTTAATTTGAGGATATTCTTTCCAAATTTGAACCAAGCACGACCAGATCGGGATCGCAACCGGATCCTCAACAGGACAGCGAGTGGTGAGAGGCGGCTAGTGATGGCGGATGGTGGGCACAGCTGGTCATCAACGGCAGCAGTGATGCTCGTCGTGGGGCGGGGCACGACTCAATTGGGAGTGTTGCAGATGGTGAGCGCTCGAGAAGACTAGCAAATCGTCGCGTTAGGATTTTGCCACCCGGTTTATTCTTGCTTGTGGATGATCCAAGTGCGCTCCTTCAGGACTTCTTCACCACCTCACTCAGGGATCACACCTGCTCACAAAAGAGAATTCTTCCCCTTTTTTTCGTTTTACTAACAACCTCCCAGCGGACACAAAACCCAAAGATCTCTGGCACAGCTACATGTAATTGGGATTGTTCGGTGAAACTCGACTTGGCTGTAGTTTTGTTATCGGATCAGCAGCTTCGTTGCCAGCTTCAGGTGAGGCAGCAGCTGGGAGGATTGGAATGGCTTTGCCGTCACTGGTGCCGTCACACACGGGAGCAGCAACGAGGGCACTGGATCATCTGCCGTCGTCGAGCTCAGCAAGGCAGCAAACGGCGGCAATGACAATGCAACAGAGGGCAGAGCGGCAGCAAGATGTCTTGGCCAAGGCGTGACCAAGAGAGCCGTGCTTTTTATTGCGTCTCTCTGTCGTGCTTTGAGAAAGAATTTTCGGACCCCTCTTCTCGTAATAAGTCATGCTTTTTATATGTAGGGCAGCTGAAGACCTCCAGGAAAGAGACGAGATCCTCGTTCCTATTTCAAAGCAAATTATATCATTTATTGCCTCAAGAGAACACGGTCAGAGGTGTAGTTGATTCCTCTCTTCTGACTTTCCCTCTTTTAAACAATTAACTTCTTTCCCTTTTGTCCACTTTTGATCCACCAGCTCAGCCAAAGATTTCTTTCTCGCCCACATTAGAGCCTTTCTTCTTTTCGCGTCCTCCCCCACAATCGACAGAATTGTCCCTCGCCGATTTGCCTGTCAAGTAGCTAGGCATATACAAATATCTTCAAGAATTATAGGTCATAAAAATTCTTGGACAATATAAACCTTTGTTGCTCCAAACTTTGACCAACTTTTCCAAATTTGGCACGCATATTTATGGCCTTTAAAGAAATGACGGACTTGGTCAAATTCAAACTCATCGTGGGCTTAGTCTAACATACTAAATCAAGATTCAAAATCATCAATTCAAACCTATCCACCCATTGAACGCAAATGCAATTAATATAAAATATATAATAAATACTTATAAAACTATATGTTATGCACTTTAATTCTAACATTTTTGTTTAGGGGTTAAGAAATCAATCCATAATTTTTTATGTAATAAATGAATGGTTGGGCTGCCAAAATTTAAGTCAACACTCGTGATTTGCGCCAAATTACTACGGAATACTGAAACACAAATCAAAACGTTGATATGAAGTGATGGCTTAATGTGCATTTGGCAAGCTATAAATGTTGCGCTGTACCGTTTGATAGATTATTGTATAGGCTCGGTTTATATTGATCAGCACCATCGTAAGCATCAATTGTGTGGATTTTCTCGTGGGCTTCCATGCATTCGATGACCATGATGGTACTGGCCTTGTGATTTTCTATGTTTTTTGCGACTTTTTGATCCGACTATTCTATGGTCGTTCAACTTTTTCGGCTTTATGTACTTGCTCTTATCCGACTTTTTCTTAGGTCTAAACTCGATACAGTCTTTCCCAGGAGATGAGTGAATATGATTTCTTATATTCGTAAAATAGAGGTTAACTTTCTCGAATAACAAATTTCTTAAATTAAATAAATTAAATATAATAATCAAATATACATAATATTGGAATTTTAATATAAAAATCAAATTAAAAATAAAAAATAAAAATATATTTCATTTTTATTTGTTCCTATTTTATTTATATATTTGGATTTCTTCCTACTATACAATATTTATAATATATATATATATTTAGTACCAATATTTATCACATATTTTAGGTATGCTCGTCTAGTTTATTATTTAATATTCTAAGGAATGATGAAATGGGATAAAAAACAAATGGAAAAATAATTAAAATAATTCAATAAATAAAGGTGAAGCAGAAAAATTCAGGTTTTAAATAAATAAATCCAAACTTGGAAATGAGCTTTCTAATTTTGGAAGAATGAGTGATAATGAGATTTTTAGGGAAAAAATGCCATTTTTGTCTCATTCTCCTTTATATCTCTAATTCGTGTAGAAGTTTTACAATTCCTTTGTAATTTTTGTCAGAAGCCCACAAGAGCAATAAGAGAGTCAAAATTCATTCTTCATAACTTTGTGGTTCACGGTACGAAAATGGCAAAATTTTTTAGCATTGCTATTGGTTGATCATATTTTCTCTCTTACTGGATTTAACATTTGCTAGCTGACCTATCTCATTGGTGTTGATGTAGCTTGTTTCTATTTTTGTCATGGCTTTGGAATTCTTCGGTAAACTCTTTATTGTTTAAAAGATTGATTGACCATGGGTCGATTAATGGAAGTTTTTGTTTATGCATTTGTAATTTCTTTAACAGTGAATCACATGAGATTCTTACGATCACCATTTGTTCATTTTAAGGTTTATTTACATTGATATCATACCAAATAATAGACATGACAGGATATAAAAATATTGATTTTTTTTTAACCATGGATCAACAAATAACGGATGTAATATAGTGAAATCCTTAAATTTCATAATTAACCTTATCCAGTTATATTCTAACTATAAATCCAGACAACAATCTTAGTATTTTATATATATTAGAGTTAGGAATAATTTCCTAGTTAATGTTAAATCGAATTTGAATTTAATTCTACACATTTCAATTTTGTCAATACAGTTCTAAGACTTCACGCAAAATTTTAATGTAGTCCTCCCATTCAATTGCTACCGAAATTTGTAGATATGTCTAATCATCATGGGCCATCCTACATGGCACATTGACATGCACAACTTATAAATTGTCACGTCAATGGCAACCAACAAGGATAACATTAGAATTTTATACAAAGATACTTGTATATTAAATTTATGACTAAAGGGTAATTTTCGTACTAGCATGTTAAGTCACCTTGTGGACCAATACCGAACGCTCTACTGTTCGCTCCACCTTCTGCGTAGTCCCACTGTTACAGAGAGTCCATGAACAGGAAACGTAGAGGTCGATATCTTCCGCGACCAAGAGGCTCGGTCACCAATAAAGTGAATGATCCTATCGGTATAGCTCAACTATATCCCGTTCGTCGAATTACCCGCCTACCAGGATGGACAACTACAAATAATCTTTTAGACAACTTCAGTAAAAAGCTTGCAAACATATCTTTGCTCAGGAGAAGAACTCGTGGCGTATTGAAGCAACAAGAACTGAAAACAAAACAAAGCATCGCGGTCACTTTCTTCATACATTTCAAGAGGGCGATGTCGCCTCCAAACTTAAGCACCAAACACAGTCTGAACATTTCTCGAGAAAGTAAACAGGAAGCTTGAAATATAAAGCATCTGCGTAATGTGCTGAACGTTCCCAATTCGAGCTTCTGCGAGAGTATTAAACAACAGCAGATGATAAAACCTCATGGTGAACATTTATAAACCTTAACATAACGCATGAAGGGTTTTCCCAATTAAAGCCAAAGTTCCAATGACAAACTTGAGCACAACAAACTCCATTCAACATCTGTAAGAGACATAGAAGAGATCCTCTTGCCCATCAGATGACACACAAAAATGGAATCCACTTGCCCAGAAAGCAATTTGCTGCTCATCCAACCCTGACAATGTAAACCTGCCAACATGCTTTATAGAATGCACCCACAAGTTGCAAGGAACCTTGTCGTAACAAGTACCGCCAAATGTAATGATCACCTCAGAAGTGATCACCAAGAATGAGGTCCAAGATAGGACTTCGGCAGGAATTTGCTGAGTATTCAGGAGCTTAGGCTGCTAGAACCAAAGTGCCTGCAGTCCCACCTTCTAAGTAACTTCAGAACTATAAAACTATAACATGTTCGTGTAGGTGTGGGGGGAGAGAGAGACAGAGAGGGAGGGAGGGGAGGGAGGGAGCCTCTTCCATGTAAAGCATCAAACAATTACTTCCGCATGTTATGAGAAGGTTAGTCATTGTCTTCATCTCAATTGTCGATTCATAGAACAATTACTTGCATATATAAGCATAATAGATGCTTGAGCAGCATTTAATCCCTGCAAACAATTGTATAGAAGATTCAAACTGCTGTACTTGTCTGTATGAAAATTGGCCAAGCATATACTCTAAATTCTGTCAGTCCAGTAAGGAAGAGGTTTGCCACCCTGTTTATTCATTTTTTTTTTAATGCTGATGGGCAAGTGAAATAAAAAACCATTATAATTAATCTATAGCAGCCACAAAACTATAATTTAGCACCAATTATTGCTTGTCATGAGGACATGCAACTGTGCAAGTGACTAAAACTCAAACATGTAAGCAGACCCTTCCACTTTTCTCGTTGAACAAAGATCTCACCAGTTCAGTGACAGTACAGTTATGGGTAGGCTGAGGAGCAAAAGGCAACAGAAGATTAACAATTTTTCACCGTGTACTCAATTTTAAGAGATTTACATGCTACAAAGAAAATTCAAATCCTTTAAACACCCATACAAGTTAAGCTTCCCTAGGCTGGGATCCTTACTGCATGCAACCATCACCTATTTCATCAAAGCAACACCAAGAGTCGTCTACCCATGAGCTGCAATGCAAATAGTAGCAATACCCACTAAAATTGGTCTCAACACATAAAAGTCCATAATAGCCAGAAACTCATTTAACTTAATAGATCTTAAGAAGCATGCTGAATACACAACGCATGTCCATCTTTTGATTGGACAAACTGCTAATTAGTAGGAGGGCACTATTAGGGGATCGAATCTTAATACTTCCACTTATAGTTGTTCCACTAATATTTCTCCTATTACAGGGTTCAGTTCTTCCTTTTGATGTGGTTAAGTTCTCAACCTGATCATGAGTTAGGATCCCTGAGGTCCAATCACTACATTAGGAAAATAACTATACCTATCAGACCCAGATCAGCTTGGTTTGAAACCATCTTGTACTGGGAAGAAGAGGTATCAGTACCGGCACACCCTTGGTACCTTCCCATTGAAATCTTATTTATCATTCAAAAAGTTTTACAGCTCTAGCCAGCTTGGCAGGTCCACCCAAGCCCAAACTTTGACAAGCAAAGGATCTTGTTTTTCAAATGATGAGCAAGCCGGGGAAAAGCTTCTGAGGAACAAGACTAGCAAAAGCCAAACTTCAGACTTGCTATTTTACAAGAGCACGCCCAAGCCTGACTCGACCCACAAAAATTTCACATGTAAGATGCAACTTATACACAAAGGGAGTACTAAGGAATGGGCTTAATATAGCAGATTGATTCCAACTATATGAGTAATCTGTGCAAATTGTTGCTTGACAAATGATGGCCACAGGCTGACAAACAATAAAACTTTCAGATGGCTAGAGAGAGGACATAGTCACGTTCCAATTGTCTCATTCATGGTGAGATTCCAGATCAAACAACAGCTACAAGCTTGCTCACATAATATGCACAGCCATTACCATTACAGAAGAAGAAATTGCAAAAAATTGCAGACAGCTACTCAAGTTGGATTGCCCAATGTCTTGGTCAATCAACAAGCAAGGCAAAGCTAATTGTATAACACATAAATCGGGATAGTGGGAGCTCCAGGCACATCAGCAAATGCAGATCTAGAGGAACACCTCAATCAATAGTCATGGATCAGAATAAGCGTGCACAAAGAGATTGCTTTGGAATGTACTTGCCCGCTTGCTCATTTCATGAAGGCACTTCTAATTACTCCAGTAAAATGACGGTATCCTGCTTAAATCAATCAACACAAGTTCTAGGAGGGTGTGCTAAGTAAGGATGAAAACTTTATTGCTCATAGAGAAACGATCAGGAAGTATAGATGCTACAATGATCAATAACAATAACACCAATAAACACAAAATCCGAGACAAAAACATATTCAACATTAATACAGGAACATAAAGTGTACAACAAAGCAAGTACGTCACCAAACATAAATTCATCCACCGGATAAATGTCAAACCCTGGGAAACCCCTGCATACCATTGCCCATCCCATTCAAGACATCTTGAAAAGAGAAGTTATCAAGCGATCCAAACCCATCAAGCAACCCATCAAAGAAACCACTGTCGACCGAATTCGAGGCCAATTCCTCGTCCTCAATCTTGGCATCCTCATCTTCATCATCCTCCTCCATAGGAACAAACCCAGACGCCTTCTCCTCATCGTCAACTGCGACCGCGGGCATGTGACCCTCAAACAGAGCCATGTGTCCAAACAACTTATCCTTCCTGGAGAAGCTGGTCCCACAGGAACACCTCCACTTAGACTCCCCACAGTGCTTCAAGTGGCTCTTCAAGTCGGCCAGCACCGAGAAGCTCTTCTTGTTACACCTGTTGCACGAGTACATCTTCGGGCAGTGGCTCCTCTTGAAGTGATTCTTCACGCAGATCACGGATTTCAGGGGCCGGAACTTCTTGTGCCCTTTGTTCCGGTTACACCCATCGAAGGGGCAAGAGAACCTGGTCTTCCGAGGGGCGACCACGCACCTCTCGGGCTTCGCCAGCGCCTCGGGCGTCTTGAACTGATTGCCGTGCGCGCGCATGTGCATCCTCAGGTTTGCGTCCCGCTTGAACCCCTTCCCGCAAATGTCGCAGAAGTGGACGTGCTCGGCGAGGAGCTCGACCGCGTCGAGCTCCACGATCTCGCAATCGGCGTCGAGCTCGTCCTTCTCGTCTTTCAATTCGACCTCCGGCGGCCTCGCCACCGTCGGGCCCACGAGGGGCCTCGGCCGGCGCCGGCGCCGGCGGCAGCAGCTTCGGATCCGCGCGCCCCGGCTCGGGATCGGGGCTGGGGTTCTGGCAGCAGGCCAGCAGGGCGGCGCCGTTGACTATGACCTGGTGGATCGCCGACGCGATCTCCGCGGACACCATGTCCATCTGGCCCTTGCTCAGGAGGGCGTTGCTGCTGAGGGACTGCGACAGGAACTGCTGCACCGAGTCCATCTTCGTGCTGACGGTGGCGAGGTTCAGGAGCGGGACGCGGGGGTCGCCGTCGCCGACGGGGACGGGGACGCATCCCCGGCGGCGGCACCGGAGGGCTCCGGCGGGGCGGGGTGGGCGTCGCCGGCGGCGACGGCGGGCGGGTTCATCGCGGCGGAGCTGGAGCGGGAGCCGTCGATCGGAGATGGGGAACCGCCAGCGGGAGCAGAAGAAGATATAGAGAGAGAAAGAAAGAGAGAGAAAGAGAGGGAGTGATCAAAGGAGACTTTTCTTCCCTGTGTTTTTGGGGGGAGCGAGACGAGAAATGGCCAGACGTTGACTAAACAAACGGGGAGGGACACGTGTCGAAAAGGGATTTGGAGAAGGTGAGGCGCACGCCATCCCGGTGGTGGGGCGAAACTGTCCCCCGGTAACTTCCTACTTCGGACTCTTTCCGTGTGTCCTACTTCTTTTGAATTGGATAGAGCTGAATTCGCTTAGAATTTCGCAAAATTATCCACTTAAAATGTAATTATCGGACTCGGTTTAGCATACATACCATGACTCGTTAGTCTGTTTCTCCTCACCAGCGATGATCCCTTCTCCTGAAAATTGAATTCTATTAGAAAGACAAATAACGAGAGAAGATGACGTGTTAAGTTTAGAATAACGATTCTTATCGTTCTAAATAGAAATTCAATAAACCCGATTAGTTTTATAAATCCGTTTGGAACCGGAACCCATCATTGAGATTCACTTATCAATGACGACTCTTATGAGCATAGGAGGCTCTGAATGGGTTCCATAATTCACCTTGCACGATTAAAATATATTGAAATATCGTAGCATCAACCATTATTATATAAGATAATGGTATCAAAATTATGTTAATTCGCAATAATGACTGATTGGGGTTGAAACTGTGTAAGATTAATCCGCCTTTGGAAATGCGTCATATGGTTAAGATTACCTCTTGGGAACCGAAGCGAGTCCAATGTGGCCTTTCCGATCCGTCTAAGGGGGAAAGGGCGTTATTCGTTGGGCATCAGGAAAAGACGGATGGGCCCAAGCAGTCAAAGCAGGTAGAAGTCTTCAAAGAGGGCTGCTTAGTCAATTTGGGGTCCAATTTTTGCTTTTCCTTCCCTTTCGCTTTTGAGTTTTTTAATGAAGCCCATCTAGAAACTTTCACTCCTCTTTAGAATTTTATATAATTTCAACTTTGAAAAAGGCAAAAAGTTCATTAGGTAAAGTACGAACAAAATAGGACATTATTGAGCGTGATTCCACAGTTCCCCACAGTGGAAATAATCATTGGTGCCAAGAACATCAGCCCCTTTCTCTAGGCTTATGACTGACTATCACAGCATCTTCATTACTTGAAGAGGAAACCATCATGCTGGTTATAGATGGTGTAATGCTGAGAGCAATGTTCTTCCAGCTCCTACATGCTTGTCGAATTCATGGGAGATGAGATCAGTTCACAACACCATATACTTGTAAGAATCGACACGACCTCTGAATATAAGTACCAAGCAACCATCGAACATCTCTCGATGTGTCCCTTAAGGCATTTACATCAAAAGCTCGAGTTTCTTGTTTGATGGATAAGTAGGATAGTCTAACCAGGAAGGCCATTGTTGTGGACTAGTCATTGTATCTGAGTAACAGCGGCATGTATTGCGTTTGCAAGGTGAGGGACCGTATTGGTGCTCAGTCCCGCCATGTTGATCCTCCTGCACAAGACTTGATGTGAGATCCGAGATATTGATGCAATTCCGAAAGCGAAACTTTTCTTTTTCTGACTGATTGATTTCTTGTGTTTTGGTTTGTCAGCTAAACCTTGCTGTATTAGGAGGAAACACAGGAGCTAAGAAAATTAAAAAGGAAAAGAAATCTTCATAGTGAAGAAGTTTGCTAAACATCCCTGATTCAAGATTTTGCTAGACATTCTTCATTCAAGCTTCCATTATTAAGAATATAGCACGTTCATGAAAACAGAAATCTCCATGTCAATGGCCATAGACCTAATGCCTGAAGTATTCCTGATTAAAGCCAAAGATCTGTGATGAGATCTTGTACATGATGGTCATTTATGTTTATATGTAGAAGAGATACTCTCACCCATCAGATGACATATAGACATGGAATTCCCTTGTCATGAAAGCAACTTGCTCCTCTTTCAACCCTGAGAATGTAAACAAGCCAACATGCTTGAGGATATGTGTCCAGTCACCAGGGGTCCCTGTCAGCAAGGAGACGTGTGCTTGAACATTTGAGTACATGAAACAGAAATATTGAATGCAATTAACATCCATAAAACTAACTTTAGAATACTGGCAAACTACAAGTAATCATATCCTAAGAAGTATTGCCAAAGTAACCACTCCTACGATGAGGTCAAAGTGGGACTCCAACATGAAGCTGGTTGATCTAATATACCTGCATTCCCACCAGCTCTCTAGTTTTAGAATAACACAAAGAATACCAGGTAAGTGCGTGCGCACCCACACAGATTTGTGTCTACCTTTTTCATGTAAAGCATCAAATAATTGCTCCCGCATGCATGTGAGCCGTTTAGTCATAGTCTCCAACTCAAGTGTCCATTCATTGAACAAATTCCTGCACATATGAGTAATGTAGACACTTGAGCAGTATTTACTCCTTTTCTCCTCTTCGAACTTCAAATGTGTTCGACCAGCAAGATTTTTTTGAGGCCATCTTAACTAATTTTCTCCAATCAACAAATTTTTACCTTAATTAAACTTTTTTGAAATTGGACCAGAAAGCGAGGTGAAGAATTAAAGCTATAAAACTCATTCAAAGTAAATTTATTGGCACTGATTTATAAATCTAGAATTTTCCTGTGTTATAAAAGTGCCTCCTGAGAAAGCACATTCCACTGCTTAAGGTATTAGTTATACAGTCTTGTTGCTGATTTATTTTTCCAAATAAAATAAAATAAATAACCTTTGCACAAGTTGAGGTACTTTATACCTGTCTTTTAAGATGGCAGCCGCAATGGCAGCACCATGAATTGGAGGATTTGAATACATGGGTCGAATCAGAAGCTTCAACTGACTCTCAATTCGGGTTGCCACATCAGCAGTCTTGCAAACCTGCACAACATGAATAAGGGGTATGACAAAATAACAAGAAAAGCATGAAAGCCATTCCACTGCTCTACAAAAGAGGACACAAATTATAGGAGGCAGTTCCCACATTTATGGGCATCTATTTCTAGGATTCTAATTTGATTGACTTACTACACTGAGTGCACCAACTCGTTCTCCATAGAGTCCCATGTTCTTTGAGTAGGACTGGACAACAAGGCATTCACCACCATCAGCAACAAACTTTCTCACAGCTTGTGCATCATCTTCTAGGCTTCCACTTACAAAACCCTGAACAAATAGACAAACATTAAATGGTCACTCCTTCCACGTATCAAACAACTTTCAAGAATAACAGCATCACTTTACTATAATTAAAAATCTATTGGCACACAAAAGTAGAAAGTGAAATCAGTGACCATAGTTTAGCAGAGTTAATTAAAACAGCGGGAAGAATATGTTGCCATAATCTAAGGTGCATATAGGTCTGAACTAATAAAGTGATTAACCGAATCTGACTAAACTCTCCTAGATTAATATGATGGAACCACCAACCTGATAAGCACAATCAAAGAATGGAAGCAACCCTTTTGATCTGATAATCTGTCTGATCTCCTCCCACTGCTCAACTGTTGGATCAACACCGGTCGGATTATGTGCACAAGCATGGAGTAGCACAATAGCTCCTAACGGGGCAGAAGCAAGGTCTTCCAAGATACCTGTTAGATGACATAAGTGAAATAAACAAACATCTGCTCCAGGTGTTGAAAACAAAAACAAAACTAAAGAGAAACATCAATTTCCTAGAGGACAAGCAGGGTTGTCCATGCTGTGATTGAAGTTATGTGCTTGCTGAAGCATGACTTTCTATCTATTCCAGGTGTTGAAAACAAAAGCAAAATAAAAGAGAAACATCAATTTTTTAGAGGACAAGCAGGGTTGTCCAAGTTGTGATTGAAGTTATGTGCTTGCCATAACTTTCTATATCTACTCCAGGCGTTGAATGCAAAAGCAAAATTAAAGAGATACATCAATGGCCTAGAGGACAAGTAGGGTTGTCCATGTTGTGATTGAACTTATGTGCTTGTTGAAGCATAACTTGGTATCATGTCTAATTTAACTTAAAAGAAATTTCTGCACTAAGAGGTGCGCAATAAATTACATGGAAATTTGCGCTGGCAAAAATGAATGAGAGGTATGGATTATAACAAGAAGCAGAGGTCATAAGTGGAAAAGATCAAAAACCTTGGAAGTCTAGCCCTTTTGTCACTGGATCATAATAGCGGTAAGTCCTCAAGCAAAGCCCAGCTGCTATGAAGAAGTTTGGATGGTTACCGTATGTTGGCTCAGGAAGGTATACTGTGGACTGCAAAACAAGTCAGATAATTGACATACAACAATGTCCAATCATCATAAGAGCAAAGTGAAGATGACGATTTTGGAGAAACCAACATTTACCTGGTAATAATATTTTGCTAAGAAATCGGCACCAATCCTCAATGAGCCAGTCCCAGACAAGCATTGCACGGTGGTCACTCTATTTTCTTTAATTGCAGGGCTGTCATAAAGCATGTCATTATAGGTAAGCATGTCCATCTTCTCCCTCAACGCAGATTCAAAACGGCGAAATTATGGGGTGAAATGCATTTTATATCCTTGATGTATGGAGGGTAGTGCAGACTTTGCACCCTTACTAAATGGAGCACTCTTCCAGGCTCAAGACTCTCTCTCTACCTTGCTCCCTCAACACCCCCCCCCCCCTTTTCTCTCTCTCTAGTTTTTAGTAATGCAAGGTATCCAAAATTTCTGACTGGACCAATTACCACAGATGCATGCAGACCCACCCTGTCCACATGCATGAGAGGTGACACTCCACTTGCAGGGCGGTCGGCACGACAAGGTTACTCTAGATGGAAGACACAGCGAAGTGAACATGGATTAACCAATCAGCAAACCCTTGGGGCTTTCCTAAGCTCAACTTTCATTGGAGACAATCATCACCCGTGTCCATTTTCCATCTCTTGCATGTATTTGACATGTCTGTTAGAACTAAACATTCCCTTTATTATGGCCAAGCAATCCAACAGCTGAGATGATATATCTTTTTCATGAACCCTCCCTCCCTCCCTCCCTCTCTCTCTCTCTCAGAATCTGTGTGAATGATATGGCTACCATATAGCATCACGTGCTTCTAAATTCTAATAAGTAACTTTCCACTTTAGAGCCCAAAAATCACTTCAAACGAATGTACAGATGTAAACATCACAGGATGTAACAACTGTTGTAATATCACAGTTAATAGTCAATGCAATAAATCCAGGGGGATAAGTGCTCGATCCCACATTGAAATAGGGTAAGATGCAATTTTCTGAGAATTGATATTGTAATAAGTCAGTCCACTGCCATAAGCAAATACAATTATATAAGAATCGCAACACCATATTCTTGATAAAAAATTTATTGTGCATTGATATCGTGCAACTGGAAACAATATTAAGGAACCCATAGCAGAATCAAACCTTCATACCTGTCTGTACCAAATATTAGCTTAGCACTCAGTTCCCTAAATTCTGTCAGTCCAATAATTGGCAAGTATTCTTTATTAGCGGACCTGAAAGATGTGCAAATAGTTGTTCACTTTTACACCATCGGATCATGAAAGATAAAGAAAATGCTCCTTACTTGTCACTAAAAAGGAGCTCTTCTGCTTTTCTAACCACATTTAGAAGAAGAGGTTTGCCATCCTGTTTTGCCAATTATACAAACAACAAGAAACCAAAGTCCATTATGAACAGCATTTAATCTATTGCAGTCACAAAAGCACTGAATGGCATTAATGGTAGCTTGTCATGAGGACATCCAAATGACTAAAATTTTTAAGCAAAACCTCAACTTCCCATTGAGAAAGGCCCTAATAACAATATCATGACCACAGATTCATCAACAAGCGACAGAATATTGATGCTTTTTCACACCACCCTTAAATGTAAAACATTAACATGATGCAAGAAAGACTCACCTCCGTCCTGTAAACACCCATACCCAGGTTCAGCTTCACTGGGCTGGGATCTTTACTGCATGCAATCATCACCTATTTTATCAAAGCAACAGCAAAGTTCTTCCATAAATTGAAAATAGTAGCAATATGCAGTAAAGTCAGCTTCAACACAACAAAAAACTTCAATGGCCAGAAAGTAGATAAAGTAAAATGATGTTAAGAAACATGATGAATGCTCAATCCAGGTTTGTCTCTTAATTGGACAAATATCTAGTTAGTATGAGAGCAAATGTTGGGGGACTGAATCTTGATACTGCCTCTCGTAGTTATGTCGCGCATATTCATCCTATAACTGTGTTTCAGATGCTCATCGATCTTCGACCAAACAAAGAAAAGATCTATTTGATGTGGTTGAGTTCTAGACCTGCATGAAGCGGGTGCTTGTTGGGTTTAAGAGCTCCAATCATCATTTTGACAGCTTTGGACAAAGAATTATACCCATCAAATGACGCTCAGAAAAGTGACCATGAACAAGTAGTTCTCATTTACAGCCACGTCCCACTCACTGAAGTTCACTCATTCTTGGACGTTTATACGATGCAACTTTCTAGATTTTCAACCAAGCTAGACCTCACCTGATCTTAAAACATTTAGATATTAAACCTTGCCTCCAATCTATCAGTTTAAACTTTTAAAATAACTGACATAGGTCCACAAATTTTTACATTCAATCAGAGTAGAAGGTCTGAACACAAATCCTTCAGACCTCCACGTTTTAGTCTTGTATCAAAGTTTAGTCCACTGGTGAGGAGCAATGTTTGAAACTTCAAATATTAGACCACCCCTTCATTTAACCGCTTAAGCTTTCAGAACAATTTACAGTAACTTATGCAAATTCCTACACTTGGATAGCATATCGACTGGATTTTGTTCCGTTCACATCCTCCGTTTCACGCCTACCACGAAACTTACTAGTGATTTTCCAGTTCCCGACACAATTCGAGCAATCCCGAGAAATTGGTAACCCATTGCCGAAGGCCAGCGAAACTTTCGGACAGCTAGAGAAAGAAGAAGACAGGTCCTCATTCCCATCCGTTTCTTTCACAGTGAGGTTCCACATCAAGTGAGCAGCCAATACAACAAACAGCTGGCGTGCATCTCATGTTAGCCACATTACGATGGCCACAAGAGCTCGAGAACCCAATGTCTCCCGAAACAAGTGACGAGCGGAGCGAAGCGATGCGAATTGGGTCGCGTACCGCGTAAATGGGGATCTCGGGAGCTCGAGGCACGCGAGCGAAGGCGGACTCGTCGACCCGGCAATGCTGAGCCGTTGAGGTCTCTTCCCGTCGGTCGGGGTCGTTCTCCGCCTCCATTTTTCACCCAGAGAAAGGGAGAGGGGCGCAGCAGAAACAGTGACGCCTTTTTCCCCGTGAGAACCGCGGATGTCCCCAGGAGGTCGACGTCCGAACGTCCGAATTTAAAATTACTCGATAACGATACAGATAATTCTTGAACTTTTAATATATAATATAATTTAAAATTTAAAATTTATTTAATATGGTATTAAGACCTTTGATTCATGTTCAATGTAATATCTAAATTATATAAAAGCATTTAAGGTTATCCTCATATTAATTTAAGATCAATGACATACAAAATGAAACATACATTAAAAAGTATAATAATAAAAAAAAAATTCAAAGATGACATTGCATATAAAAAAAAAATTTCATTGGTCATATTAAACAAATTAAAAAATTCATAAATCGCATTTCATGTTGAGCCAAAATCTAGTGACTATAAATTGCATACAAAGACAACTCATTAAATATTACAAATATTATACCTTTTTACAATAAGAAAATATTCCCTTCTAATATTATATTAAATCGATATATTTTGTAGACTCCGTTCATTTCACGGAAAAATAACTTCTTAAAAAATATTTTTCGGATTTTCCAATGTTCATTTTACGGAAAATAAACTAGTCATAGAAAATGTTTTTTACTATTGAAAAAAACATCTTCAAAAGTAAGGAAAATATTTTCCATAATTTTTTCCACCTTACTTTCTTTCGCCAAACTAATTTTCATTTTATATTATCTTTTTCTTTTGTCTCTTTCTTTCATTTTCTTCTTCTTCTTTGGCGTTGGCCGATAACCAGTCACAGTGGCATTGGCACTGGCAACCAACCACAAGTGTGCTAGAGCCTCGTTGACTTGTGGTGGTGGCTGACGACCGGCCGATGAAGTAGAAGAAGAAAAGGAAAAGAAAAGGAAGAAAAAAAAGAGAAAGGAAAAGAATAAAAAAATAACTAAAAATTGATTATTTAAAAAAATATAATAACAAAATATTAAAAAGGGGTGTATGAAGGAGAAGATTTTCTTTACCAAATAGCAACGAATATATTCAAATTCATTTTCAGATTTTAACTCGATGATGAAAAATATAATTATTGGAAAATGGCATCACATAAATATTTTCCGAAAATACTATATTTTCAGCGAAACGAATGGACTCGTAAAACATAAATTTACTTTGCCTATGAAATGAAAAAATTGACAAAGTCATCATATTTTTTCCAATATTGAGGATGCTAAAAGATATCAATTAGGGCTTTGTTTAACCATCCTAACATGATCAGGATTCGATTTTTTGTTACCATAATCAGTTTGGGACGAGAATTGCGCTTGGTAAAATTTTTGTTCCGGAAACAAATTTGTTCCCAAAATCAGTTTGGGACGAGAATCAAGAAAAAAAAAAGTTGATTCTTGTTCCGGGAACAAAATTGAGAATCAAAACTCTTCTTCTTCTCTTTTCTTCTTCTTCATCGACCGCCATTTCGCGATCGTCGCCCGCCACCATCTGTCATCGCCAGAGTCACCGGAAGCGGTTCGGCGAGCTCACCTAGGAGGCTCTCGTCGGCCTAAAAAAAAATGAATAGGAGAAAAAAAGAGAAAAAGAAAAAAGAAGAATAGGAGAAGAAGAAAAAAAAAAAAAAAATAAACAAAAAAATTTAAAAAAGAAGAATAGGAGATAAAATAAAATAATAAAATAATAAAAAGAAGAAAAAAAGGAAAAAGGAAAAATTAAAATTAAAAAATTTAAAAAAGAAAAAAAGAAAAGAAAAGGAAAAAGAAAAAAAGGAAAAAAGAAAAAAAGGAAAAAAAGAAAGAAGAATAGGAAAAAAATAAAATAAAATAATAAAAAGAAGAAAAAAAAGGAAAAAGGAAAAAAAAGAAAAGAAAAGGAAAAAGAAAAAAAGAAAAAAAAAGAAAAGAAAAAGAAAAAGAAAAAATAAAAAGGAAAAAAATTATTTAAAAATTAAAATAAATTGATTTGAAACGAAGAATCAATAAATACGGTCCAAACGCAATTTATTTTAGAATCATAAATTTTGTACAATTACCAAACACGTTTTTTACTTAGAATCGTGTCTTGGAACGAGAATAAAAAATAATCATTTCTAATAAGAATTTGCTAAAAGAATCAATCGTTTCAAACGCGTCAATTCGCACAACCACATACTCGAGATGTCCTCACGCACTAGCTAAATATATTTAATTTCTAATATAGTGATTACAGATGATATTAGAATGGCTATCACATTAAGAAAATTGCAGAGTTTCTTGAATCGGTTAATTAACAAATCTCTCAAGTCTCTCTTCAATATAATAATTTCTTCTTACTAGCACTATGCCATAATTATCCACACACATTTCAATCGATTTCCACTGTAATTTATCTATAGTCTTGAATTGGCAGATAAAGTAAGGAGAAGACCCTGCTTTTAAGGGATTGCAATCACATTTTCTATTTCAAAAAAATCGCAGTGAATACCTACGAAACTGATAATCCTATTTTTATATTTTACTCATTTAAATTTGATTCCTTTTCTATCTAATAAAAAATCTCAAGTTCCTAAACACGTCTTTCTATCTTCTATATATTAAGGTAAAACATTCAATTGGCTCAATTTTTCCCCTTCCAAAACTACCCTCCATAAAATCATAAGAAAAATATATCAAAATTTCCATCGACAGCTCAATATTCACTTGCTCCACTAGAACGGTGACGTCAGCTATCCGAATGATCCACTCTGGCTCATCTCCTCTGCTAAATAGAAAAATTCATCTTTCCCCCGTACGAGACAATTATATAATTATTCAATTTTTCGCCCGCATGCAGTGCACGCGCAGCTCCAATGCACACGTAGCACAATTTGTTTCTATCGTGTAGTTACCATCGATAGTACCTTAGGTTAATGTTACAAAAATATATCCGTGACAAATTTATTTTTCATTAATTTTTGTTAAGTTAGATTAATATTATGAAAAATAATTAATATCCTAAAAATCCCAAACTAAGACGCTTTGTGTCAAATTTATCCTAGACTAATTTTTGACCATAAAAAACCCTAAACTAGTATACCTTTGATAAATTTACTCCAAACTGATACACTTATGACAAATTTACCCTCTGTTAGTTTTTGTTAAATTTTACCATCAAATTATTAAGTTAAATGACACATGATAGTTAACTGGTATATCAATTTAGGATTTTATTCTCTGTCTATTACAATTTACAATTTTTGTGATTTTTTTTTTGTGGTATTGATCCAATTTAGCATGGGGTATATTTGTTACAAATGTGCCAATTTGGGACTTTTGGCGGTCGAATAAATTAGTTTGGGGGTAAATTTGTCATAAATATATCAATTTATGATTTTTATGATCAGTTAGGGTAAATTTGTCATAAGTGTCAGGTTTGGGGTTTTTCATGATAAAAAAATAGTTTGTGGTAAATTTGTCACACGTATACTTAGTTTAGGGTTTTTTAAAGTATTGACCTTATGAAAAAATATTTGTGACAAATGGAAGGTAAAACTCTAAATTAATAAACCTACCAATTATCATGTTTCAATTAACTCAGATTTTAACTGAAATTATGAGGATAAATTTATCACATGTATGCTAATTTAGGATTAATTTGAGGTAAAATTTGTCACCATTATATTAGTTTGGAATTTTTTATAGTACTAACTCTAATTTTTTTCATAAGTAAAATATTTAAATATTCGGCGATGAAAGCAATAATTAGTTTATTTTTTAATTGCCGATTCCTTTGCATATCCGGGCATATTTTCCTAGCTTTAAGCAAAAAAAAAAGACCAAAAACCCGCATAATTAACTACGCCGGGAGACCACGCGAACCCTGTCGCTTTGCGCAGCACCCATGCCCGCTTGGGCGATCCGCAACGCAAAAAAAGAAGAAGCAAAAACGAATAAAAAAGCTACGTCGGGTACGCACCGACCGTCCGATGCAAAAAGTCGGCCGAATCAACGGCCCTCGACAGAGTAAACCCCCTGCGGGGGGACCTGGCCGGGACACGTGGCGGTGCGCCACTCGCCCCCCTCCTTTGAACGCTGTACCGAGGTGGAGCAGTTCGAAAACCAAAAAAGGAAAAAAAAAGGGGGGGGAGAGCAGAAAAAGAAGAAGAACAAATAAAAAGAAAAAGGAAAAAATCATTCCTCAACGGAAGGTAAAGAAAATCTCGCGATCTCACGGGGCGACGCAGAGACCGAGCGAGCCAGCGAGCGAGCGAGGTTGAAGACGACGACGGCGACGGCGACGACGACGACGATTCCGTCCGTCGATTCTGGCCGGAGGTTGCTCGGATAGAGGCCGAGGGTCGCCGTATTGGGCCGCGATCCGCCGGAGTTTGTTTTGCTTTTGAGTTTTTTTATTTTTTTATTTTTTTCCTTGACGAGCTTGGGCATCGGTCGCCGTCGTCGATCGGGCGGGTTCGATTGGGCCATTGCCGCTGCTGCCGCCGCTGTTGCCGCCGCGATGGTGAACTCTATGGTGGAGCGGGCCACGACCGACATGCTCATCGGCCCGGATTGGGCGATGAACATTGAGATCTGCGACATCCTCAATCACGACCCCGGGTAAGACCCCCGCTGCGCGACTAATCTCGCCGTCGTCGTGTTGTTGCCGGAGCATTCTCTGGTGCTGCTGCTCTTTTCTGCTGTGTTTGATCCGGCGGAATTCGATCAAATAGTTATTTTGGTTGTCGAGAAGAGTTTAGTGCGGAAAGGATTTTGCCTGTAGTGGGAGGTGTTTATCGTGCCAATACGGAATATTTGAATCTCCATGCTTGGCTGTCTTAGTTGGATGGATGGAGTGAGATCAATTTCGTGTGGTGATCGCATTGGAAGAGCTCGGAAGCGATTTTGCTTATTTGATCGAGTAGCTGTGGAAGTAGTTTGGGATGGTCAAGAGGTTGGACAAGAGTTATTTGGTTTTCGAGAGAAGTTTGTGTAAAAGGAATTATAAAGTCCGTGAACGTTAGATTTAGTGAAAATGACTTATTTTTATGTCTCAACCCAAAGTCTCAGTTGAATGGACGAGAGAATCGATTCAATTTAGCTCAGTGGGTTTGATGGAGAGGAAAAAGTTTTTTAGGATGCTTTACTCTTCCTACTGGCCAGAAAGCTGGAAAACTGTCTTTGTGGAGTTTCCCTGGATTTTTATGTGAATCTCAGTGGAAAGAACCATTAAAAGCTTGCTGTTATTATCAGGGAAACCAAAGATTATTAATCATGATGAGTTGCATATCTAATTGACATGTAATGAGGAGTTTGTAACATTTTCCGATTGCTTCTGCAACAGACATCCACAATGACTCCAAGTTTCCATTGTTCCACTCTACAAGGCCTGGTTACAAGTTCTCAAATAAAGCCCTTTACTAATTTTCACTGGACTGTTTTGATCCCTTTCTAAGACCTGGCCACTTGTATCTAGCTACTTTGTGAAGAAACTAAGATCGCTCAAGCCACAGAGGTTTAGGCTATTCATGGGAAAGTTTATGGGATTTTGAGACATTGGATTTTCCCGAGTCATTGCTATTCAGACTTAATCAATCGTTGTCAGGGTTAATGTTTATGAAACTAGGAAGATCTTGATGTCGCAAATCATACGGACTTGTGCTTTATATAATAAGTGTCAAAATCATAAAGGTCAAATGTGATTGTGATGGGATGGTTTAATTTTGAATTGATTAAGCAGTCTAGTGAATTTGCTTGGAATTTTTCTTTTCATCTAGAAGGTGAAAACAGTAAATGGCAAGAAAGGAAAATGTAGATGAATATTTTATAGCATAGTGATACACCTGTAGCTGTTGATGGTTTTCTAAAGTACGTTTCTCAGTTAATATCTTGCTTGCTTGTATTTCTGGGGTCTTATCATCTTATCTCCTGCTAGGAACGATCCCATTCCTGCTTAAGTGGTGTAGGTTTGTTTCACTCACTGAAGGAGAAATATCTTTTCTCTAAACTTGTCAATGCTAGTTGTTACTGTTAGTCACATATTACTCACTATATTGGAGTATGGGATGCCTCCCTAGACAAATAAATTGAACTACGAATTGGGCTTTCCTCTTCAAAATTATTAGCCAAGGTTCTGATATTAACCATTGCAGTGTGCTTTGAGTTTTGTCTTTTGGGGTTTCCTTTGGGGTGGGGATGGGGGTCTGGTTCAAACTCTTTGAGTTGAGAAGCATCTCATCTCATATATATTTTTGAATTTTTCTTAATTATGAGGGTTCTGAGAACCTTGTTATCAGTCAAAGTCTTAAGTATTTCACCACCTCTTACTTTTGCTAAACATTACAGCTCTGTTTGGGAAATTGGGGAGAATGAATATTTGGATAGAAAATTTTGAAAATTGTTAAATTCTTGTAAGAAGGGAAAGAAGGGAAACTATTACCTTTTTCCTTCCCTTTACCTTCTCCTAGGGTCTCCCACCCGTAGCTTAAGGACATATAGGGCCAGGTTTGAAGTTTAATTACGTTTTGCACTCTTGGTTGCAAGATCCTCCAAATTTTAACTTCCCCTACTCATAATATGTGTTATTTGCTTTCTTTCTGTTTGGTTCTATTAAACTCAGTAATTGACATAGATTAAGTCTATACAGAGACTTTCTGCCTGACTTCTTTTCCTCATTATTGAAATTTTCACAAGCTTCCCTTGTTCGAAAAATCTTTACTCAGTCCTTGTTGACTGCACAAGTTCACTGCTTGCAGGCAAGCTAAGGATGTAGTTAAAGGCATAAAGAAGCGTCTTGGAAGCAAGAATCCTAAGGTTCAACTCCTTGCTTTAACGGTAGGTTTTGCAAATTTTGGTTTACTTTTGCAAGCACAATGGACTTCTGTTTTCATTGCGAATGCGCTTGTGTTATTGTTGCGGTTTTTGAGGCAATATAGTAGTCATAAGGTGTTGGCCCCATTTTGGCTCTGAGGAAATGTTTGGTAGCGGTGTAATATATACATTTAACTAATACAAGTATAAGGGCACAAACGTATGTAAGTGCAAGAAGGGATATTATCACCTATTAAGGAGATGAAAGAATGTTGAAAAAAGTGGATGAGTGGTTATTTAAGAGGAGATTAGTGGGATATTTGCTCATGTTCAACGATTATGGTGACCTTATGACTATAAAAAACTGAACTTCTCACAAGGAGCAAATTATGGGATTACAGTTCAATTTGATATTAAAAAGCTGCTCACAAGTTTTTAGTGAATGTAGAGATATAACAAAAGGTTCTATCTGGGTATGTCTTTTTGCGATTTCGAGGTTCAATGCCTTGTGATGCTTATATCAGGAAATATTTACTCATTGAGTTTCTTAGAGTATATTTGAAGATCCATGTTCTGTTGTAGCTTAGAAACAGTAGATATGAGAAGCAGAAGCCAGTCAAACAAGAATCATGAGCCATCCGAAGCAGTCTAATAGTTTTAAATACTGAAAAAGGTCCAGAGTACGAGAATATGCTTGTAATAATTCGGGAATTTTTTTTTTCATGCTAATTCTGTGTCCCACGTTTGGTTCACTGAAGTGAAGATTCATTAGAGGTTTTAAATATTGTGGATGAACTTATTTTGTTCTAAAAGCACCGTCTATAATCTGATATATCTGCTGTAGAAGTTTCGTATCTTAGTGTTTTTTTTTTGATCCTATGAAATCTTGTCATTGAGTGTATAAGTGATGTGGTAACCTTGTTTGCTTTGTGCAATATGTTTCTGTTCAGTTACAGGAAGGAGATTTTAGAAAGGGGAGCAGTTTACGTTATTCTGTTGTATTGACTGAGAATTGCATTTTCATACCTTCAGCTTCTTTTCTTTGGAAAAGTTTGTTCATTTTATGAAGTTAAATTGACTTGCATATTGTATGGATGAGAACTCTGCCTAGGTCCATTATGAATTCTTTTTTCCTGGATTAAATGCTTGTTATATCTTTGTCTAATGCAGATCAGTTGGCTTTTTTTGTCTTATAGTTATTGGAGACAATTATAAAGAATTGTGGAGACATTGTTCATATGCATGTAGCTGAGAGAGATGTTCTTCATGAGATGGTGAAAATAGTGAAGAAGAAGGTAAGAAATTTTAATGCATTTGGATGCTGAAAGGTACCTGGTGGCTGAAACTTCATGGTATTCCTGATTCTTCAGCCCGATATCCATGTCAAAGAGAAGATACTGATCTTGATAGATACTTGGCAAGAAGCTTTTGGAGGACCAAGGGCTAGATATCCTCAATACTATGCTGCCTACCAGGAGTTGCTGGTATTTATTTTTCCTGCTCTTGGGAACAGACCTGTTTTATTTGTGATTTGGATGATTTATTTAGGTCTTGACAGTACTATACCATTTACCTTTTTCTGTTGTTGGTTGTTATGTTATTTTAGTTATTATTCACTAAGTCCACTCATTTTCATACAGCGAGCAGGAGCAGTGTTCCCTCAGAGAGCGGAGGGTTCTGCACCGGTTTTTACACCTCCGCAGACACAACCGCTTTCAGCATACCCGCAAAATATCCGCAATGCTGATTTCCGGCCGGAGCCATCTGAGTCTTCTGCTGAGTCTGAGTTTCCCACATTGAGGTGCATTTATACGTAGAAATGCTGATACCTTTTCTCGTCTTTCAAAAATTTTCATTTCTTACAGATTTATGTCAAAAGAATTTTAAACCTGCTGCTTGTATTTCATTAGTGTGTGGAACTTAACATTCGTCTTTACCTGTAAGTGGCAAATCTGTTCTTTGTAAGACAAGAGTTTGTTTGGTAAGACTTTTGTTGGGTACTTTTTATTTTCTTTAATTCTGTGGCTTACTCAATTTGACTTTTGTTAACGTGATGCACCTGAATTTTTTTCAAAATATGCAAATATTGACTCGTAATTTGCATATAATAATTTTTTTTTTCAAGCGAATTCAAACAAACTCACCATTGTCCTCTAGCTTGTATGTATCATAGAGGTCCCATCTTTGTGATCCTTAGACAGTCTGTATTGTTGAAAGGAACACTTTGATTATTGTTTTATGTACTCTTTTAGTACACTGATGATTAAAGGATTGTAGCCCTAGGCATATGGGATAATTTAGTATATCCTGTTAGAGGACATTTTTGCAGCACCTTGCTTCTTTCATATACTTTGAGGTTCTTGAGGCATAACTTAATGTTCTTGTGTAGCTTGACAGAAATACAGAATGCACGGGGCATCATGGATGTGCTTGCGGAAATGCTGAATGCCATAGATCCTGGGAATAAGGAGGTATATTTTTCAATTTGTGATGCTTAATTTAGGATGTATTTTTATGCATCAAGCATTTGAATTAGTGGGGACTGATAGTATCTTATTGAAATAATGTAAGGTTGAAGTTCACTTTTTTTTTAAAAGTTTTTCCATTCATTTGGAAACCATCCAGCAGTGTTTCTATTGCAGTTACAGTTGTTCTCTTGTTGGCTTCTTTTTTTTTTTTTTTTTTTTTTTTCTTTTTAACTTTTTTTATCTGCAGGGTCTTAGGCAGGAGGTCATTGTTGACTTGGTAGATCAGTGCCGTACCTACAAACAGAGAGTGGTGCACCTTGTAAATTCAACATCGTAAGGCTCATAGCCCTTTTTCCTGAATGTATTTTGATGCTTATCATCTTCTCCAGCTTTCCTTTTTTGTGTTTAAATAACTCTTGCTACCATGTCCATAGGTGGGTCATTTTAGTGGTTGTCATTTTTTCTTTTTGGTTGGTGAAGAGGAAACCTTTATATACATTTTCTTTGCTTATAAGACTAGTTCCAGCATGAGCACTATAGACGCAGTGGCAAATTCATGATGTTGGTGTGAGACAGTGTGAACTCTTTCACTCTTCCTCAAGATAAATGCTTTTCATCTGGTTTGCACTGGACTATTTTACGTATGTACCCATTACTTGGTTGCTGCCTCTGTATTATGTGATGTTCAATAGTTTTAACTCCGTTTTATAATAAATTGTTCTGTAATTCATCTAACTTGTGTGGATATGAAGTTTTGTCTTATCTGGTGAAAAGGATGCTATAGTAGACAATTGCTTGACTGATTTCTTATTCTTAATGACCTAGGTTAGTTTAGCTAAAATCAGTGTATTCGTATTGCCCTGCTGCTTTCTTTGATATTTCATCTGATTGCTATCTTTATGGTGCAACTTGTCCATTTTAGTAGCATAAATGGACATATAGCATGTTGCTAGATGAAGGGTCAAGAATTTAGAGTTATTTTGTTAGGTATGGAGAAGATTGTGTGTCGTACTTGTTGCATTGGAGCTGGGATATTTATAATTACTTATATGGAGGAAGTCATGTATGCTACAAATTTAAGGGGTTTATGGATCTGATACAGAAAGGGAAAAAAAAAGAAGAAGAAGTTACTTTCATCTAACTAATAACTTGCACTTGCATCTAATTTATAAGCACAAGTGCAGATGATTTCTGTGTGGTTTCTTATTTTCATCCACTACCTTGTAGTTTTATAGGGTATAGTAAGGTGAGGATACATGTGCCAACAGTTGCGTTAGTACCAAGCTTGTGAAAGGCTAACTGTGAGATATCTTGTCTGATTACTCATGGGAGGAAATAAAAGATCAAAGAAAAAAAACTCTCACTTATCTGACAGGAATCGTTCACAACCAGTGAAAGAATGAATTTTGGCGCAGCTAAGAAGATTAGAATTATAAATAAAATTGCAGTGACCAACAACAGTTGATCTTCCTGAATTTGAGTGAAATTTAAAAGAAAAATTCCCTAGGGGTTTGCCAACTAGAAAGAGGTTGTTAGTTAACATTATTTTCTTTATGTCTGGTTCGGTTGAGGTGAGTTTATATCCCCAGCTCTCTCTCTCTCTCCAGGGTAATTCCATAACTCATAGATGTGGAACTTCTTTCTAGTAGTCATTAGAAATGCACATGCTGAATTTCATAATAAGGGATGGCTTATTAGTTCCAACTTGATCTTGTAATCCAGGGATGAATCACTTCTAAGCCAAGGATTAGCTTTGAATGATGACTTGCAGCGTGTACTTGCCAAGCATGAAGTCATTGCTTCTGGAACTTCAGTTCAGGCTGAGAAAACCCCACTGGAACCTTCTCGCTCCACGACGGATGTCAAAGGTCCTCTACTTGATATTGGAGATAACAGCAAAAAGCCTGATGAAAGGTAACTGGTTCATTAGTCATGATTGCAATATATAAACCCCAGATACTTGTTATGTGGCAAAATATGAAGTTCAGCTGAAGTCTGTGAACTGGGCAGTGCTATTCTTATGATAAGTTGATCTGGATATTTTCACTAATTTTCTGCTGTTTGGTAAAACTTGGTGGATATTTATACATTTAGGCTTTGTTTGTTTCGTGGAAAATGCCCGTTTATAATGTTTACAACAATGAATGAACAAAAAATATTTTCATCGTCCATGAAAATATTTAGACATAAATTGTTGTTGACAATGAGAACATTTTCTGTTGACTAATTATTTTAAGCAATACAAGCTATTGTTTTAATGAAAATGTTTTCCAAATCAGGCATTTTCCATGAAACAAACATAGCAGAAATTTACCATCTATCTTTTGATCCTGTAGTTGTTAAGAGCTTGTCTGGTGCAACTTTTTCACGGCAGATTTGGCTGTGAAAAAAGTGTGTTTGCAGCTTTTATGAGGTGTTTGGCAAATTCTTCAGCTGCAGTACCCTCAAAATTGCAGCAGTTATAACAGTTTTGAGAAAATTGCCTTACTCAAATTTGAAAAGTACATGAAAGAATTCGGATTTACAATAATAGAATATAAAATGAAGTTATCACGACTTCACACAAATTCTATTCTAATGGAAAAGAGTTACGTGGTTGAGTAAGACCATTTAATTTACAGACTTTGTAAAAATATTGTATTTAATAATTGAATTTTGTTATATTTTTTTTTTTTGCTATCTTATGAAAATTAATATGAATATTATACTTGTTCTTGTGGATGTGATACTATATAATCACTTTTTGATAATTGACATGTTATATCATTAATAGACTAATAATAAGATACAAAATAAGCTACATGTTCAGCAAACACCCAGGAGAGGAAAGTAAAACTGAAAATCATGGACATATGTGTATTTTACCTAAAAGTACCAGTAATTTACTATTAGAGGCTTGGTGATGATCTTGATTTAAATTTTTAACTATCGAGCACAAGTTTCTGGCCAATTGAGCAATAAGAAGTGGAATTTTCTGCAGATCAACATCAGGTGCTGGTACAGGGTCTACGTTAAATCAGTTGCTGCTTCCCGCTCCCTCCTCCTCTAACGGCACTGCTGCTCCAGCTAAACTCGATCCAAAAATGGACCTTCTCAGTGGAGAGGACTACAGCTCTCCAAAGGCAGATACTTCACTAGCACTTGTGTCTGTTGGACAACCACAGTCAACTGCATCTCAGTCGCAGCAGAATGCGCTTGTTCTTTTTGATGTGTTTTCGGATAGTAACAACCAGCCCAATACCATCAATGCCCAGAGTGGCTATTCAACTACACAAAGCAATCCTTCTACTCCTCAATTCCAGCAGCAGCAGAATCTGCAAGCGCCACAGCCTGGAGTTTATGCTAATGGCAACATGCCAAACATGGGATCGAACCAGCATGATCAATTACCTTATCCTGTTTGGAATGGCCATATTGTGCAGCAGCAACAGCCTCCCTCTCCTGTCTATGGTGCTTTTCTGCTTCTTCATCAGTACCTGACCTTACTTTCTTAATGATGCCTATTATGTCTGTCGGCTTGTACTGTACAACCGTATTTGTTACATACAAGGGGCATGCTTGGTATCCTTTTCCAGATTACTGACATGCTATTAGTCTTTAACTCCTTTCGGCGAGGGTTGGACCTCTTCTTTGTGGACATACTGAACTCCTAACAATCTTACAGCCTGTTGAGCTTACAGTTTTGTGGGTGTTTCACAGGTGCTCAAACTAGTGATTCGCTACCACCTCCCCTTGGGAAGCTCAGTCAGTGGAAAACAGTCAAGTGATGGGCGCTCAGTACCCCCAACCAATGCAGGGTTCGCAGGTGGTTGTCCCACATGGACAGCCTGCACCGAGTGGAATGCATCCCCAGGCACCTTATCCAATGGGGAATGAGCAAGCGATGGGCATGTACATGCAACCAGTTGCAGGTGGCCACATGCCATTACTGAATAACCAGGTTGGTCCGACACCCATCCAAGGAGGTCCTTATATGGGGATGGTTCCTCAGACAATGCAAGTAGGTCAGATGGCTTATATGTATCCCCAGCAAATGTATGGCAGCCAGGTCGCAGCCTACGGCTATGGCCAACAAGGTGCTCAGTACCTTGACCAGCGGATGTACGGGCTCTCGGTTAGAGATGACAGTAGCTTAAGGAACTCTTCATACCAGGTGTCCACTTCATCGTACGTGCCGCCCATGAAGCCTTCGAAGCCAGAGGACAAGCTATTCGGAGATCTCGTTGATATGGCTAAAGTGAAATCGTCTGCAAAATCTACTCCAGGCAGAGCTGGTAGCATGTAGCAGTAGTATTTGCCAACCATGTTTTGCTTGTTAAACTGATTTCTTTTGATTTTCTTATTTCAAATTTTTCTATTATACATATTTGGCAGTTTCTTCTGTTTGTGGCCGTGTATTGGCACTGCTTGTTTGGCATTGAGATCATGTACATTCTTTGTAAAGGGAAAGAAAAGGAAATCTCCTCGACCTTTTATCTCTTATCGGGGCAGAACCGTTAATAAGTGCACGTCATTAAGTTGATATAATTCTTATAGAATTTCGTAGTTAGAGTTGGTACTACAGCAGATTTTTATGAGAATTAGAGCATGCTGAGAGAAGAACTTGTCAGATACCAGGATTTTCAATCTAGCATGATTATTGGCTTTTGATTTTGAGCATACCGCAATGGGCTCTCTTATTTCCAGAAGATGTACTTGTCAGTGAAGATTGGATGAGTGAGTTTGTATAGGTGTGTGTACATTAGAGGAACTCTTCTTCAGTAGGGGAAACTGTCTTGCTGTTCTGATCTCATTTTTGTGAAATGTAAATTGCTTGGCCTTTAGTGGTGTTCATATTATGCTATACTTGGTATCATCGCTATATTTGTAGAACGTTTTGGCCGAAAGTTAAGTTCCGTCGTTTTTCTTAGATTTTATGTAATCTTGGATTTAGCAATTCTCTGCAAAGTTAACGGTACAAGACCTTTCCTGGGGTGGCTGTCTGTTTTATTTTTTAATTGCCCTAAAAAGAAACAGTGGTGTTGTTTTCCATCAATGATGCTTCAAACCTTCATGATTGTGGCTAGATTGACCTCATGACATTCACTTCAAGGTGAGGGGTGATTCTCCCATGATCAGAGCAGAGACTGACTTCATTGCAGGGGTGACCTTTTCTTCTCGCTTTTGCTTTCTCGACCAGGTACGAGGAGAATGACTTCATAGCGATTCACGGGTACGAAGATCCTGAGAGCGTTTGGATGAGACCATTGCGTAACCGGAGTGAAGACAATAAAGTACCTAAAGATGCTCCGGCAATGGCGATGCTTCAAGGGAAATTCTCGCATGCGCCCGATAACACAAAGCATCGGATTTGATGAGTCTTGCATGAGGCTCGCATGCTCTATGGTTCATATGTGCTGGGGGTGCATTGGGGTGTGATGCAAAAATGGCCCGTGATGCGAAGATGAGAAATGACATACTTTACCCGTGAAAGAGGTATTAATGATTAGAATCTTGACGTTTTTTTAATCCAACGGGTTAGCCAAATTTTAAGTACTCAGGTGCCCAAATATGCATGGTGACAACCAATCGTTTAATGAAAATGATGTTAAATAAAGATATATTAGGTGCAAAAGTTTCACCAATCAAGTCATAGGTATCTAACATATTCAAACCTAATGATTTTTTGCAAAGTGGTGATGAAAGGTTGTGTTTAATTAAGAAACATTTAAAACTAAAAATAAGTTCAATGATATTCTTGTTTATAATTGAAAAACAATAATAAAATATTCAAACAACACGTAGAGTGCTGCTAGAATTCAAGTATTTTTACCTTCGTTTATTTTTTTTTAACGTATATTTAAATTTATTAAAATGTTTTTTAGATTTTTCTATGCCACATTATCCATATTTATTTAACACCATTACTAGGGAGCAACCTTTGTATATTTATTGTTCCTGAAACTTTTATATATTTACAGTTAAAAAATTTCAATTAGCTAGAGCTAACAAAAGTAGCATATTGATAACATTGCCAAATTACTCGATTTTCAATAAAAAAATAATAACATTACTTTTTAAAAGACGTAAGCAAATACCAATTACTAAAAGACAATTTTCAAAAATTCACCCCTTATCACATGACATTTCCGGTGGCCGGAATATGGATAATTTTGTCCCAAAAAATTATAGATAGAAATTACCAAACCCTAAAAACAAAACCTCCAAACTCTTTACGTTCTACTTCTTCCACTCTTCATCTTTTATGTTCTTTGTCCCCTCTTGTTTGGAAAACCCAAATTCTTTGTTGATGGAGCAAGATCCATGTCTCCTTGAGTTCCAAAGGTATGTGCCCTCCCTCCCTTCCTCCCTCTCTCTCTTCCTCTCTCAATTCGAATGACACTGACCTCGGTTGAATGGGAGTGTGAATCAAAGTGTATGGCGAACCTAGGAAAAGATAATGAAGAATCGAGACCCTTGTGTTACACACAAGTGTCTCAATAACGAAAATGTGGCTTTACTCAAGATTTTGTCTTATTCGTTGGAAAGAAACGAAGACAGAAAACAAAAGAAGAAGATGTGAAGAAACAAAGGTAGGGGTTTCTTGTTGTGTTTCAATTCGTGTTCTATTAACAGAAAATTTCCTTGCTCCAAGCGAGAGAGGACAAAGAATGGAGAAGATGAAGAGCAGAAGAAGAAAAACGTAAGAACATAAGGAGTTTTTCTTTTTAGGTCAAAAGAATGTGAAGAGTTTTGGGGGGGTTAGGGTTTGTTAATTTCTATCTATATTTTTTTGGACAAAATTGCCCATATTCTAGTTACCGAAAATGTCATACTCTCGCCGGCCGGTGAACATTTTGGCCGGCCGGCAAGTTCAGGTCCTTATTTGAGACTTCTTAGCCACTTCGGGTCCTTATTTGAGAAAATAGGCTCACTTTGGGTCATTATTTGAGATTTTCCCATATTTTATTGTTCCATGATAACTTTCGCTCATAACTTATGCAGTTAAAATAGATTTCAATTAGCTAGAGCTAACAAAAGTAGCATATTGATAACATTGCCCAATTACTCGATTTTCAATAAAAAATAATAACACTTACTTTTTATGGCTAAAAGACAATTTTCAAAAACTCACCTCTTATCACATGATATGAATGGGACCATCGTGGATGTAATGACATGCAATTGTCATTGAAATTGCACAAAAGCTTTAAAGGCTCCGAAACCTAATTATTAATTTTGTGGCTAAGAAAGAAACTGTAAGAACGATCAACATCATTTTTCTGATTATGCAAAGCAAAAAAAGAAATATATATCTCAACTTTTAAATTTGTGAGAAATTCCCTTATGAGGTTTTGAAAATGATAAAACAATCATAGACTAATAATATGCATATTGATTATGTGGAATCAACTTGTCAACGCGCAAATTAATATGTAGATGGGGCGTGGAACAGGTACCTCTAAAGGTTAGTAGTGCTCTGCTTCCATAAAAGGTGAATAAGACATAACACGTGAAGAGTATCTAAGGCTAGATGGGTGAACTGTGAGGTTCCTTAAAGCTTGGATGGACTAGTAGAAGGTGATTAGTTTTGTGGAACTAGAAGCCTGACAACATGCTTGGAGGGACTAGTATGTAGAAGGTGAACAGTCAATTCAACGTGAAGGGTGAAAAGACCTTTTTTTTTTTTGGATCATGCATCAAATAGTGAAGCATATAGATTTTCTAATCTCAGTACTAATACTTTTTTTGAAGCAATTGACGCTGAATTTTTTAACATTTAACAATAAAAATACTAAGCCATCGAATAATAACCATTTTGTTTCTTTATTATTTTGTTCTCAAGAATATGTTTGGAGAAAAATACATTTGGTAATTTTTTTTATTTCTATGACAAATTTTTAATCACAAAAATGAGAATTAAAATTTTTATTTCTATTCCTGGAATAGAAAATATAAATAAAAAATCTTATTATTGCTCACCCTAGCCGTTGCTTGCTGGCCACTGCCTAGAAATTTTGAGGCTTATTGAAGGAATTTTTGTTTCGTGAACAGAAACTTTGTGTTGTTATCAAACGTATATCTCTACTCAAAAACTCGTCTAAGGAATATAAATTGAAAAATCTATTTCTACATAGAATTTTTTTCTAGGAATAGAAGAATTAGCATTCGAAACCTTAGTTCGAAATCATCGATTAGTTTTAACGTCCATTCAATGAATTACCAAATCACTTTAGAACCAAAAGCCATCATTATTTTAATTGTTGTAAGCCTTGTTTACCGGAGAATAAACATCAAAGTAATTAAGTTCTCCTTTTTCACGATACTTTTTAGCCATCAATCCTGCCTTATGTATAGTTCTATTGTTAGGAGGAAGATTAATTGATGACCCTGTATTATTTCGCTTGATAGATTTTATCTTATCATCCATTGCCATTTTCCACATACGCGCATCCGGTCTAGAATTTGTTTGGAAAAGGATTCTTTAGAAAGACAGAGATATTGTTCAATTATAACTTGTTTTCCTTTATCTAAAGAAACAATTTCTTTTCCTAATATTCGTCTATTTCGAGACTATTAAACAGGCCTGGCTTAAACTAAGATTTCAAGTAAGTTTTTACATGATTTTCTTATGTTTGGAAAAAGAAAAATTACTCATCGACATAATGAGATCCATATGTTCAAAAAATCCTCCACTTCTTCCTAATTTCAGAAGAACAGAAAAAACGAAGGAAAAAATCCTCAAGTAAGGAAAGTCATGACCTTAAAAAAGAAAAAAAAGGCATGTTCAAGAAATCGTCCACTTCAAAACCTAAAGAGCTTGAGTGGTGTCACCTACTCCGACTACGATGATACCAAAATAAGTTCAGATCTTTTCACAAGCTGAAGTTTATTAGTCTTACAGGGTAGGATGGGTTACAATCTAAAGCTGAAACTAGTGTTGGCAAAGGCATAATGTACTCCAAAATCCTAGACGTTACATCATTTACTTGAGGAGACTCACGAGCAGGGTGAGCCAATTCCTTATGACACCTTGGTTAGTCTCATTTCCGGATAAAATTGCCAATTCAAAGGCCGAGAATCAAGCTCGTGTTGATCAACCTGGAAATTTCTGAGATCGTGAACTAAATCAATTCTCCTTGAAATCAGCTTGGAATAGAGCTGATTGAAATGATATTTTCCAGAGTCATGGAGAAAAGATGCATATTTTTTTCGAATGCATTATGTTTGTTATTTATACATTACAAATATATGATCACTCATTCTAGTCTTATGGTTTTTGCTTTGTTAACTTTTGTCACTCTTTCGGTTGGTCTTTTTGCTTGATCTCAGTAGTTTCGAAATTAGAATTCTACAAATTGTTGGGATGTTGAGCTAGTGGAAGTTTGGTAATGTGGAGGGAGAGTCATTGATCGCGAGTTTAAATGAGCTGGAGGTTTATATTTTAAGTGCGATTTGGGTTCGCTGTTTGGACTCGAGACGGCATCGTCAGAAAATCAAAGTGACGGGACCAGTCAGCACATGATACCTGATATCGGCATTTTATCTACTTTGAAAAAATCGACCGGCTAGAAATTTAATTTGATTATCTAAAGAAGCTGCATTTATTCTCCCGCTTCGCTTCAATTGCTCGACTCGTTCCCAAATCAACTACTGAATTAGCTTTCCCCGCTGGAAGTCGGCCTAACCATCCATTTGTCATCAATGTCAGATACCCCGTAGCCTTTCTTCCCTTCACAAGCCAAGGGCAAGATTAAACTATTTCCTCCCCGCCGTCCATAAGACCGATTATCTTTTGCTCCCTAGAGGCAAAAGTAAGAGTTATATTAAACCGATCCATCTAATCGGAGATAGATTACACTTCATAAAGTCTTTGAGAGCTAGAAGGTGATTTATGCAAATCGTTAGGTGTTCTCGGCAACGTGCCGACTGGACATTATCCATGGAGAGGGTGGATGCATTAGGCGAATTTGAGGTATATTGAGATCCGACAGGATCGAGATTTGCAAGCTATTTCTCAAATTGGATGGCGATTGAAATGAATATAGATGTTGGTTTGGCATTGGAAGCTCAAAATTAATGGCTATTAGATGATTGGACATGTAAGTCATTTTACTTTCGGTTAACATACCCGTGGATTGTGCTAGAGTTGTTTCAATATCACCTCTACCTTCCTTTATCTTATTAAATTTGTATACCACAATGCCTTAATATGTCCCTTATACATATCCACATTCTCTCGCCCAATAATTTAATTTTTTTCGGTAATTACGATTTAATGTGGTAATAGAGCCCAAGCAAATGAGAATTTCATTTGGCCAATATCTTAGTAAAACAGAAAAAATTATCTAAAAAGTCCTAAATTTATTGCGCTTTTACCCATTCAGTTATAAACATTTCAGTTTTGTAAATTTAGTCCTAAACCTTTTCGTTTTTTGTCAATTGAGTCCATTCGATTAATTTTGACTGGAAATCGCTGATGTGGACACCAGTAATACCATAAATGACGATTGGCATTGACATGGACTATATATTATCATATTTTCATATATTTTGAATTTTTTTCTTTCTTTTTATTTTCGTTGGTGGCTAGGTTGGTTGGCCTTGCCATATATGGCTTGGGTGAAGCTAACTCTTGCCTAGGTGAGGATGAGCCTTGCGAGGGTTGACCTCACTTGGGCTTACCTGGGTGAGGGCTCCCCTCACTCGGCTGTGCCTCACTTGTGGTGAGTGAGGTCAACTTGCTTAGCTATGGTCGATGTCGGCCATAGCCACTGCCAAAAGAAAGCATAAAGGAAAAAAAAGAGAGGAAAGAAATAAGTCAAAAATAAATAAATATATAATTTGAAAAATATTATTAAAAATTATTCACATCAAGATTTGGTCATTTGGCCAGCGTTGGCATTAGCGTTAGCAAGTTCGATTAAAATTGGCTGAATGAACTCAATTGACAAATTGTGAAAATTTTTATGATTGAATTTGCAAAAGTGGAATGAGGTTAGGATTTTTTGGACAATTTTAGTAAAAACTAGGGAAAATCCCAAATAAGGACAGAAATGCTCGTCTTCTTAAATAAGAGCTCGAAGTAGACTTTGTTTCTAATAAGGGCCTAAAGTGGCCAAATTGTCTCAAATAAGGTCTTAAAGTGGCTGGATGTCTCCTAAAGAGTAATAGAGGTGTATGAAGGTAGGCTTAAGCTAATATTCTAGCGTAATGGTCCAAGCCTAACTATGAGACCGACTAGTCAAACAGAGACGAAAGTCAGCCATAATGATTCGGGAGTCCTGTGTGGAAGGGCTCTCACTCAACAGATCAAAGGTACACTGGGGATAACAGGTTGATGACTCCCAAGAGCTCTTATCGACAGAGTTGTTTGGCATCTCAATGTTGACTCATCACATCCTAGAGGTGAAAAGGTTCCAAAGGGTTTGGTTGTTCACTGATCAAAGTGGAAGAAAATAAACTTCCATCTAGTAAGAGTCTTAGCAAGAAATAGAAAAGGAATGGGTTGCCTTTGCAAAGGAGAAGCTGCTTGATCAAGAGGCAAAGGAGCTGCATAACTTGATTCACATTTTCTTCTTGAATAGAGGGGCATAGCGGCATTGGAAGAGGGGTATATTAGTTTCAAAAAAGAGCCTAATCTCTCATACTGAAGGACATTTTCATCTTTTATTTTTAATTATTTTTTGAAAAATTTCAAATAAGGACTTAAAGTGGAGCCATATTCTTAAAAGAGGGTCTAAAGTGGACATTGTTTTAAATAATGACATTAAGTGGCCAATTTAGTTTCAAATTAGAGCTTGACTTCATTTACTGGCCAAATCTTGTCCATATCCAAGGGCATTCTGGTCCAAGTACATCTGTTTCTTTATTTTTCTTTTTCTATTCTCCTTGTTTCATGTTTTCATTTTGTTTTTTTTTCTTTCTCTATGCCATCATCTTCTGCGACTTCAAGTATAAACACGCTCGTAAATTTTTTTGTCCAACTCCTTGCTATGTCTCTCGCCTAGCTACAAAACCCCCCTTTCTGTTTGCTCTCTACGCAGCCAAAAATTCCTAACACTCTCAAAAGATTAATCGGCGATATTCAACAACCGTATACAAATTATTTCATAACCCTATACAACTTATGACCCGAGACAACTATTCGTCGCCCCCTAAAAACTTTTCCACAGGAATCATAAGTTGATTCAACTACTATCTGTTTCAGGGAACATGGGAACTGTGTTGTGCAGCACAGTGGTCCCTTGAAAGACCATCATCCGGTCTTAATTGTTTCAACTGCAAAAGAAATGAATGTATGAGACCGAGCGTTTCAAATCTGCTGCTCAAGACTCAAGAGGGATAGATGAATGCACGTTCACAAACCTCCTCTGGGGTCATCTTGCCAAAACCAAATCGGTTCGTCCATATCGATTCTGCTTCCTCTGCAGCAGGAAGCACGAGATTCTTCACATTGAGAGAATGAAGAAGCCTCCTCTGGGTTGAACTAAGAGAAGCCTTGCTAATGGTTTGCGTGTTAATGAATAGTGGGGTCGACTTAGTTGAGGAAGAAGAGAACTTTTACGAGGCATTGCTTGATCGTGACTATTATGTTATTTATGACTCTGAAATGGTGGCAAAGGACCTCTCCACATGGAATATAAGAACAGAGCTCTTTGGTTTCATTTCTTTGAATTGGATGAGGTCGAGCGAAGATTGGTGAAGGATAAATTGGGCAACTAAGCACTGTTTTTGAGTCAAAATTATCCCGCATCCTTCTGAAATCCCAGGTTGCAGGAGAAACAACTTTTGTTATCTTGATGGTTTCATAGTGAAAGGAGGCACCAACATGAAGAAGGGTTACGAATTGTGCGGATTCAACTTGAAAAGTAGAGCCACTCAACACGTTATTACACTTGTCTTACATGTAGCTGATCGCCGTTGCCCCTTCGGACGGGGCACTTATTTATCCCCTTATCTGTAGGATCATGCTGTTTATGATTGTTTGTTAGCAAAAACATATTTACATATCACTATTGCATGGTAAAGAAAACAAATTCATGAGACAAAGATAGAGAAAAAGAAATATAAACAAAAAAAAAATCGTATGTGGATGAGAATGCCCCTAAACGTGAACAAGATATAGTTAATTGGTGAAGCCAGGGCCTTATTTGAGACTAAGGGCATGTTTGTTAATGTTTTTTTTTTTTTTTTTTTTTGTTTATAAACAAAATTTCTGTTTTTTTGTTCCGGGGAATAAAAAAAGAACAGAAACGCGTTTGTTTGCGTTTTTGTTCCTAGGAATACATTTGGAACAGAAATAAGAAATAAGAAAACGTGTTTCTTGTTTCGGAACAATTTTTAAGAACAAATTTTTCTCTCCTCTCTTTTTCTTCTCTTTTTTTTCTTCTTTTCTTTTCTTTTTCTTTGGCTAGTCACCGGCCTCGCCCATGGCCGTTGAGGGCGGTGACGCCGTCGAGGGCTGGCGACCTCGTCGGAGCGTCGCCGGCCGGCGACCTCGTTGGAGCGTCGCCGAGCCATCGCCAGCGACGTTGACTTGGCGGTGGTTGGGCGAGCTCGGGCTCGCTGGATTTGGGTGAGCCCGAGCTCGCCCAGCCAAGGTGAGGCCGAGCCTCGTCGGCGTGGGGTGAGGCTCGGTGAGCTCGGGCTCGCCAGATTCGGCGAGTTCGAGCTCACCCAGCCACCGGCGAGTCTCGGCCTTGCCGGGCCACCGCCAGGTGACGCCAAGCTAGCGGTGGCCCGGCGAGGCGAGCCTTGCCCAACCACGGCGAGGCTCGGCCTTGCCGTGGGCCGACGAGCCTCGCCGTGGCCGGGTGAGGCCGCCGGCCCTCGTCGGTCGGTCGCCGGCCCTCGTCGGCCGGTCGCCGGCCATGGCCGAGGCCGGCGACCGGCCAAAAGAAGAAAAAAAGAAAAAGAGAAAAAAAGGAAAAATAAAATAAAAATATTAAAAAAATTAATAGAAACAAAAAAAGAACACAAATTTACCAAACGTGTTTCTGTTCATTTTTTATTGCCGGAACAAGTTACCAAACATGTTTTTTTGTTCAAAATTGTTCCTCGGAATAGAAACACTTTTTTCTATTTTTGTTCCCTTGAATAATTTTTAAATAGAAACAAAAACAAACGCACCCTAAATTGCTAACTTGAGGCCCTCATTTGAGACAATGTCCACTTTGAACCCTCTTTTGAAAATACGGCTGCAATTCAAACTCTTATTTGAAATTTTCCTTTCTTTCTATTTAGTTCCTTTTCTTTCCTTTTTCTATTTTTTTCTTTTCTTTGCCCCTTCCCTCCGCCAACCATGGGGGAGGTCGCTGGACTTGGTTGAGGGCCACCTTGCCGGGGGTCGGGCGATGGTCACCATCGCCTAGGCTAACGCTAGCGGGGGCTGCCCTTGCCAGATCTAGCGAGGGTTGGCAAGGGTTGCGCTCGCCAATGTCGGGCAAGTGTTAGTGTCATCGGATTTGGTGAGGAATGCCCTTGTCCAACACCGGTGAGGGTGGCCCTCACCTGAGGTAGGTGACCTCTGTTGGCCATTGACGGTGATGGATAGGGGAGGGAAGAGAAAAAGGGAAAAAAGAAAAGGAAAGGAAAAAAAAAAAAAATTATTACAAATTTTTTTGACCAAAATACCCCTTCTCCGATGGCTGGAACAGGCATCGGCTGGCCAAAGGTCATTATTTGAGATTATTTGGCCACTTGGGGCTTTAATTTGAGACGATTTAATCTCTTCGGACCCTTATTTGAAAAAACAATGACACTTCAGACCCTTACTTAGAATTTTCCCTGCATCTTAATTCCATCACGACAATTTTTACTCCACCCTCGAAGGAAGAAAATATCCTCTAACCACGCCCAAGAATTTATGGTGTGATGTCATCGGTGGTATCTGTTATTGACAGCTAACTGTTTCGCCCCAACGTCTCCTTCTCATTTTAAATTCGCCGGTAAATCGGAATCTAACCCCTAAGCAAACACATCTATAATGTATGCCTCGACTTCTCATTTCTTTAGTTTTCAGAAACTAAGGTCACTTTTTACTTAAAATAGGACGTCCGCATGGAATATTAAATTAGGCAAGATCGCGAATTTTTGTGAACCAGCCCATTGTGTTGCTCCAGGCCAAACCCACAAGCCCGGCCTCACCCACCTTACGGGAAATGGCATGTATGTAGGCCATACAAGGACCGCTCCAAGCAACGAGAGAATGAAGACATTCATGGAAGGTGAGCACGACAAAGATCAGTAGAGGTTAGAAAATGTTTCAATGAATTGCATAATTCTCTTCGCAACAATGAAAATATGATTCTTTAGGATTAGATCGGTATTGAGCACACATACATACGTTGTGTATTATATATCCGGCCTAGATGCAATCAAGTGGAGGAGAGAACCTAGCATGCTTCTATGCAGTGGGTGCAGAGGCGAACTCTCCATCATTTGGATTCGATCCATCAGTGACAAGAGAAGGCGGAATGACACCATCCGACTTTGACTACCCTAGTTCTCTGTTCCCGTGCCAAGATTTTATATCCCACTTGACACCGGGATCTGAAATAGAATTCATTTAAGACCTGGCAAAGGGATTTAACTAAATCAGATCTGTACATCGAAGACATTATACCCATTAGACCGCTGGGACCACTTTATGAATGCTCGTTTTAAAGAAGCCACCAACCAGCAAATGCTGGCTTTGTTCAGCTTGATAGAATGAGGCATGGATGTGTCCATCCTCTTCTAATTCTCTATACCGAATTTATTTACAAGTTCCTGGGCATATTTTCCTTGGTGAATGAGGTCCCAGCCTTGGTTTAAATTCATTTAGCATAGCCTTTGCAAAATCCTTACACAGAATCTCAGTCGTAGAAATTTTGCATTTCTTATTCTTCCCTTAAATTTATTTCGTTTTATCATTACTATTTCATATTATTGTTTATCATCATCATCATCAACGTCATCATCATAAAAATTATCTTTTTTCCCGTTTAGTTCTACTTAGGAAACAAACAAAAACCATTTGGTTACGATGCAAATATTATATGACGTTATAATTGGCCAAAATCATGATAATGTGGTATGGTTGGTTCAGAAATCTACCACTAGTGACAAGCCACTTAACCAGTATATGCACGTTAGTTTACGATAATCCCTGCCGACGAGCTGTAAGAAAAGGCACCCTTCTTTACATTATTCAGCGGCATCTTTCTTTCTGTTCTGTAGACCCACATCGTGTACCCCAACCGAGAGGCATCTTCAAGTGGCATCTTGAACAAAAATGAATAATTTAAAAATATTTTCCCAAATAAGATGAGTCATATTGCTTGAAATGATTAGTTAATAATTTTTTATTAATAGCGATAATTTACATCTAAGTGAAGCAAGCAGTTGACTTTAAGAAAATATTTCCAAATTATTTATTTTATGCGAAAAAATAGAGCCTCATTTTTTCCTAAAATTTACTTCATTTTATATTTACTATTTAATGTTTAATCTTCTACGCATCTACTTATTTATTTCTTCCATGATGAACCCTGTAGCCAGTAAATCATCTTCCTCATAAACTAAAATGTCCACTATATTATCACGTCCTTTTTTTCTTGGGTTCGTAAATTGAGACAGTGTCCTAAACAGGTAAACAAAATTAATTTTACTTAGGAAACAAACAAAAACCATTTGGTAATGATGCAATATTATATAACAACATTATTGGTCAAAGTCATATTATTTTAGCATAGTTGGTTCCCAATAACCAATCACTAATGACAAACATGTAACCCGGATACCATCATCGCGTGAATTACTAAAAATTGCCACCATCTCTAGACATTGCTAAGAAAAATCATTAGTAGCTGTTTCAACTTAACCTGTGTCAACTAGCCAACTGGAAAAGAGAAAAGCAAATGAAGCTGATGTGAACCTTCAGCAACCGAGAAATTAGACTGCAATTTGTTGGAAGATATGATTCACTTGTGATTTATCAAATTGTAAATTGATACAAAATCATTTATTTTAGGACTGTAAAGATAGGAGAATATTACTATTTCCTTTTATTGATTCTTCTATGTAATTAAATACATCCTGTACAGAAATTACAATGCAATGAAAAGGAATACAATTTTTCCTTGGCATCTTTCTTCACGAATCCATCCTCGTTTCCTTTTCGTGACATGGTATCGAGCCATCCATGGTTACGAACTGATTTTTTGCTTCCGCTTCGATTACCCCAAGGAACTTCAATTCCGAAAAGCATTGCCGAAGGAATCGATTGTTGATTACCTAGAGGAAGTTTTATCGCAAGAAAGTTACCACAGGAATCAAATTTCTTTATCTCATGGCAAAAACACAGGATTCTACCTCAACTCCAGCCGATCAAATTACAAGAGAGGTGCCGCCAAACCTCGATGACCAAGATCAAGATTCATCAGTCGTAGTCCCTACATCCGAACAGCAGCAAAGTCAGATTCAACAGCAACCTCAACACGCGCAATGGCAACAAATTCAGGCTCAGGCTAATCTAGGGCAGCCCTTTTCGGGCTACCCATATCCATGGATACCATATCCATGGTATCAAGGGTTAAACCCTAATGCATCATTGCCTGGCTACCAAAGCAGCGTGCGAGCCGATGGGGGCCTACCGACCAATGATGGGGCAAGCCCATCCATCGACCTGAAGCAGACGGGCGGAACAATGTACCGGGTAATGGAACGAATCCATACTCGGATTTGCCAGATGCGGGTCACGGATACGGGTCAAGCGGCTCGGGTCAGGGAACGAATCCCTACCCGAGTCCTCGCCCAGTTTCTTTCCTCCATTCCTTGCCGGTAGCCGCCGGAACCCGCGACCCCCTCTATACGACAAACGGAGATGGACCGGAACTCAAGATCATCAACCAGCAATTAAAGGGTGCCGACAACTATTCAAGTTGGTCGCGTGAATTCCGGAGGGCACTGGTAACGAAGGGTAAAGAGATGTTCATCGACGGAACCCTACCGATTCCTTCCGACGAGAGAATGGCACGGCTTTGGAGGAGATGCAATCAACTAGTCCGAACCTGGATCGGAAACTGCATCGCCTCCGAAGTCGCGGCCGGACTTCCCCCGACGGAGGATTCAAAGAGGATGTGGGACAACATACAAGAAATGTATGGAAAACTCGACCAAGTCAAGATTTTTTCACTCACACAGCAGATCTCAGATCTGAAACAGGGAAATATGACAATCGCAACAATCTACAACAGACTTTCAGCCCGTGGAACGAATTAGAGGCGCAGGAAGAAAATTTCAACGGCCCGATCAAATACAGGCGCAATACAAGCAGATACGAGAGAGGGAAAAGGCGATTCGATTCCTCCTCATCCTCAACGACACTTACCAGTCGTTCCGTTCCCAAATACTCACCGTGGAGCCCCTGCCGAGTCTCGGCCGCATCTATCAACTCGCCACACAAGAGGAGAGTCAACAAAGAGCGACGGACCATGGCCAGGGAGGAAGCGGAATGGTTCTCGCCGCGAGAAGCCATTTCCGTTCCTCGCAGAAAAATGGAGGAGAAGCAGATCTAGGGTTCGAGAAAAACGGAGGAGAGGCGGAATTAGGGTTCACGAATGGCGGATCTAGGCTTTTAAGAAAGCCCACCGACGGCCGCGATTTATTCTTCAGATCGGACGGAGGAGATCTCTTCCTGGATGCGCCTGGATCCAACGGCTCGCGGCGTATTAATCTCGCTGGATCCAACGGCTCGCAATCAGCGAGCTTCTATGGGCCGATGGGCCACGCGGGAATGCGTTTGCTGGACCCAATCGGTCCGCAAGCCCTTATGGGCCAAATGGCCCACGCGAAAATTCTTTTCGCATGACAGATGCTCCATATGGGAATTTCTCAGCCCATTCAGCTCAGCCCACGACCAAATATCCTTTTGCAAAGAATAATGGGCCCAAAGGAAAAGGTAAATTATATTGTGATTATTGTAAGCGTCCACACCATACAATTGAGAACTGTTGGAAATTGCATGGAAAACCAGGAGAAAAAGAGAGAGGAAAATTGTCCTCAGTTTTTCAGGTGTCGGGCCAACATATGGGAAATACAGTTACCCATGAACAATATCAAGAAGTGATGGAGGCATTAAAGAAATTGGATGCTTTTGATAAGGGTGGCAGTTTCACAGGTACTTCTTATTGCATGATGAATTCAATTTCAAAGGATGAATGGATCATTGATTCAGTGCTAGTGACCACATAGTCTCGTGATAAAAATTTTCTTTCGACATTGTCAAATTATCTATTCCCATATCGGTACAAGCTACCGAATGGCCACATTACTAAAGTCACAATGACTGGAACTGTGCATCTTAGTTCCTTCATTACTCTTAGAAATGTATTGTTTGTCCCTACGTTTCACTTCAATCTCATATCAGTTGCTCGAGCTTGTCAAGAAAACTCATGTCAAATCCTTTTCCATTCTGATGAATGCTTCTTTCAGGCCCGTTCGACTGGCAAACTGATGGACTTGGGTAGAGTCAATCAAGGGCTATTTTTTGGACCAAGTTTTCGCATCTTTCTAAATTATCTCCTGTTGCATTCAATAAATCATTGTGTAATGCTGCTACCAATGAAATAAATTTTCTTAGTCACAAAAGATTGGGCCACTCTGCACTTTTTCCTTATCCTGAATGTCCAATCTGTCCAATTGCAAAACAAACACGTGCTTCATTTCCAAATAGCACTTCTAGGACAACTGAGATTTTTTCTCTCATCCATGCTGATGTTTGGGGGCCGTATCATACTTTGAATCATGATGGATCTCGCTTCTTTCTCACAATTGTGGATGATTTCTCTGGTGCCACATGGATATTCCTTATGCAATCCAAAAATAAGGTCTTTTCTCACATAAGGACTTTCCTTTCCTTGTCAAAAACTCAATTTGGCAAAACCATCCGTCGGATTCGAACTGACAATGGAAGAGAATTTTTTAATGCTGAATGTGCCTCTTTATTTTCCTCGAATGGTATCTTGCATGAGAGTTCCTGCACATATACACCCCAACAGAATGGAATTGTTGAGAGAAAACACCGTCATCTCTTAGAAGTAGCACGAGCTCTCAAATTCCAAGCTTCTATTCCTGAGAATTTTTGGGGAGATTGTGTGGTCACGGCAGCATACCTGATCAATCGCATGCCGTCACGAATTACGAAAGGGAAGGCACCTTTGAGCTCCTGTATGGAAAGAAACCAAACCCGAGTCATCTCGGGGTCTTTGGAAGTCTTTGCTACATGACTGATCGGCCATAGAGATAAGATGGCACCACGTGCCGATAAAGTGCATCTTCATGGGATATCCAACTTTACAAAAGGGATACAGGCTTTATGAACCCTCTTATGGAGATTTTTTTGTAAGCAGGGATGTTGTTTTTCATGAAGATGTCTTTCCATTTTCACATCTCAACTCTACATTTGATGATGAAAAGACAAGGGGTGACCACTCCTTCATGGAAGAAGACTTATCTTCTGGGGACACACTTCTTATTGCTTCTCCTCCGAGACCAGCAGATATTTTGTCTCCAATAGTTATTGAAGACCCCATTCGTTCTTCTGTTGAAGACTCCCCTATAGAAGAACCGACAGAGTTAAGGGATTCTCCAGAAGCGAATCATACTGAAGAATCATCAGCAACACCACATGAGCCACTGCGACGTTCTGGTCGAACTACTCGTCCACCGACTTGGACAAAAGACTTTATATGTGGTTCTACACGATCATCAGGTACTCGTTACCCTATATCTGCTTATCTTTCCTTTGATAGATTATCGCCAGAACATCTGTGTTGTATGAGCCGTATTTCTGAGGAACTAGAACCCTCTAGCTATAACGAGGCAAGAAATGTTGCTCATTGGCAACATGCCATGGAGTCTGAATTACGTGCCTTGGTTGAAAATCATACTTGGGATGTAGTATCCTTACCCGCTCATCGTAAACCCATTGGGTGTAAGTGGGTATACAAGATTAAATACAGAGCAGATGGTTCTGTCGAAAGATATAAAGCCCGGTTAGTGGCAAAAGGCTTCACCCAGCGTGAGGGATTTGACTATCATGAGACCTTTTCGCCAGTAGCGAAAGATGTCACTGTTCGTTCTTTCCTATCGGTAGCTGCTTTTCGTGATTGGTCACTCCATCAAATGGATGTTCATAATGCTTTCTTGCATGGTGATCTCAATGAGGAGATATACATGGATCTTCCACCAGGATTACGGAGACAGGGGGAGTCTAAGGTATGTCGTCTCCGCAAATCTCTTTACGGATTAAAGCAAGCCTCTCGGCAATGGTATGCCAAATTCACTAATGCACTTATGGCTGCTGGGTTCAAACAATCCAAGTATGACTATGCTTTATTCACCTGGACAAAAGGTATGTCATCTATTTATTTGATGATTTATGTTGATGACATACTTATCATGGGAAATGATAATTCGATATAAAAAAACTTAAAGAGTATCTCGCATTCCACTTTTCACATCAAAGACTTAGGACCACCTAAGTATTTTCTTGGGATTGAGATAGCTCGTTCGGATCAAGGAATCTCTTTATGTCAACGAAAATTCGTGATGGAGATTATATCGAAGCGGGACTCGGGCTGCATCACCAGCAATTATTCCTATCGAGCAAAATGCCAAGCTGACTTCTATTGAGTATGATACTGGTATATCTTCTTTTGATGATCCTCTCTTAAAAGACCCATCAGGATATCAGAGACTCGTAGGAAAACTTATATATCTGACCATGACCAGACCAGATATCTGCTATGCAGTGCAGACTCTTAGTCAATTTATGCACAGTCCAAAGCAATCTCACATGAATGCGGCCTTGAAGATAGTAAGATACTTGAAGACATGTCCAGGCTTAGGGATACTCCTTTCCCGAAAATGCAACATGGAAATGACGGCTTATTGTGATGCAGATTATGCCACATGTCCTATGAGTAGGAGATCTATCACTGGTTTTCGCATTAAGTTCGGAGAATCATTGCTCGTGGAAGACAAAGAAACAATCATCGTATCATTATCTTCAGCTGAAGCAGAATATAGATCTATGGCCAAGACTGTTTGTGAAATAGTTTGGTTAAGGGGTTTACTTCTGGATCTAGGGGCACAAGTTAAAGGACCAACTCTGCTATTTTGTGACAATGATTAGCACTCAAACTTGCAGCAAATCCCGTATTGCATGAGAGGACAAAGCATATAGAAGTGGATTGTCATTTTACTCGAGAGAAGATCCAAGAAGGGATAGTCGAGACAAGAGGAGTCGGAACCGTGGAGCAACTGCGGATATATTTACTAAGCCTCTTTGTCAAAGGCAACATACATATCTTCTAAACAAGCTTGGTGTTTTAGACATATACGAGACCACCAGCTTGAGGGGGAGTGTTGGAAGATATGATTCACTTGTGATTTATCAAATTGTAAATTGATACAAAATCATTTATTTTAGGACTTTGTAAAGATAGGAGAATATTACTATTTCCTTTTATTGATTCTTCTATGTAATTAAATACATCCTGTACAGAAATTACAATGCAATGAAAAGGAATACAATTTTTCCTTGGCATCTTTCTTCACGAATCCATCCTCGTTTCCTTTTCGTGACACAATTTCGTCTCTAATCACCGTCGAATGAGCTGTAAGAAAGTCAGCCCTTTTTCACATTATTCTAACACCAATTTGCCAACATATATATGACATTGTTCTAACTACTTTTGCCTGTATGTACCTTTCGCATCAAGGCATCCTCAAGCGGCATCTTTCTTTCTGTCCTATAGACACATTGTATTTATCCTAATCGAGAGGCATCTTCAAGTGGCATCTTTAATGAAAAATGAATGATTTAAAAAATATTTTTTGAAAAAGATTAGTTGTATCACTTGAAATGATCAGTTAATAATTTTTTTATTATCGGCAATAATTTATATTTAAGTGAAACAAGCGGTTGATTTTAAGAAAATATTTCCAAATCATTTATTTTCTGCGAAACAAACGGAGCTTCAATCTCATCTAGAATTTACTTCATTTTATATTTACTATTTAATGTTATTCTTCTACACATCTGCGTATTTATTTCTTCCATAACGAATCCTGTAACCAGTAAATCATCTTCCTCATGAACTACAATGTCCACTCTATTATCATGTCTTTTTTTTTTTTCGTTCGTAGATTGAGACGGTTCCTCAAACGGGTAAACAAAATTGAATCTACTTTGGAAACAAACAAAAACCATTTGGTAATGATGCAATATTATTCTACAACATAATTGGGACTTTACCAATATGTAATATATTATATACTATATATTATATATCTAATATATAATTTATAATTTTTTATATAGAGAAAACTCTAAATCAAGTGGCATTAATAACATTAAATAACTCCTTAGTAAGGAGTCATAAGTAATTTTACACTGTTCTTTAATACCTTAGACTTTTAATATCTTTTATGGCATCACCTACCATAATTTATAAAGAAGGAAAATATATCTGTGAGGAGTCCTCACAGCATCCAAAATCATGTAAACAGCTTCTCACGATGTTCTCCTCTAGTACTTGTTCTCTTTTGTCTTTTTTGTCCTCTTAGTCTTCAATTTGCCAAAATCGAATTAAACAAGTTCCTCGCTCACCACTTGCCACTTGCCTTGCTCGCCTCTAGTCTCTTGTGCCGCTCACTGCTCGCTGTTCGATGCTCGCCCCGCTCATTGCTAGTTGCTCGCCTTGATGCTCACCTCTCTTCGTTGACCTCGCTTGTCGCTGAACCCATTAGGTCAATCCGGTTCTTGATCTCTTTTTTAGAGAATATAAAAAATGAAACAAAAATATTATCAATTGATCCTGGGTCGACCCTGAAACCGGACCAAACTCATTGGGTTGGTTGGGTCCTTGGTCCCAGACTCAATAGGGTCGGTTCTTAGTCCCAAAATTAAGGACCAACACTGTGTAGGTTGGTCCTAGAGTTAGGGGATGGACCGGCTCAATTCAGACCATGCTCACCTCTATTAAAGTCATATTATTGTAGTATAGTTGGTTCCCAATATCCAATCACTAATGACAAACATGTAACCAGTATGCCAAACGCCTAAAAATTGCCCCCATCTCTAGACATTGCTAAAACAAATCAATAGCAGCTGTTTCAACTTAACCTGCGTCAACTAGCCCACATAATAGAGAAAACCAAATGAAGCTGATGTGACCCTTCAACGACCGAGAAATTAGGCTGCAACTTCGTTCGCTAATCACCGTCGAACGAGCTGTAAGAAAGGCACCTTTTTTCACATTATTCTCAAAGCCAATTTGCCAACATATACAAAACATTGTTCTAACCACCTCTGTCTGTATGTACGCTTCGCATGAAGGCATCCTCAAGCGGCATCTTTCTTTCCTGATGTAGAAACGCATCTTATGCACCGCCATCGAAAGGAATAGCTATTACTTATCTCCATATCAACAAATGTCCTACGGACATTTATTAACAAATTCCTATTTAATGAATATCAATCTCTTTTACTGCCTTAGTATTAGTACAATCTTCTCGAGAAAAAAGTAGAGAACCCATTCATTTAGAAGATCGATATAGGGGATGTCTTTATCATCGACCTCTCCACATGTAGATGATTATGTAGATGGAACTAATTACTAAGAGAGCCATTAGGAAAAAAGTTACCCCCTATTAAGTGAAAAATTGCATTTCATATTTTTTTTTCTAAAATGTACATGGTTTTAGAGTAAATCCCACAAAAAGAAAAGCCTTAAATTGGTACAATTGTAATATATTTACCAAAAATCAGTTTTTTGACCACAAAAAAACCCGAAAACGGTACACTTATAATAAATTTATTCAAAACTAATTTTTTCATCATCAAAAACTTCAAACTGATATATTTGTGACAATTTTACCCTTTGTTAATTTCCGCTAAATTAGGTTAGTATTATGAAAAATCACAAATTGGTACACCTGTGAGAAATGGAGGGTATTGTTAGAGAAAACTCCTTTATTGTTTTGAAGTTGACAAAACCTTTCCAAAAGACTAGTCTGAAGACTTGCAGACTCAAGTGTTATAGTCTGAAGAACTCTAGACTCTATTGTCAAAGTCTGAAGACCACCTGACTTTAATATTAAAGTCTGCCCTCACTGACAGTTTCCAAACCGAAGAATGAAGACTTATCCAGATGCGGGATTTCTTCAAAGATTCGATTCGTATGGTTTTTGGAAGACCTTATGGCTGGATATAGCACTTATATGATCAATTATCCTTATTGAAATCAATCCAGCTAATCAAATCTTTTGAATGGCGAGTATACTTGGAAAGTTTTACTTATGGAAACCAATATCATGATTGTATGGGCGAACATGATTGACAAGCTTTCATCTTAATTATCAAACGACTTGAGATCTCTTTAATTGATTCTGTCCAATGGGTAGATTAAAAGAATTCATTTGGAAAGTGCCAACGGTCGTTTTGGCATAAAGGAGTATTTAAGGTGGACTTGTTAGTTGTTCGATAGTGAGTGTGAAAAGAAAAATTTCAAAGTTTGAAGCTTCGTAGTTCTTTGCTATTTCAATTGTCGAGCTTAATTTGTACTTAAAAGAGAAAGTAAATACTTGTGAGACTTTGTAAGAGTGTAGTAGAGTTTCTGCACTGTGAAGTCAAGATCGTGAGACTGTAAAATCTCTTTTGATTCATAGTGGATTCCAGCTAATAGGCTGTCAGTGCGGGAGAGTGGATGTAGGTTTGATCTAAGCTGAACTACTATAAACTTTGTGTTTTCAATTCTCTTCCCTGAACTCTTTTATTTGTTCGTAAATTTATTTAAACTTGTTCTAGTTTATTAATTTGTAGATTCCATTTCGAAAGAAAAAGTTTTGATAAACGTTTCCGCAAAAAATTCTTTTAACACATATTCACCCCCCTCTAGGTGTTCATACTATCCATTTCAATTGGTATCGGAGCCCGTGTGCTCATTTTATTGAAGTGTTTTTACCTCTGAGTTAAAGATCTATGGCTAGTATTTTGGCTCCAGGTTTGGTTGAAGGCCAAAGTAACACTAGACCTCTTTACTTTGGTGGGAAGGAATACAACGTGTAGAAAAACAACATGAAGGCATTCCTAAGATCGAAAGATATCCTGGAATGGGATGTGGTAGAAAAATGAATCATTCCCAAAACTACATCAATATCAAAAAGAGGAAAAGAAGTTACAGATGCTGGGGAAATGGCACAAGAAGAATTAACCAAGATACAAGCTCTTGATGCTAAAGCTATCTATTCTCTATACTATGCTTTATCTCATACTGAGTATAATCGAATTTCTTCCTGTGAAACAACGAAAGAAGTTTGGGATAGATTACATGTTACCTATTGTAACGACCCGGGCCTCACTATGTAATATTGTCCACTTTGGACATTGAGTCCTCACGGCTTTAAAACGCGTCACACAGATTAGAGGGATCCCAAGCCTTTATAAACTTGCCCTAGGACTCCCCTCTAAGCGATGTGGGACTAGAGAGGATCCATTCCCCTTCCCTTGGGCTGTCACACTCTCCCCCCTTGGGAGCACATCGTCCTCGCTGTAGCCCCACATGCGGTCGGGAGTCGGCTTTGATACTATTTGTAACGACCCGGGCCCCACTGTGTAATATTGTCCACTTTGGATACTGAGTCCTCACGGCTTTAAAACGCGTTACACAGATTAAAGGGACCCCAAGCCTTTATAAGCTAGCCCCAGGACTCCCCTCTAAGCGATGTGGGACTAGAGAGGACCCCTTCCCCTTCCCTTGGGCTGTCACACTTATGAAGGAACTGATCGAGTAAAAGAAACAAAAATCAATATTCTACTCGGACAGTATGAAGCCTTCAAGATGAAGCCTGGAGAATCCATCACTGATATGTTCAGTTGTTTCACTGAAATCGTGAATGGATTAGCATATCAAGGACAACTAATCTCATGACCTATGAAGGTTAATAAATTGTTGCGAGGACTCTCAAAATACTGGAATCATGTGAAAACATCAATCAGAGAAACTCAAAGGATCATGCCTCTTTCAGTAGACGAATTAGTAGGCATGCTTTAATCATATGAAGTGGAGCAAATCAATGAGGAAGAAGATCCCAAAGGTAATAAGTCAATTGCTTTAAAATCTAACGATGATTCCGATGATACAGATTCAGAAGAAGACATGGATGATGAAGAACTAGCATTCATGATTAGGAAATTCAGGAAGTTGAATAGAAAGGGAAGAAGATTCAACTGGAAGAAGCATGGTACTTAAAAGTTCTAGAACAAATTAACTAAAGATGACGAAGTCAACAAAGATGTGACATGCTTCAAATGCAAGAAAAATGGGTATATCAGACCTAATTGTCCTTTGTTAAGGAAAAAAGAAAGGAAGAAATGAAAAATACAAAAAGACTCTCAAAGCAGAGACTTAGAGTGATACAGAATGCGAGGAAAGTGATGAAGAATATGCCAATATCTGTCTAATGGAAAATTCTGAATCAGACTCAGACTCAAACTCAAACTCAGACTTAGACTCAGACAAGGAAATTGAGGTAAGCAATTTAAAAATTCCTGTTAAAGTTTCTAAGTATATAGATGAACTCTGTCTTAGTCTCAAAATATCTCTTAAAAGGATCTCTGAGCTAAAGAGGGAGAATTCCAAACCGAAGCAACAAGAATCTTCTTGGAAAGAGAAGTTCGAAAGTCTGAAAAAAAAAATCTTACTGAATTGAAAGAAAATTATGATTCTCTTTCTAAGGAAAATACTTTTTTGAAAGAGGACATTTCAAATATCACAAAAAGGTTTTCAAAAGGATATGAGAAGTTGGAAAAGATTCTTTCGGTACAAAGACTTTATTTCAACAAATCTAGTTTGGGTATGACACTAGAAACCATTCTTTTAATTGATTTTCCAAAAGTAAATGAGAGAATCAAACAAAGACCCACAAAAACATTTTATAAAAATCATTTTCAAAGAGTTTTTGTAAAACCTGTTGATCGAAGTGCTCTCAAATGTTTGAAGTGTAACAGCTCATAACATTTCGAGAGGGATTGTTCCAAAGTCCGAGACCTATTAAGAGGGATTGGGCAAAGATAGTGTTTAATACTTGTGACATCCTGAAATTCGAGCCCTCTGAAGGATGAGTGAAAGTGAATTTCGTCAATGCATTGTTGGTTGATCTCACTCGGAATTGATCACTCTTGAGATACTGACCTTGAGGGGAAAGGCTAATGAGGACAGAACTCGTACAACTAAAGGACTCGACCTGGAAAAACGACTTGACCGTAAGACTTGCGTGAGGATGATCTTGTAGATAGGCAGGCTGATTTAAAGGACGACTAGAAGTTGATTTGCGGACAGAACATAATGGAACGAGGGGTGATTCCGTTTATTATTATCGAACCTGCGAACGACCTTATGTCTATCCTTAGTGATCGTGTACTTTGAAATAAGAATCTATCCTCCGTAATTTCATGCATTCAAGGACGTCCATGCGTTGAGATGTCTTGAACGTGGTTTGGCACGAGTCGGTTATGCGTGAATCCTTTGAGCCGCCCGTCAGTCTGAGTTATAACCAAAATGGCATTATGGCGAAATTGACATGGCAAGAGAACTTAGGACTGGACTTTGAATTATCGGGAATGTCCGGGACGGACGTTAGATGAAGCTGCTTCAAATAGTCGACAGAGCCAGTTAAGCCGAGCAATTGGAAAAAGGGATTTTCGGACCGAGGAAGCAAGCCCGTGAGGACGTGGGCCGGGTCAAGTCAGTGTGGGCCTTAGGCCCAAGTTGGGACAGCCACCAAATGGGCCTAAGACAATCAAATGAGCCATTGGGCCAAACCAACTATTCATATTCTAAGCCCATGGGCCAATTCTTAGCCTTTTCAAGCCCAACCAATTCCAAGCCCATTCTTATTCATGGCCAAGCCCAATCCTTAGGCCCATCCACCAATTTCAGCCCAAGGTCAGATGTGTAATTTGTGCAAGGTGGAAATGACCAAATTGCCCCTAAAAGCATTTGGATAAGGGCAAAGGAAGAGAGAGAAGATGATGTCATGCATGGGGACTTGAAGCGAGCATTTATGGGGGTCTTGACAGCCCTCCCATCACTCTTTCTCTCCCTCGTTCGGTCCCCATCTCGAACGGAGCCTTCTCTCTCCTCGTTTTCCCTCTCCTTAAGTTTCTGCTCCAGCTGACCCTTTGGTGAAGAATCGAGTCAAAAGTGGTCTTCCCGGATGAATCAGAGAACGAGCCACCTATCACCGTGACCGGGAGAGACAGACCGTTCCAAAGAGCCTAATTTCGTCCTGAACGGAGCCGCTGTCCGTCATGTACGGCCGTCGCAAGCCGCCGGTCGCTGGTCCGTCGGTCCGCCTGCAGCCTGGACTGTTTCGACTTTGCAGCCCGTTTTCTTCCATTCCAGCCATTCCTCCGCCCATCCTAACCTCCAGCAAGACCCCCAAGACCCCCGGGAGCCTCCGGTTATCGACCAACCCCCTCGCCGGAGCTCCGGCCAAGCCGTTCAACTCAGTTTCTCCTCCGGCAGGGCTGTTTTTCAGTGTTTTTAGTGGGAGTTCGAGCTGTGGTTGCTGTGTTAAGCTTGGGACTGCCTTGGATCGTCGTGGTAGAGGTTCCAGTGCGTAGCCACCGTTGTCGCTGCCGCGTCGGTGTCTCCGGCCCGCTTAACGGGTGAGTTTAGCTCCTAATCCTTCGATTAGTGCCTAAACTTGCTTAGGGTTGGTTTAGTTAGATTTAATTCTAGTTTATGTGTTTTAATTAAGTTGTATTAGCGCTAAGATAGGTGGTTAGATGGATGGATTAAATTAGTTTATCTTAATCTTGCTTTATTTGCTTAATTGTGCTTATGTGTTTAATTAAGCTTGTTTTGCTTAATTAATTGTTTGATTGTTTTAATTAATGATTTTAATGATTTCTGAGTTTAATTTATCATTTATTAAATTCTGAAAATTTACTGTTCACTCGACACTATTCACGGTTACTGTTCACAAGCACTGTTCACAAAACATTGTTCACCCGAGAATGAAAAGTGTTTAATTTCATGTGTGTTTAATTCCATGAAGTGATTGGATGTGTTATTGCATAAACATCCGTATGAATTGAGTGATGATTTGTACAATTATGTGATGATTGTGAAGTTTTGGTATTTAACTTGAAAATACCTGGTGTCGGCTTTTGGCATCGTAATTGGTTTGTAGGACTAGTTTGAATTGATTGATTGATTGGATTGAAAAATTGAATTGATTTACATCATGTCAGCTTGTGCGAGCTATTATATAATATATGCTACAGCTTGTGCGAGCTATTAGATATGCTATAGCTTGTGTGAGCACTGTATGTCAGCTTGTGAGAGCAACGATCCATATATCAGCTTGTGCGAGCTATCATCTATGTATATATCAGCTTGTGCGAGCTATCATCTATCTATCAGCTTGTGTGAGCTACCATATATATATATATATATATATATATATATATATATATATATCAGCTTGTGCGAGCTACCATCTATATCAACTTGTGAGAGCATGGCATCCATTCAGCTTGTGTGAGCAGTGATTATATTGTTGGATGAATAGATGGTATGGTTGAATAGATGGTATGAATTGATAGATGGTGTCAATCGTATGGTATCAATTGGATTGATTGAATTGATGGACCCGTGTGATCGATTGATACGTGATGAGTGACGCACTATTGTGCAAGAACGCATGAAAATCATTACATTGTTGATTCCGGTCATGCATGAGTTAAGCATATTGTTTATGGCACACACGCATGAATCGATAACGTGCAGAGTGTGGCAATGGCCAGGTGAGATCGCTGGTGACGCGACTCGTATGTGATTGATGAACTGTATCATCTAACGGCCATGTGCATTGCGTGTATCGTGCTTAATTATAACATGCAGGGTATGGCGTACCGGGTAAGGTTGTATGCGAATCGACTATTGGTTGTTGCTTGTGGTGGGGTAGTTCTGGATAGATACCCTGGGTTGAGTTGGTGTATTAATCGAGGCTTAGGGGTGGAACTCGCTGAGATTTATATCTCACTGGTTATTGAATAACCACTTTCAGGTCCTGAGGATGGCTCTTCCGCCGATGAGGTTCGGTATTCCTAAGGACTGGGATACTGTCGTGTCGCACCACCGCTTCCCGAGTCGGGCAGGTTTGTATGAGAAGTATCTCACCACCATCTGGGTGGATGAGGGACCGGGGCAATGGATACCCCATAGGTTCCAGGCGTGGTTCATCCGGAATGGCGACATGCTGATAAGTCCTCTAAGAGGTGTTGATGAGCCGCCCTCTAGGGGCCTCGAAGAGGACGCCGACTGGGATTCCATGAAGCTGGACCCTCCTGATGGTGCTGTGGAGGATGCTGCCCCCGCTCCGCTAGAGGTCGACCCGTTCGCCTTCGGCTTCGACTCGACGGGATCTGAGTCCTCTAGGTCTGAGTGACTGTAGTGCTGAACCCGAGGGTTCTTTTTGGTGTACAGTTGGATTAGCCTTGACTAGTCTCTTTTTGGTCTGGCTAAGAGGATGGATCGGCCCCTTTCTTGGGCTTGTAAATCGGAAACAATCCTCCGTAGGTTAATCCAATATGTAAATGTAAAAAAAAAATGTGTATATATATGAATAGAGGTTGTGTTTCTGCTGTTCATCTCACTATCCTTGTTTGATTGCTTTATTGTATGTTGATGGGGAGATGATACGTTTTCCGCTTGCACTTAATGAAAGATTAAAAATGAAGGGTCGGCGACGAGTCCCGGGATGTCGTTTTCTATCGACCACTGAGGGATGTGCGCGCGCTCGAGGTTCAGGGCGTGACAATACTAACTCCTCTGGACCCAAGAAAATATGGATACCAAAGAAACCTTGAGTTCTTTTTTTGACTACAGGTCACTATTAAAAGAAAGATCAAATGGTATTTGGATAGTGGCTGTTCAAGGCACATGACAAGAGACTCTAGCTGCTTTATAAAGCTTGTTCAAATAAATGGAGAAAAAGTTTCTTTTGGTGGGAACAGCAAGGGAAGAATCATTGGATGTTGAACAGTAAAGATTGGAAGCTTGACCATCAATAATGTTTCCCTGGTGAAATGACTAAATTATAATCTACTAAGCATAAGTCAGCTTTGTGACACTAGATTCAAAATTAATTTTCAAGAGGGCATCTGTTTAGGAACAAGTAAAGATCTCTCTTAATCTTTCACTGGACAAAGGCATGAGAATATTTATCTTCTGGATGTAAAACCAGAAAGTTCTTAGTGTCTTATATCCATTCAAGATGAAGCAAATCTTTGGCATCGCAAGCTTGGCCATGTCAACATGAAGTAGATTGCCAAAATCTCCTCTAAGAAGCTTGTTCGTGGACTCCCCAACCTAACTTATCAAAAGACTGAATTATGCACGCCATGTGTTTTGGGAAAACATGTTAGAAACTCTTTTAAACTTTTAGATCAAGTTTCTACTAATTGATTTTTGCAGCTTCTACATATAGACCTCTCCGGACCAACCAGAACTCAAAGTATTGGTGGAAAGAGATACTGTCTAGTAATCGTGGATGATTACTCTCGTTTTACTTGGGTATACTTTTTGGCAAATAAGTCAGAAGTCTTCTCTCATTTTTCAAAGTTTGCCAAGAAAGTTTAGAATGAAAAATGTTATGTTATTTCAAGCATACGAACAGACCATAGAGGTGAGTTTGAAAATCAAGACTTTGCGAAATTCTGTGATGAATCTGGTTTCTAACATGTTTTCTCTTCTCCATACACTCCAGAACAGAATGGGGTTGTGGAAAGAAATAACAGATCTTTACAAGAAATTGCAAGAACCCTCTTAATTAAGAGTAAAATTTTCTCTCGATTTTGGGCTGAAGCAGTTTCAACAACCTACTATATTATCAACAGAGTGTTCTTGAGGCCTATATTGGAGAAAACTCCCAATGAAGTGTATAAAGGGAAAAAGTCAAATGTATCTTACTTGCATGTATTGGTTGTAAGTGTTTTGTTTTGAAAAATGCAAATGATCGAATTGGAAAGTTTGAAGAAAGATTAGACGAAGGAATTTTTCTTGGCTACTCTACCTCAAGCAAATCATATAGAGTTTTCAACAAGAAGACTCAATCTGTGGAAGAATTAATGAATGTCAAGTTTCAAGAATCTATGCAGAATCAACTGGATCGGTCTCAACTTGAAGAATCTAAACCTGCTCCAGACTTTACAAAGTCTATTTCCCCCGAAGTGGTTCATACTTCTAAAGATCAGCATCAAACAGAACTAGAAGATTCAATTGAAGCAGAGGATCAGCAAACTTTCAGACCAACCAGTAACGGGAAGCATAAGTCTAGTCATCCAAAGGAACTCATCATTGGTAACATTGATGAAGGAATTCGTACCATATCCAAAAGACGAGAAGAGTCTAGCGCACTATGTGGCATCCCAGAGACAAGCCCTAAGATGTATTAGAGCACATGATTAGGTAATGAAATTTCCTTTGAATTATGTTTTAGCCATTAGTTTTCTCTTAAGACTAAGAGTTGTATGCTTGTTTTTAAAATTAGTATTTTGGGATAAATTAATAAGAAGAATTTATTATTGGCTATGCATCTCATAGATTTAATCCCTATAGATTAAATGTTACAAAATTTTGACCATGTGAAAATGGAAATTGGAATCAACTAAGAGAGGGAATTAAGTGGAATAGCTAAAAAGTAAAAATGTAAAAAAATTAATTTTTTTGGATTGAACTTTAGGCCCAAGGACAAAGGGCCTAAAGTGGGCCATTTTGGCTGGGCCCATGAAGCCCATTGAGGGGCCTTCGACCGAGCAAGGGGGGGGGGATCGGTTTTGCATTTCCTCCCCCATTTGTCTCAAACTCTCTTGCCATTTGTCCTTCATGCACCCTAAATCATTGCTAATGATGGAGGGGAAGACCTTTAGGGGGAAAAGCAACCGGTTAAGGGAGTGAGAGAGAGAGAGAGAGAGGAGGTTCGGTCCAAAGCAAAGAGAGAGAGAGAGAGAGAGAAACCGAGGGAGAGAGGAGAAGAAGGAGCCGCTCCCCACACACCCGTCGTCCGTTCGTCCGCCCTTCGCCATCCGTGTGCTGTCGTTGGTTTGATTTTAGAGGCAAGTTAGGATCCAATTTCTACTCTTGCATGTGTGTCTTGCATGTGTGGTTGAAATAGTGTTGAATCTTGGGTGTTTAGAAGTAAAGAACCGAAGCTAGTGTGGTTTGTTCTTGAAAAAGCTTGCTGTTTTCGTGTATACCGCTTGACCCCGAAAGTTGTAGAGGCTTGCATGTGTGGTTTGAGTTGGATTCTTGCTTTGACTTCTCCATGAAAGTTGTAGATAACACCTCAAACTACAACATACTAAAATTTGGGATAAAATGGTTGAGTTTTGAGGGGTAAAACCCTCCCTCTACGAAAAACGCTAGATCTGAAAATTTTTTTGTGGTCTCTTGGTGGATTTGTGTGTTGCATGTAACTTTTTATTGAGAATTCCACTTCAACTTCTTCATGAAACATCTTCATCTATGTATTAACTACGACATAGCTAAATTTCATGATTTTTGAAGGTCATTTGCATATTAAATCGACCGTGATATGAAAACTGTGCAAAGTGTGTGTTTCGGACTTGAAAATGTTGACATGCATGACCTATATCTTTCTGTAAAAATTTCTTTTGGATAAATTTCCTTCATGTGATATCTTTACCTATGTCTTAACTACAACATAGTTAAATTTCATGATTTTTGAAGGTCATTTGCATATTAAATCAACTGTGATATGAAAATTGTGCAATCTGTGTGTTTCGGACTTGAAAATGTTGACATGCATGACCTGTATCTTTCTATAAAAATTTATTTTGGATAAATTTCCTTCATATGATATCTTTACCTATGTCTTAAATACAACATAGTTAAATTTCATGATTTTTGAAGGTCATTTGCATATTAAATCGACCGTGATATGAAAATTGCGCAATCTGTGTGTTTCGGACTTGAAAATGTTGACATGCATGACCTATATCTTTCTGTACAAATTTCTTTTGGAGAAACTTCCTGCATGTGATATCTTTATCTATGTCTTAACTACAACATAGTTAAATTTCATGATTTTTGAAGGTCATTTGCATATTAAATCGACCGTGATATGAAAATTGTGCAATCTGTGTGTTTCGGACTTGAAAATGTTGACATGCATGACCTATATCTTTCTGTACAAATTTCTTTTGGAGAAATTTCCTTCACGTGATATATTTATCTATGTCTTAACTACAACATAGTTAAATTTCATGATTTTTGAAGGTCATTTTCATATTAAATCGACCGTGATATGAAAACTGTGCAAAGTGTGTGTTTCGGACTTGAAAATGTTGACATGCATGACCTATATCTTTCTGTAAAAATTTCTTTTGGAGAAATTTCCTTCACATGATATCTTTATCTATGTCTTGACTACAACATACTTAAATTTTGTGATTTTTGAAGGTCATTTGCCTATTTAATGAACTGTGTTTTGAAAACTGTGTAAGCTGTACAATTTCGAAATTTATGATATTGGGATGCATGACCAATTCTATGCTGTGATGTGTGATCTGTACGAAATATTATGTGAATCATGATACTTTGGATTATTATTCATGCAATGGTTGATGGTTTTCATGCATTCCATATAACATTAAAGAAAATGATATATTTTCCATGATTTCAAAGAAAGACTGCATTTAAACCATTTCATCAAAGGACAATTTTTCCAATGTATGTTGCATGATTTCAAAAGATTAATTCAAATCAATTACATTGAAAATTTCAAATGTGAAATTGGAAAAGAGATGTATGAGAATATGAATGACCGTCGGAGGTGTGAGCCGACGATGCCCCGGGAGTGTGGGGATGCCCGGAGGTGTGAGCCGGATGCCCGGAGGCGTGTGCCGGATGTCCTCGAGAGTTTCGAGATGCCCGGAGGTGTGTGCCGGATGCTCGGAGGTGTGTGCCGGAGGTTCCTCGCGATGCCAGGTTGGGTGTGAGCAATAGAAATGTGGGATGCAATTATCGGTCCCGGAAAAGAGAAATGTGGCAATTCAATTTGAAAAGCATGAGTTGAAATTTAATCATGCAAAATGTGGTCATATGTATGCATGATGGCATGATGATAACGTGTGATTTGATGATGAGTGCATGGATGTATGTGCACCTATGGCATGAGCATAACATGTGATATGATGATGATGAGTGCATGGATATACGTGCACCTATGGCATGAGCATAACATGTGATATGATGATGATGAGTGCATGGATATACGTGCACCTATTGCATGAGCATAACATGTGATATGATGATGATGAGTGCATGGATGTATGTGCACCTATGGCATGATGATAACATGTGATATGATGATGATGAGTGCATGGATGTATGTGCACCTATGGCATGATGATAACATGTGATATGATGATGATGAGTGTATGGATGCATGATGAGGATGATGACTATATGATGATGCATGTACGTGAAATATGATGCATGTGCATGATATTAGGGTAAATTATGTATGAATACTTAAATGACATGTGTTATACTATGATTGTATTGTATGATGCATTGAGTGGTCATTGGTCCTTTACTGCTTTGAGTGGTTGTACTCACCCCCGGGGACCAACATTTCAGATTAGAGAGAGATGCCTCTCTGTTCAGTTTCACGTGGCACTTTCTACGGCATTCCCTCGGATGTGGAGGTGGAGTGCTCAGAGCACCTTTGCATCACCATCCCTGGGTTGGTGTTTTTGTGTGTGCGGGTGCTGGTGATGTACGGCGTGGGCCTGGCTGGGGGTCCCGTCATCCAGGAGTTCTTGTCCGTCCACGTCCGCCGAGACGGGGTGATGATGGGGATGCTGCCACCGCCACCGCCACCGCCCGATGCACCTGGCTGGGTGTGGTGGCTCGTGAGAAGAGAGAGAGAGACGACACTTTTTGGAGAAGGAGCCGACACTTGTAGATGGAAGGTCTTTTACGTTTCGATATAGGGAGTCGATGATCTCTTTTGGAGATATAGCCGAGCATAGTGAAAAGTCTTGGTTTCCTTTTTGGTTATACCGACCCAAGATGTCCATCATGAAAATGTAAATAAAAGTGGTTCGGCCTTATGTTTTCCTTCATTGTGTAGTTGGTGTGCATTGTATCGTCACTAAGAGAAGTGGAGGGATGGTGAGACTCGCTTCTAATTTTCGCTATGAGCTGCGCTAATCTCCTTTAAAAAAAAAAAATGCCTACAAGCCTCGGTCCTTCTTTACAACTCCCCTTTTTATTAAAGACAAGTAACCAGTAATTGCAATGGATAGAACGCTTAGTATCTGTGGCGACCCTATTGGGTTTGGGGGTGCCACAACGGTTGGTATCAGAGCAATAGGTTTACATGGAGTGATAAGGAGCCTCATTTGGAAAGTGAGGAAAGTAATGACAATGCACACCCTAGGATACTGAGAGAGTGGTTGGCTAACTTTGAACAACGGCTGATGTGTATTCACCCGTAGATCCCCAATTTATGTTTTGAGGTTACTCTTCGGTGCTAGTAACATGGTTATGTTACTTACTTTTAGTAATATTGTTTTTGATGGAGACTCTGAGTCCCAGATATTTCCTGAGGCAAATGCTTGGAAACTGCAGGAAAATCATGGTACGATATGGAAGTCATCGTCCACCGAGGGTTGAAGCCTCTACATCAAGGGCTGAACCTCGAATGGAAGATATCTTGCAGGCATTGGCCAATATTGGAAATCGATGGAAAGGCAAGCGCAAAGAACAACCGGAGCGGGACGTCGTACTCAGGGACTGGTGGAACAATGTTTGAAGTTGAAACCACCCAAATTCAGTGGAATGGGAAGTCCTGAGGAGGCGGAGCATTGGATTGATGGGATGGAGCGAATTTTCCGGTTGTTGGACTGCAATGATGCTGAGAAAATAACTTTAGCGAGTACCACTGGAGGGAAATGCGAAGTTTTGGTGGAGAGCTTCAAGGGATACAATCTTTCCACCAGTGCGATGTTAATTGGGAAGAGTTTGTCGGGCTTTCAATAGAAAGCATTTTTCGACTTGTGCTAGGGACAAGAAAATCACAGAATTTGTTCAGCTAGAACAAAAGATCGACAATGGATCGGTATGAGGCAAGATTCTACGAGCTGTCTAGATATGCTCCTAGATTGATTGAAGATCAGGAAAAAAAAGCTAAGAGGTTTTTGAAGGGATTGAGAACTAGTATAAGGAAACAACTGGTGCCTTTGAACATAAGAGATTATAATGGGATCTATGAAATGGCACAGTTGGTGGAGCAGGAGTTAGTAAGGGAGTAGTCAGAGAATAAGAGACAATCGTCTTTTGGTGATAACAGGCGGGAAAGAGACCCTATACAGGTCAAGGTCAGACCTAGGAGTCTAAGAAGAAAGGCAATTTCGGGAGTTTTGGGAAGGCTAGGAGTGGTCCGAATTTAGGAAAAACACCTTATCGGAATGAAGAGTGTCGAAGGTGTGATAGACGACATGGCCCCGAACCTTGTAATGGACGGTTGAAATGTTATGGCTGCGGAAAGATAGGACATCTTAAGAAGGACTGTCCACAGGAGAGGTCCCGCACAAGTATTAACTCACCGCGACAAGTACCTCCGCGTGCTACTAGGCCATATTCTCAGAGGAACCCGCAGAGGCTACCAGCTCAAGGAAAAGTGTATGCGGTCACCCAAGAGGAAGCAAAAGCTTCCAAGAACGTCATTTCAGGTACAATTTTCATAAATGGCAAGAAGGCTTATGCATTGTTTGATACGGGTGCTACGCATTCTTTTGTGTCTGAAAGATATAGACTGTTGAGAAAAATTGAAACGACTTTTCTTGAGACCCCTCTTTGCGTTTCTACGCCTTTAAAGGATGCGGTGTTGTCCACCTTTGGTGTGTGAAAAATGTAAAATAACCATAGGAGGAAGAGATATGGAAATAGATTTAGTTGTGATGGCCATGTATGATTTTGATGTTATCATAGGGATGGATTGGCTTCATAAGTATCGGGCCAAAATGGATTGTTATAGAAAAGTGATCCAGTTTGTTCTACCTGATTGGTCGGATTGTAAATTTCTAGGATGCCAAACCGACCTATCTATAGCACTTATTTCAGCAATAGAGGCTGATGTGTTACTTGACGAAGGATGTTAGGGGTACCTAGCAATGATTAAAGATTGTACCAAGGAGGAGCCTAAACTTGATGAAATTCAGGTAGTGAAGACGTATTTCTTGAAGAGTTGCCTGGATTGCCCCCGGAAAGAGAGATTGAGTTTGAAATTGAGCTGATGCCTGGAACCAGACCAATATCGAAAGCCCCATATAGGATGGCCCTAATGGAACTAAAGGAGTTGAAAGTGCAACTATAGAAGTTGCTTGATAAAGGATTCATTAGGCCAAGTGTTTCACCTTGGGGTGCACCTAGGTTGTTTGTGAAAAAGAAAGATGGGTTGATGCGCTTGTGCATTGACTATAGGCAACCGAATCAAGTAACCGTTAAAAATAAGTATCCCTTGCCTAGAATTGATGACCTATTTGACCAACTCCAGGGGAGTTCAGTTTTCTCTAAAATTGACTTAAGGTCGGGATACCATCAGCTAAGAATTAAGAAAGAAGACATTCCGAAGACTGCATTTAGGACTCATTATGGACATTACGAGTTCCTTGTCATGCCATTTGGATTGATAAATGCACCAGCTGCATTTATGGATCTAATGAATAGGTTTAAGCCCTATTTAGATCAGTTTGTGATTGTTTTTATTGACGATATCCTGGTTTATTCGAAAGGGCCAAAGGAACATGAGCAACACTTGAGGTTAGTTTTGCAAACTTTGAGGGATCACAAGTTATATGCCAAATTCAGCAAGTATGAATTTTGGTTGGACCAGATAATATTTTTAGGACACGTGGTGTCAGGAGGAGGAATTGCAGTAGATCCGGCGAAAGTTGAGATGGTAATAAATTGGCCGAGACCGACCACACCCACTGAAATACGAAGTTTCTTAGGACTGGCCGGTTATTACCGAAGGTTTATTGAAGGATTTTCCCGATTGGCAGGCCCTTTAACCAAGTTAACTCGGAAGAATGCGAAATTTGAATGGAGTGGGGAATGTGAAAGGAGCTTTCAAGAACTTAAAAGAAAGTTAACCACGGCCCCAATTTTGACTATACCCTTTGGACCGAATGGTTTTACAGTATATAGTGATGCATCTCACAAAGGATTGGGATGTGTTTTGATGCAACATGGCAAAGTCATAGCCTATGCATCTAGGCAACTGAAACCCCATGAACTAAACTACCCCACGCATGACCTAGAATTGGCAGCTATAGTGTTCGCCTTGAAGATATGGAGGCATTATTTGTATGGGGAAAAGTTTGAGATTTATACGGATCATAAGAGCCTGAAATATTTGTTCTCACAAAAAGAGTTGAACATGAGACAAAAGGAGGTGGATGGAATTGTTAAAAGATTATGATTGTGAGATACGATATCATCTAGGGAAGGCAAACAAGGTAGCAGATGCTCTTAGCCGTAAGTCAGCCACGGAGATGGCTAGTTTAAGAATAGCAGAATGGAGTTTATTAAAGTCCGTAGCAGACTCGGAATTTAAATTCAAAGTGGATGGTCTTACTGGTATGCTTAAAGCTCTAAGGATTGAACCGGAAATCATTCAGAAAGTTAAGACCCTGCAAAAGTCTGATCCGGAGATTATGAAAGTAAAAGAGGCAGTGTCTTTAGGGAAGAGATCAGAATTTCAAATTTCCGAAGATGAAGCGGTAAGATGTCAAGGACGACTTTGTGTACCCGACAACGAAGAAGTAAAGAAGGAGATTTTGTTGGAAGCACATAAGAGCAAATACAGTATTCATCCAGGTAGTACAAAAATGTACAGAAATTTGCGTCAGCAATTTTGGTGGAATGGTATGAAAACGGATACGGCTAAGTATGTTTCTCAATGTTTAACGTGCCAACAAGTGAAGGCGAAACATCGCAAACCGGTAGGACTTTTGAGACCGCTAGACATACCAGAGTGGAAGTGGGAGCATGTAACGATGGATTTTGTGCAAAGATTGCCAAGGACATCAAGTGGTCACGATTCAATTTGGGTAGTAGTGGACCGTTTAACTAAGTCTGCCCATTTCTTAGCAGTCCGAATGAACTATTCAATGAATAGACTTGCTGAGATTTATGTAAGCCAGATAATACGATCACCTCGGATCAAGACTCTAGATTTACCTCGAATTTTTGGCGAAGTCTGCAAAATGCTTTAGGGACAAAACTTCAATTCAGTACTGCTTATCACCTTCAAACAGATGGACAAACAGAGAGAGTGATAGAAACTCTAGAGGATATGCTAAGAGCCTGTATTATTGACTTTAGAGGAAGATGGGATGAGAATTTGCATTAGGTAGAATTTGCTTATAACAACAGCTTTCAGAAAAGTATAGGCATGGCCCCATATGAAGCATTATATGGGAGAAGATGCAGAACCCCTATCTGTTGGGACGAGGTAGGTGAAAGAAGATTGACAGGACCTGAATTGATCCAAGATACCACAGAGGCCGTTGAAATTATCAGGAAAAGACTTAAGACAGCCTAGAGTAGACAAAAGGGCTATGCGGACAAGCGTAGAAGGCCCTTAGAGTTTAGTGTGGGGGATCACGTATTTCTTAAAGTATCCCCGTTAAAAGGAGTATCTCGTTTCGGAATGAAAGGAAAGTTGGGTCCCAGATTCGTTGGACCTTTTGAGATATTTGAAAGAATAGGAGATGCAGCTTATCGTTTGGCGTTGCCTCCTAATTTGGGAAATTTACATGATGTGTTTCATGTGTCGATGCTAAGAAAGTATCAGCCAGATCCTGGTCACATACTCGATCATGAAGCCATCAAAGTGGATGAGAAAGCGAGGTACATCGAGGAGCCTGTGCAAATACTGGATCGAAAGGAACGAATTCTCAGGACTAAGAAGATTCCCTTGGTAAAAGTATTATGGCGACATCACGATATGGAGGAAGCCACATGGGAGAGTGAAGACCAGATGAAGGAAAAGTACCCCTACTTATTTCAAGGACGTGAGTAACGTTTAATTTCGAGGACGAAATTCTCTAAGGAGGGGAGAATTGTGGCATCCCAAAGACAAGCCCTAAGATGTATTAGAGCACATGATTAGGTAATGAAATTTCCTTTGAATTATGTTTTAGCCATTAGTTTTCTCTTAAGACTAAGAGTTGTATGCTTGTTTTTAAAATTAGTATTTTGGGATAAATTAATAAGAAGAATTTATTATTGGCTATGCATCTCATAGATTTAATCCCTATAGATTAAATGTTACAAATTTTTGACCATGTGAAATTGGAAATTGGAATCAACCAAGAGAGGGAATTAAGTGGAATAGCTAAAAAGTAAAAATGTAAAAAAATTAATTTTTTTGGATTGAACTTTAGGCCCAAGGATAAAGGGCCTAAAGTGGGCCATTTTGGCTGGGCCCATGAAGCCCATTGAGGGGCCTTCGACCGAGCAAAAGGGGGGGGATCGGTTTTGCATGTCCTCCCCCATTTGTCTCAAACTCTCTTGCCATTTGTCCTTCATGCACCCTAAATCATTGCTAATGATGGAGGGGAAGACCTTTAGGGGGAAAAGCAACCGGTTAAGGGAGTGAGAGAGAGGAGGTTCGGTCCAAAGCAAAAGAGAGAGAGAGAGATTTCGAGAGAAAGAGAGAAACCGAGGGAGAGAGGAGAAGAAGGAGCCGCTCGCCCGCACGCCCGTCGTCCATTCATCCGCCCTTCGCCGTCCGTGTGCCGTCGTTGGTTTGATTTTAGAGGCAAGTTAGGATCCAATTTCTACTCTTGCATGTGTGTCTTGCATGTGTGGTTGAAATAGTGTTGAATCTTGGGTGTTTAGAAGTAAAGAACCGAAGCTAGTGTGGTTTGTTCTTGAAAAAGCTTGCTGTTTTCGTGTATACCGCTTGACCCCGAAAGTTGTAGAGGATTGTATGTGTGGTTTAAGTTGGATTCTTGCTTTGACTTCTTCACGAAAGTTGTAGATCACACCTCAAACTACAACATACTAAAATTTGGGATAAAATGGTTGAGTTTTGAGGGGTAAAACCCTCCCTCTACGAAAAACGCTAGATCTGAAAAAAATTTTGTGGTCTCTTGGTGGATTTGTGTGTTGCATGTCACTTTTTATTGAGAATTCCACTTTGACTTCTTCATGAAACATCTTCATCTATGTCTTAACTACAACATAATTAAATTTCATGATTTTTGAAGGTCATTTGCATATTAAATCGACCGTGATATGAAAACTGTGCAAAGTGTGTGTTTCGGACTTGAAAATGTTGACATGCATGACCTATATCTTTCTGTTAAAATTTATTTTGGATAAATTTCCTTCATGTGATATCTTTATCTATGTATTAAATATAACATAGTTAAATTTCATGATTTTTGAAGGTCATTTGCATATTAAATCGACCGTGATATGAAAATTGTGCAATCTGTGTGTTTCGGACTTGAAAATGTTGACATGCATGACCTATATCTTTCTGTAAAAATTTCTTTTGGAGAAATTTCCTGCATGTGATATCTTTATCTATGTCTTAACTACAACATAGTTAAATTTCATGATTTTTTAAGGTCATTTGCATATTAAATCGACCGTGATATGAAAATTGTGCAATCTGTGTGTTTCGGACTTGAAAATGTTGACATGCATGACCTATATCTTTCTGTAAAAATTTCTTTTGGAGAAATTTCCTGCATGTGATATCTTTATCTATGTCTTAACTACAATATAGTTAAATTTCATGATTTTTGAAGGTCATTTGCATATTAAATCGACCGTGATATGAAAATTGTGCAATCTGTGTGTTTCGGACTTGAAAATGTTGACATGCATGACCTATATCTTTCTGTAAAAATTTCTTTTGGAGAAATTTCCTTCACGTGATATCTTTATCTATGTCTTGAATACAACATACTTAAATTTCGTGATTTTTGAAGGTCATTTGCTTATTTAATGAACTGTGTTTTGAAAACTGTGTAAGCTGTACAATTTCGAAATTTATGATATTGGGATGCATGACCAATTCTATGCTGTGATGTGTGATCTGTACGAAATAGTATGTGAATCATGATACTTTGGATTATTATTCATGCAATGGTTGATGGTTTTCATGCATTCCATATAACATTAAAGAAAATGATATATTTTCCATGACTTCAAAGAAAGATTGCATTTAAACCATTTCATCAAAAGACAATTTTTCCAATGCATGTTGCATGATTTCAAAAGAGTAATTCAAATCAATTACATTGAAAATTTCAAATGTGAAATTGGAAAAGAGATGTATGAGAATATGAGGGGGTGCATGATAAAAATTATTTCTGTTCCGGAAATAGTTTTTTGTTCAGCACCAATTTCTGGAACAGAAACTTGTTTGATAACACTAGTCAGATTTTCTATTTCGGAATAGATTTCTATTCCAGAAATAGAAATTGAGGAGAAATCAGAAATAGAAAATTTCTATTTCTGATTTCTGGGAGAAATCAATTTCTATTTCTTCAACCCTAATCAGCCTCTCCCGATTACGCCTCTTGAACACACCTTCTCTCTACGTCTTCCTCTTCCTGCGACCGAGATCGTTTCCTCCGCCCCGCTCCGCGTCCTCCTCCGCCTCATCCTCCGCCTCTCCTCCGCCTCTCCTCCGCCTCCGCCTCCGCCTCTCCTCCGCCTCTCCTCCGCCTCTCTCGCAAATCCACCCCCTCTGCCTCTGCTCGCGAATCCGCCTCATCCTCCGCCTCTCCTCCGCCTCTCTCGCGAAAACTTTGTGGCTATTGTTGATTATTATTAGATTCCTTACTTATATATTGTGTTTATCTTCTTTCTTTTTTTTTTTGCATGTGAAGGCATAGGTAATATGGAGGAGGATGAAAGTAGCATGTGTAGTGATCAAGTAGCAACAGGTGAATCAGTTGAAGTAATCTTTGATGATTTTGACATCGATATTATGATAGCATGGTTGAGCATGGTTGCGGTGGATATGTCTTTGCATTCGAGAGAACCTATTAGGGATAGCATATTGTCGGGACCCGAATGGATGATGGAGGTTCTTCAAGGACATTCGAGATAGAATATATGAATCTTTTAGAATGGAGAGACACGTTTTTCTCAATCTATGTGATTTGATGAAGGCAAGAGGTTGGCTGAAAGATAGTCGATATATAAAGGTAGATGAACAAATTGGGATATTCTTATTTATGATTTGTCACAAGAACTCGAATAGAACTTTATGCGAGAGATTCCAACGTTCGGGACAAACTATTAGCAAATACTTCACTATAGTGTTGCTAGCGTTCTCAAACTTGCAAGAGAGATTATCGTACCGCCTTCATTTGATGTGGTCCCAAATGAGATTCTTATGGATCCCAACCATAAACTTTATTTCAAGGTAAGATTTTCATACATTCATTTACAATATCGGTTTCATTTTGTTGCTAATCTTATATAACACTAGTCTTTGATAAAACGACAGGATTGTGTGGGCGCTATTGATGGTACTCATGTTCATGCTTCTATACCTTTATCGAAGCAAATTCCATTTAGAGGCAGAAAAGGAGGTACTACTCAAAATGTGATGTGTGTATGTTCGTTTGATATGAAATTCACTTTTGTGTATGCTAGCTGGGAAGGATCTCGCCAACGATTGCCGGGTGTTATCGGCGGCACTCGAGACTCCTCACTTGGAATTTCCTCGACCTCCACCAGGTATTTTTACTTGTTCTAAAATTATCAATTTTCTTTAAGATTGTATTGTATTTACAAATCACTACTAATATATGAATATTTTGTTATAGGCAAATACTATGTTGTAGATTCTAGTTATGCATCAATTCCGGGATTCTTAACTCCTTTCAGACGCGAACGGTATCATCTAAATGATCATAGGGGTAGAGCAAGACGACCAAGAACAGCAAGAGAGTTGTTCAACTATAGGCATTCTTCACTAAGGAATGTCATTGAGAGATCATTTGCGGCATTAAAGAATCGCTTTTTATTTTGAAACACATGCCTGCATTTGCAATTCGAAAGCAAGCACATGTTGTAATTGCATGTTGTGCTATTCATAACTACATCCGTGATCAAGACAGGAGGGATAGAAACTTTTCCTTATATGGAGATCCGAGTACTCATGTGAATCTGAAGAAGATGAGGTTGTAGGTGATACATCGACGAGGAGGAAATTGAGATGAATATGCTTAGAAAGAATATTGCCAATAAGATGGCAAGGGATCATAATATGCCGGAGATTCCATGAAATCGTGTTTTTAATTTTGTAATGTATTTCTATTATTTTGTATTTGGGGATTTACAATGTTTGCTTTTGTATTGTAATAATGTATTTGATGATTCCTATCTCAATTCTTGTAATGTGATGTTCTACTTGATGATTTCCCTTATTTGTAATGGTCTTTGTTACACTTCGTAAAATTCGCCGATTTTGTAAAATTTGCCGCAAATTACCCAATACACTTCTTAGTGTTTCTTTCTAAAACGATTGCTCGATATCGTAAACCGTGGCGGCGATCAACGTGACACACTAGCATGAAGGGGATTAGAATATGGTTGCCCGCCTTCATTCTAGTAGAATTTTGGGAACCTTCTATTATGGTCAAGAGTAATGCATATTGATCTCTTTTTTCTATTGTATGGAGACTATTTATAAGTATATTGTTTGACCGTAATTATCTATCTACGTGGATGCTAAAGAATTTTGTGTGAAAATTTAGAAAATTTGATATAACATCTCTTACTTTGTATTTTTTTTTTTTTTTTGCAAAAAAGGGAGACTTTACTTAAAAAAAAAAAAAAAAAAATCATACTTTGTATTTGGGTCAATGATTTCATAAGCATATGAAATTTGTAAGAATGTACATTTCATTTGCTCCAAAAAAAGAAAAATTTCTTTTAAGAAATAGAAATTTTATTCAGTTATCAAACGAATTTCTATTTCTGAAACATAAATTTTGTATCGTTATCAAACAGATTTTTTTCCTCAGAAACTCGTCCAGAAATAGAAATAGAGAAATTCATTTCTGTTCCAGAAACTATTTCTGGAACAGAAATGTTGTCATGCGCCCCCTGAATGACCGTCGGAGGTGTGAGCCGACGATGCCCTGGGAGTGTGGGGATGCCCGGAGGTGTGTGTCGGATGCCCGGAGGTGTGTGCCGGAGGTTCCTTGCGATGCGAGGTTGGGTGCAAGCGATAGAAATGTGGGATGCAATTACCGGTCCCGGAAAAGAGAAATGTGGCAATTCAATTTGAAAAGCATGAGTTGAAATTTAATCATGCAAAATGTTGTCATATGTATGCATGATGGCATGATGATAACGTGTGATTTGATGATGAGTGCATGGATGTATGTGCACCTATGGCATGAGCATAACATGTGATATGATGATGATGAGTGCATGGATATACGTGCACCGATGGCATGAGCATAATATGTGATATGATGATGATGAGTGCATGGATATACGTGCACCTATGGCATGAGCATAACATGTGATATGATGATGATGAGTGCATGGATGTATGTGCACCTATGGCATGATGATAACATGTGATATGATGATGATGAGTGCATGGATGTATGTGCACCTATGGCATGATGATAACATGTGATATGATGATGATGAGTGTATGGATGCATGATGAGGATGATGACTATATGATGATGCATGTACGTGAAATATGATGACATGTGCATGATATCAGTGTAAATTATGTATGAATACTTAAATGACATGTGTTATACTATGATTGTATTGTCTGATGCATTGAGTGGTCATTGGTCCTTTACTTGCTGAGTGGTTGTACTCACCCATTCGGGGACCAACATTTCAGATTAGAGAGAGATGCCTCTTTGTTCAGTTTCACGTGGCACTTTCTACGGCATTCCCTCGGATGTGGAGGTGGAGTGCTTGGAGCACCTTTGCATCACCATCCCTGGGTTGGTGTTTTTGCGTGTGCGGGTGCTGGTGATGTACGACGTGGGCTTGGCTGGGGGTCTTGTCATCCAGGAGTTCCTGTTTGTCCACGTCCGCCGGGACGGGGTGATGATGGGGATGCTTCCACCGCTACCGCCCAATGCACCTGGCTGGGTGTGAGGACCCGTGAGAAGGAGAGAGAGAGACGACACTTTTTGGAGAAGGAGCCGACACTTGTAGATGGAAGGTCTTTTACGTTTCAATATAGGGGTCGATAATCTCTTTTGGAGATATAGCCGAGCATAGTGAAAAGTCTTGGTTTCCTTTTTGGTTATACCGACCCAAGATGTCCATCCTGAAAATGTAAATAAAAGTGGTTCGGCCTTATGTTTTCCTTCATTGTATAGTTGGTGTGCATTGTATCGTCGCTAAGAGAAGTGGAGGGATGGTGAGACTCGCTTCTAATTTTCGCTATGAGCTGCGCTAATCTCCTTTAAAAAAAAAATGCCTATAAGCCTCGGTCATTCTTTACAACTCCCCTTTTTATTAAAGACAAGTAACCAGTAATTGCAATGGATAGAACGCTTAGTATTTGTGGCGACCCTATCGGGTTTGGGGGTGCCACACACTAGCACTTATTTTTGAGATAGAACCCAAAAGTGTAGAAGAAGCCCTGTCTGATGAAAGTTGGATTGAAACCATGCAAGAAGAACTCATACAGTTCAGCATTAACGATGTTTGTGAACTAATTCCTAAACTAAAAGGTAAATCTATTATTGGAATTAAATGAATTTTTAGGAACAAAATGGACGAGAAAGGAAAAGTGATCAGAAACAAAGCAAGACTCGTGGCCAAATGATATACGCAAGAAGAAGGAATAGACTATGATGAGAGCTATGCATCAGTAGCGAGGTTAGAAGCAATTAGATTATTACTTACTATAAAAATTTCAGGTTATTCCAAATGGGCGTCAAAGTGCATTTCTCAATGGATTTATCCAAGAAGAAGTCTATGTGGAACAACTCCTTAATTTTGAAGATCCAAGAAAGCCAAATTCAGTCTATAGACTGAAGAAGGCCTTATATGGATTAAAGCAAACACCTCGAGCCTAGTATGAAAGGTTAAGTAAATTTCTAATTCAAAATGGTTTTGAAAAGGGAAATGTAGATACTACTTTATTTATAAAGAAAGAACAAAAAGACTTCTTATTAGTTCAAATTTACGTCGATGATATCATTTTTGGACCTCCTAATGAAAATATGTGCAAAAATTTTTCTAAGTTTATGCAAGATGAATTTGAGATGAGCATGATGGGTGAATTAACTTTCCTTCTCGGATTACAAGTCAAACAATCAAAGAAAGAGATTTTTATTCACCAAGAAAAGTATGCAAAAGACCTCACCAAGAAATTTGGATTGGAGAACAGCAAGAAAACAAAGACACCAATGTCAAGTTCTTCGAAGCTAGACAAAGATGAAAGAGGAAGGAAAGTTGACCAAAAGCTTTACAAGAGTATTATCTGTTCACTTCTTCATCTTACTGCTTCTAGACCTGACATTTTGTTTAGTGTTTGCATTTGTGCTAGATTTCAATCAGATCCCAAAGAATCCCACTTAAGTGCTGTAAAACGCATTATCAAATACATTGCAACAACTCCTAAGCTCAGTTTGTGGTATCCCAAAGAAGGAGACTTTACTCTCCTTAGTTATTCAGATGTAGATTTAGCAGGATGTAAAGTTGATAGAAAGAGTATTTCTGGTACTTGTCAACTGCTGGGCAACAAGTTGGTGTCTTGATTCTCAAGAAAGTAGAGTACTATAGCTCTTTTAATAGCCGAAGCAGAATATGTGACTCTTAGGAGCTATTGTTCTCAAATCTTGTGGATAAGGCAACAGTTAAGAGACTTTGGAATTGAAGAATCGTGCATCGAGATCAAATGCGATAACACCAGTGCCATCAATCTCACAAAGAATCCAATTTTTCATTCAAAAGTAAAGCACATAGAAATTCGACACCATTTCATTAGAGATCATGTTCAGAATGGAGAAGTTATAATTCAGTTTATTGACTTGGAGAATTAGTTGGCAGACATATTTACAAAGCCACTGGAGAAAAGCCTATTTGAGTCTATTCGCACCAGACTGAATATCATATCTTCTATTGGTTAAAGTCTGAAGATGATCGGACTCAGAACGTCCAAAAGTTACGACTGTGAGTTAATTCTTTTTCAATGCAAGTAATTTAATTTTAGAATATAATTTTGAAAAGATACGTTTATTTTTGAATTGCTACTTGTTTATTTTATTTTTAGAAATGATCTTTTCGAGTTTTGAATTTATAGTAGCTTTTCATTTTCGAAAAAGACAGTTTTTACTTTTTCCTTTGTGACGATCCGTATACCCCGTTTCATTTGCTTTATATACCATCGAAATTCTTCTTCTCCATTTACACTCACTCAAACCCTAAAATACAGAGATCTTACTTTCTCTCATTTTCTCTCAAGTTTGATCAAAAAAGTTTTCATCTTTTTCAATAGTTCAAGAAATCCTCCAAGACATTGACAATGTCTTTCTAGAGGAAGTCTTCTAGAATTGCGATCAAGGGACCACGGCACATGCCAGAGGGTCCTACCCATTTTGATCTAATCGAGGAAGAAGATTCTCCTCAGCAGTAACACCAACAACATTCTCAACAGCGTCACTCTTCACAGTAAGGGACACAAGTTCCTCCGCAACTACAAGCAGAAGAAGAGATCATTGAAGATGTTGAACTATTAAGAACACTGAAACCCCAATTTATCTTTAAACTCTACTCTAAGTTAAAGGAGGGTGGTACTGCGATGACGTTTATTGATGAGTTCTTGAGCAAGAAAGGGTACATGAATGAGACTCATTTTTTGAGAACAATAGAAAGGTTGGGCATTGCGCCTGTAGGTTTGGCAGTAAGAACTTTTACCAACTTTCCAAGTGATCCACGATTCGGAACTTTTAATCAGTTTGAAGGGAAGGATGATGATGAAAGGATGTACACAAATTTTCAGCCTAGGATGGGCGTCCCTGCAAATGTTCATGGTGAGGAGACGAACTTATTTCGTTCTAAGGACCACAAGAAGACTTTCAAAACTACTGAAGAGAGGGGTGATGAACCCTAGAATTGTGGATTTTGATTTTCTTGATTCTTTGAAGGTGAAACTGAGGGAGAAGTTTGCTCTCCTTCAACTTGAACAATTATGTTCAGAGACATCTATCGCCTACCCTGAATTGACTGCCTATTTCTATTCAAATCTGTCTTTTCTAGACGCGAATAGATTTTCTTTTACGGTTAGGGACAAAGAATTTGTGGTGGATGTAGACACCTTGGTGGATGTAACTTTGGCTCAGTGTGTCTGTTGGTCACGCAACAATGGCTCTTGTTTGGGACAGGTTTGCTGAAGGCAGGATTTCTTACTCTAGAATGACTGCCTCCAATATTTTGCTTCATAAGATTGTGATCAATTGCATCAGACCCAAATCCACTTAAAAAACTGATGTCTCTCACTCCGAAGCAAAGCTGATGTATGCAATCAACATCGAATTCAAGTTCTCACTGCCTCACACTATCCTAATGCACATGTATAGAACAGTTGTGAAGGACAAAGGGCAACTCCTTTACTCTGCGCTTGTTACTCGACTGTTCAGACATTTCAACATTCAGTTTCCTACTACTCCGTGTGTTCGAACCATTGCTCCAATGGTGGTTGGACCGAAGATGGTTTCAAAAATGAGACTGAAGGAGTTGAACAAGGCATTGGAGTGCTTGAAGGAGAAATCCCCTGCCAAAACTAAACAAGACTCTGCATTGAAGAAGAGGAAAGGCAAAGAGCCAATGAGCGCACCAATCAAGAAAATGAGAGCCCTTATCTTGCAAGATAAAGAAGATGAGGATGATATTACTCTCTCCGCTTTTGCCTTAAGAAATTTAATGAGCTTTGTTAGTTTTGAGGAGCCACAGGACAGAGAGAACAGAGAAAGAGAAGAGAAGTGAAGAAAGAGAAGAAAGGAGAACAGAGGAAAAAGAAAGAGGAAGAGAATAAGCAGAAGAAGAAGAGGGTTGAGATGATTCTCTTGAGCCAACATTTGCTATATCCATGTCATATAACTCGGACAAGACAAGGAGTGGAAATACAGGAGAAGAAAGAGAAAAACATTACTTTAGTGCTGAAGAAGAGCAAGAACAGGAAGATGAATTCTTTTCTGCATTTGAGGGCACAGAAATAGGGGGAGCTGCTGACAAAAGATGTACTTCTTCACCTGTTTTTACAAGTGATGATGTTAGTCATTCTCCTGCCAATCTAGAGGATGTATATGCCTCTCATTTTCCTGAAGCTGGTGTTGAGGCATCATCTCCAAGTCTGGATGCTCCAGCTGAGGTTCCATCATCGATTAACACTCCTCAAACTGAACGTGCTAAAGCCAATACTCAAACAAACAATACAACAGACTTTAAGAGACTGCTCGAGCTTCTTGTGGAGATAAAGGCTCAGCAATATGGGATGAAGTGTGAAATTCAGAACCTTCAATTTGCACATCAAGCCACTTCAGTCTCTCTACACGATCAGGTACAAGCCCTGAAGATTCAATTGCAAGAAAATGCAAAGGGTGAGGATATTCAACATCTGAAGGAGACTTTGAGGAAGCTGGAGGAGATTGTCAAGTCTATGGGGGATTTCCAGATCGTTCGCATCCCTAAACAACCATGATTTTGATCCAACTCTTCTAGTCATTATCCACTTTTTGCTGTTGACAAAAAGGGGGAGAGTTTGTGCATATTTGACCTGACTTATCTTTTTGTTATCTTTTCGAGCACTTTATTCTGCTTGATATGTGATTTTGATGACTTTTTGGTTTGGTTTTGGACTGGTATACTTTTGACATTTTACTGCTGTTTGACTTTGAATCTTTTTTACGCTTGCAGTAACTAAGTTTGTGATATTGATTATGGTTGGATAGTTATTTATCTTGCTAATTAACATGTTTTCTGTGATTGTAGAATCGATGCTATCCAGGTCCTAAATCAACTTATATTTTAAAGATATCACGTTTTGCTTAAGTGTTGTTTTGCAGGTTAAAAATTTTCAAATTTGCAGGAAAGTTTGTCATCATCAAAAAGGGGGAGATTATTAGAGAAAACTCATTTATTGTTTTGAAGCTGACAAAACCTTTCCAAAAGACTAGTTTGAAGACTTGCAGACTCAAGTGTTATAGTCTGAAAAACTCTAGACTCTATTGTCAAAGTCTGAAGATCGCCAGACTTTAATCTTAAAGTCTGCTCTCATTAACAGTTTCCAGACCGAAGAATGAAGACTTATCTAGATGTGGGATTATTTTCAAAGATTCGATTCGTATGGTTTTTGGAAGACCTTATGGCTGGATATAATGCATATATGATCAATTATCCTTATTGAAATCAATTCGGATAATCAAATCTTTTGAATGACGAGTATACTTGGAAAGTTTTACTTATGGAAACCAAGATCCTAATTGTATGAGCGAACATGATTGATGGGCTTTCATCTGATCATCAAATGACTCGAGATCTCCTTAATTGATTCTGTCCAATGGGTTGATTGGAAGAATTCCTTTGAAAAGTGCCAACGGTCGTTCTGGCATAAAGGAGTATTTAAGGTGGACTCGCTAGTTGTTTGATAGTGAGCGTGAAAAGAAAAATTTCAAAGTCTGAAGCTTCCTAGTTCTTTGCTATTTCAATTGTCGAGCTCAATTTGTACTCAAAAGAGAAAGTAAATACTTGTGAGACTTCGCAAGAGTGTAGTAGAGTTTCTGCGCTGTGAAGTCAAGATCGTGAGACTATAAAATCTCTTTTGATTCATAGTGGATTCCAGCCAATAGGCTGTCAATGCGGGAGAGTGGACGTAGGCTTGATCTAAGCCGAACTACTATAAACTTTGTGTTTTCAATTCTCTTCCTTGAACTCTTTTATTCGTTCATAAATTTATTTAAATTTGTTCTAGTCTATTATTTTGTAGATTCCATTTCGAAAGAAAAAGTTTTGATAAACGTTTCCGCAAAAATTTCTTTTAACACCTATTCACCCCCCTCTAGGTGTTCATACTAGCATTTTTAGGTATAACACCAAATCGGTACATCCATCCACTATCACGTATCATCCAACTCAGTAATTTGACAGTAAAATTCAATGAAAATTAACGGAGGATAAATTTGTCACAAATGTATCAGTTTAGGATTTTTCATGATATTAACCTTTTGTTTTATCTTTACTTTCTAATTGTTGTTATTATATGCATCTTCTTGTTTAATTTTTTCACAACGAAGCACATAACTAGTACATCGTCATCTTAACGAACTATGATGTCCACCATATTATCATGTCTCATTTTTTTCTGTTTGTGATTTGAGGTTGTGATGTAGTATTATATAACAATGTAATTAGTCTAAGTCATGATATTGTAGTATAGTTGGTTTATAATATCCTATCACTAATAACAAATAATGTAGTATAGTTGGTTTATAATATCCTATCACTAATAACAAACAACTTTAACGAGTATTGCTCGTTACTTTTTCTTTTATATATTTTTATTAATAAAAAAAGAAAGTCATCTGGTGTTCTCTCAACAAAAACAGGTCTTGTTGTTGGGAGCAAAGGTAGAGCGGTCATATTCAACTAGAAAATTATAAGATTAACCCAATTTAAATGAGCCTGGATCTCGATTAATTTTAGTATGTCTTATATAAGACCTATATGATCTAATGATTGTCATGCAATGACCTCACATAAAATCAGTGCTTCCAGTGATTTCTCGAACGCATTCCGACTAAATAAATAAAGATCTCTATTCTACACAAAAAGAAATGAACTAAAACGATTTTCCATGAGACGGCCAATTTGCTGGGGAAGTGAATAATAGTTCCCCATAGATTTACACAAATATATACAAGAAAGATACATATGCTAATCTATATTGCGCAAATAATTTGGATAGTTTATTTAGTTTCTGCAGTGATGCATCATAATTTTGACAATCTAAATGATGCATCATTATTTTGGAAACCTAAAATCATTTAGGCTTTATTTGTTTTGTGAAAAATGAATGACTCGGAAAACAATTTCTTAAAAACAATCACTTATATCACTTACAAAAATGATTAAATGAAAAATATTAAAATTATCTACGGAAATGTTCAAACATAAACTATTGTCAATAAAAAAATATTATTCATATATTAATTATTTTAAGCGATATAAGCGATAATATCTAGAAAAATATTTTTTGAATAATTCATTTTTTGTAAAATAAATGCATCCGTCAGTTTTGAGTGGGAATGAGAAGAAAATGGTCCATCTTAGTTAAGTATGATCCCCCTTCTTGATTTATGGGCTTTGCACAAATAGGCCCGATCCATCGTTCTGTGCCTTAACATTTTTAATCTAAATAAATCACTGACCAATCCATACATATATATATTTATTTATTTATTTATATTTCTGGATGAAGAGGAAATCCGACCTAGGTAGAAAATTTATATTATTCATTTTAATAATGGAAGTTTGGTTCATTCAATTTAATATTTTCCTTCCAAGCAAGTAAAAATCTAGGAGCTCGATAATTTGGCAGAAGAATAGCCCAAGTGCCATAACTTGGCACGGGGGGATACTTAAGTGCCATAACTTTGAAAAGGTACACTTAAGTGCCGGTTTGAAATTAAACGGAACACCTAGGTGCCACTCCGGTGAAAATCCGGCCAAATAGGTGACGTGGCAATTTTCGCGACTTGGACACAAAAACGACGCCGTTTTGCATGTTGACGTGGCGAGAAAATGCAAAAACGACGTTGTTTTGTGTTTGATGTGTAAATAATTAATATAAAAATTAATTAAATTAAATTAAATATTAATTTTATTTAAAATGTTGAAAAAAATAAAAAACTTAAAATTAAAAAAACTTAAAATTAAAAAACTCAAAATTAAAAAAACTTAAAATTAAAAAAAACTTACAATTTAAAAAACTTACAATTTAAAATTTACAAAACTTAAAATTTAAAAAAATTAAAATTTAAAAAACTTAAAATTAAAAAACTTAAAATTTAAAAACTTAAAATTAAAAAAAATTAAAATTTAAAAAAATAAAAATTAAAATAACTTAAAATTAAAATAACTTAAAATAAAAAAATTAAAAAAAAATTAAATTAAAAACTTAAAAAAATTAAAATTTAAAAAACTTAAAATTAAAAAAAAAACTTAAAATTTAAAAAAATTAATTTTTTTAAAAGGGGGCGAAGGGGCGGCTAAGGTGGCAATTTTAATTTTTTTAATTATAAGTTTCTTTCTAATTTTAATTTTTTTAAATTTTAAGTTTTTTAAGTTTTAATTTTTTAAATATTAACTTTTTTAAATATTAATTTTTAAAATTTTAATTTTTTTAATTTTAAGTTTTTGAATTTTAAGTTTTTTAAATTTTAAGTTTTTTAAAATTTAATTTTTTTAAAATTTAATTTTTTTAATTTTAAGTTTTTTAAATTTTAAGTTTTTAATTTTTAGAATATTTTAAATAAATTAAGTTTTAATTTAATTTAATTAATTTTTATATTAATTATTTATACATAAGACACAAAATGACGTCGTTTTTGCATTTTTCTCCACGACAAAGATGCAAAACGACGTCGTTTTGTGTCCAACTCGCTGGAAAATTGCCACGTCACCCATTTGGCCGGATTTTGGCCGGAGTGGCGCTTAAGTGTTCCACTTTACTCCGAAATTGGCACTTAAGTGTACCTTTCCGAAGTTATGGCACTCAAGTGTTCTCCCGTGCTAAGTTATGGCACTCCAGGTGTCCCAAACTTCGATAATTTCATCCTTTTGCTGCCAAGGTTCTTGATCCTCAAAAAATTCTGAATCAACATTTATCTTTTCTCTGGATGACAGAAATGTCTGACGAAGTTTTCTTTGCCTTGATTACGTCCTGCATTTCAATTTTTTTGTTCAGGGAGGAATTAATCCATTAAGCATGCCCACCAATTATTAAAAGCACCATCGGGGAAAAAAAATGCACTCTACTATGTAAAAAAATTACATTTTATATTCTTCCCTAAAATTTATTTCATTTATCTATACCATATAATCTTCATTTTTAAATACATTTACTTGTTTATTTCTTCCATAACGAAACATGTACTAGGTAAACTATCATCCTCATAAACTACAATTTCCGCCATATCATCATGTCTTACTTTTTTTTTTTTTCCATTTGCAATTTGAGGTAATGTATTAAACATGTTAACGTAATTGGTTCTACTTTGATACAAATAAAAAACATCTGGTTATGATGCAATATTATAGAACAATATAATTAGTCAGAGTCATTATGTTTTAGTACAGTTGGTTCATAATATATAATCACTAATGACAAACAACTTTAACGACTGTTTGCTTGTTAGTTTTCGCTAATCCCGTTGGAATGAGCTTCCTTTTTCCGATATTTTAATGTCAATTTGACAACATATGTATTAGGATTTTTCTCATTAGTTTTGTCTCTTTGGAAGCTTTACATCAAGGCATCTTCAAGTGGTATCTTTGCTAACACGTTGCCTGTACCGCACTGGCAAGGAATAGCTATTACTTAATTTAAAGTGTCCTACAATCTATTAACAAAATTGTACATAATCCATTTCAACATCTTTTACTGCCTCACCAATCCGTGGGTAGCTGCGTTGGTATTCGTTCTCCCTTGCTTCGATGCGGTTGAGAGTTCGGATCCCCGTGGTGATAGCGATTTAAGTGGGGCTCTGGTGGTGGGTTGTTGGGCCAGCTTCCCCTGAGGTATAGTTGCTGTTGGGCCTCCACTGCGGAGGCCCGTGAGACCCCGAATCGGCGTAAGCCGACAAGGGCATGCTCCGATGGATTCTTGGTCACCAAAAATAAAAAAAAATCTTTTACTGCCTCTGTATTCGTACAATCCTCTCGGGATATAAAGAAAGGGAAGAACCCAATCATTCAGGGAATCCGATATACACGGGGCGTCCTTCTCATCAACCTCTCCATATATAAGTGATTATGAAGGTGGAACCAATTACTAAATCATTACAAAAAAGTTACACCCTACTATTTGTAAAAATTATATTTCATATATTTATCCTGGTTAATCTTTACTATCTGCTCGTTATAGTTGTAGGCATCTTCTTATGTATTTCTTTCGTAACGAAACATGTAATACACCGTCATCCTCATGATCTATAATGTCCCACATATTATCATGTTCTTTTTTTTTCCTTTCGTTTCTAATTTGAGGTAGTGTACTAAACATGTCGACAAAATTGATTCCACTTAGCAAACAATAAAAAACCATTTGTTTATGATGCAATATTATAGAACAATATAATTGGTTAAAGTCTCGGTATTTAAGTGTAGTTCGTTTATAATATCCAATCATTAATGACAAACAACTATAATGAGAATTCATCGTTAGTTTTCTGTTAGTGGAAAAAGTAGTTCAAGTCAAGTGCGATGGATCTCAAATTTCAATTAAAGCTTCAAATGCACTTGCTAGAAGCTGCAGATCTATATATTTCATCGTTCACAGGTAAGTTTGGATAACTAAAGTTTTGTGCAGAAATGGTATGGCATTAACATGTATTCCTAAATATGAACCCACGATTCCACCTACTCAAGAAGAGCCAACTATAATGCCTTGTCAGTGCGTGAAAAGGAAAAAGAAGGGTCACCCATAATCATCTCATTATGTAATTCGATGGATTTAACATAAGGCCACAGCTCAATTAGATATTAATTATGCATATAAGGTTGTCATAATCGTCCAACTTGCCCGAGGCAAGAACAAATAAAACCACCCATATTTACTATCAATCGATTATCAATTACCACGATAATCCAATATCCATATTGTGACACCCCTCAAACGGCCCCCGATCCGTTGGGGTCGCCACAGTGCGCTTACCTTTCTTTTTACCTTAAAGTCTATTACTCTGGTACCATAAAAATTGATAAATCCATAAATCCTGGGGGTTTATATCATTTAGATCAGTCCCTGCGCAGAAATATGGCGGAAGCGTATCCAACAACTCCCTTCCCTATATTGAGAAAACGATGCACACCAACTAAAACTTTTATAAGATAAAACTGAACACTTTTATTTACTTAAACCAGATGGACATCATTCGTCAGTACACCAAAATGCCGTAGTCTTCTATACTTGGCTATATTTCAAAAGATGACTGACATCTTTTCCAACAGTCGTATACTTAAAGTCCATTGATCAGTGTCGGCGTCCAAAAGTTCCTTCCTCTGCTGTCCTCCTCCTCGTGGTCATATTTAATCGCTCTGTCCATCTGCTAGTGGCGGTGGCAGCAGAGGTATCTTGTCTAGTCTGAAATGTTAATCCCCAAACGGGGTGAGTACAGCCACTCAGCAGTAAAAGATTCATTAAGCTATATCGTGCAGTACCATCAATATCTAGATTCATGCAAGATAGACAAAAACAGTTCATCAAGGAATGAGTATGCATCGGAACCATACAAATTTTAGTGCAATGACTAGTGTAGTTCCAACAAACAAGATGCATCATGTCCAGTCACACAAGTCCCGATCATAGGGCCAAACTGTTATGACACATCCCATTCCATGCCATACAATTTAGTCCTATAACCAGACCACACTCACACTTAGTAGAATCATCCATTTTATCATTCAAATGGTTTTATCCCCCCAGAGGACCAATGTTTGCGTCCTTCTGGGATTTCGCATCCAACCTGGTGTCGCAAAAGCCTCCGGGCATGTATTCAAAATACAACCGGGCATCCGGCACACACCACCGGGCATCTCGCACCCCACCTGGCATCCCGAGGAATCACTGGAGACCATAGACATGGTTACCCCTAACCTCCGGATTTACGTACCGACAAGCATACAACCGGGCATCCCGATGCTCCCGAGGAAAACCTCTAGGCATGTATTCATAATACAACCAGGCATCCAAAGGGCATCGATTCATTCGAACCTCTGGGCATCTCGACTCCCGGGGCATTGTTGACCTGAGGGTTCAACGGTAACCATTAGCATTTTAATTCACAAAAGTACCTTCAAATACCGCACAAGATGTCTCGTGGACCCTCTACCAATCTCAAAATTCCACCATCAGCACCATCATATCACATAACAATTCGAAATACATTCACCTATGGGACAATTTTGTGGAAATTTGAAACAAACAGTTTAATTTCCACGTTCGCACGGTTCTGGTAAAAATTCCGAATCAATTACTAAACGGACTCAGAAAATTATGAAATTTTGACACGTTATCAATGAGACATAAAGGAACAAGTTTCATCAAGAACGCCAAGTCAGATTCCTTATGTACCGAGGAAAAACATTTCGATTTTCCTAGCTAACATTCTGTAAAATTTCCAGATTTGGTGTTTTCATAGAAAAATCATTTTGGTGGTCGTTCCTTCTTCATTTATTCTGAATTTTTGATATGTTGTTCACGAGGATGTGCCCTAAAACTTTCATCAAGGAATTGAAGTCAAATTCTATCTACAAAATTACAGAAAATTCACGGAATCATCAAAGGTCGAGCTGTCCTCTACCAAAACAGAGCACTGGTTCCGATTGATTCACTCCTATCTTCATGTTTTCACATTCTTATGGCTATAGCTAGATGTTAAACTCCATCTATTGGATGTAATCTTTAAATAAAATAGTTTCTTTCCTTGTTTTCATCATTATAAATCAAAGCGATACAATTACAAGGACTTTCCCTCTAAATCTCTCCAAAACAGAACTGGCATATACAATTTTTCTTCATTCCTAATTCAATCAAGTCATTTGTTTCTCCACAAATCTATCCTTCAACCCTTTTAGTATCTTCCACAGCATCTAATAACATTTTCATTAAGTTCTTATTAATAGAAAAACCTCCCACAGCTCGGCTAAAGGCGTACATTCATCCCTAAGTTCACAAATCTTAAACTATACCACCTCCTTTCCCTCGGCAACCCTTTCCTCACCTTGCTCAATCCGCACAGCCTCCTCACACTCAAATTTTCGAACATACCAGGCCCTAATATAACAAGAAATGGCTAGTGATTTATATCTATTACTCATTTAGTTCCATCCCACACAAAACAACAACGTTACATTCAATCCCCCACGTTTCAGCATCCGATCTCCATCTCTATCATCCAACAACTCAACATGCAGCTTCCCATTTTATAATTTCTCACATCTACCAGCATTTCACCAGAAAATGTTAGCATGCAAAGACATAGGTTGATGAACTTCCACTTGCCTTAGGTCCTATGATGTTAACAGCAAAGGGTTTGGTGCGGTGGTGCGGCTCAACGGCGGCGAGCGGTGTCGACGGCGGCAGCTCGAGCACGAGCACGAGCACGGACTCTCTCTCTCTCACTCAAGTTTCGCTCGGTACCTCACTCTCTCTAGCTCACTCTCTCGCTTACTCTCCGTTCTTCTCTCTCTACCTCGCCTGTTCTTCTGTTTATTTTCGAAGCTCAATTGTTGACTTTCCTAGTCAATAAAAGAGGGAATTCGGTGGCAGCAGAAGAAGTGGTAACGTAGAGGAAGTTCCATGCAAGGAGACACCTTGCAATCTTCCATGCAAGGCGTGTCAACAAGCAGCGTCGATCGGCCACCACGGAGGGAAAGACGTGGCCATCGCTCGGTTCTCTTTCTCTCTTCGTTGGCTACCGAAGACAAAGTCACGTGGCAGCAGCTGTCCAAGTTTTCTTCTTCGTTGGCAGCCGAGTGGGGGAGGCTACGTGGCATTTTGGTCAACATCTCCTTAGTTGTTGACCCGTTCAACACGTGTACATGGCTGGGAACAAAGGCCTTCGAGCAGTATGGGCAGCATAAACGTAAAAAGGGAGTCTCTCGGCTCCTTACCTAGGGTACACTCCTAATGGACAGGGCTAAAATTTCGAATGATAGGTAACTTGTCGACATATCCTTCAAAATAATCCTTGGTCTCGCTAGTAAAGGTACGTAGGAAAATTCTTGACGACACCATAATTTATTCGACGATCGGACCATTACTAAACGAGGCACATTGGTCCGATGATGATAACAAAACAATGTCCGAAGATGGCACCAATGATATAGTTCGACGATGCTTCCATCACTTAGTCATGGACCGTCTCATATCTAAGGGTCGTCTCAAAATTTTCGGATGCCACACATATACCGTAGATTCTCTGGCCATTGCTGCTATATTGAAGGTCTTAATATACTCCTAGCTTCATTCAAAATGGGATATAGGGTCTCACGTTCATTAAAGGTTCCTTGCATGAATGCTCTCCTAACCTATGAAAGAATTCCAGTCTTGGGTAACATGTCTGCATCTATTCTTCAATCGACCTTAAACAGTTGTGAATTTTGGTGGTCGTCTTCTAATTTTCGGATAAAATAAGTTTCCTCTTCGCAACCACATGCTACTACCCATATCATCATTATTAGGCGCTAACATGCGCGGGTAAGAGACCTTTGTGACATCATAAAGTGGATCGGACATTGACCCGGCGCATCCATCCTGCAAAAAGAGAGTAGGTGCTATCGCAACCTAATTTATATAAAATTAGGAGCATCAGTATTGTTCTTTGGTTTTTTTTTTTTTTTTTTTTTTTTTTTTTTTGGTAAGGTATTGTTCTTTGGTTTTCTTTCCTATGTTTTTTAATTAACAGAAAAAGCAAGTCAAGTCAAGTGTGCTGGATCTCAAATTTCTATCAAAAGCACGTGGATAAGTTCCAGGCACTTACTGGATAATGCTGCGGAAGAAATTATTATCTTTGTTTATTTATTTATTTAGTTATTTATTAGTAGAGAGTATTGTGTTGATGATAAAAAGCGGCAGGCTGAAAATCCTTGGAGATCACAGCCGTAGGGCGGACTGTGTTGTCGGAGCACTTCTCTGGTAATCCATGGTTCCTTGCTCTTCTCCGTTTACTGTTTCGATTGCTCTATTTTCTTCTGACGAATTGAATGAGAGTTCTTATACATGTTTGATCGAAGATCCGAACTGAGTTCCGAGAGACATTTCTGCAATTCCCGGATCTCGAATTTCCATATTCATCTTCTCTGTTTCCTGCTTTCTTTTCAGGTTCTACTCCGTCAATCTCCATTACTGCCTTTGTATTGGGACAATTCTCTCGAGATGGAAAGAAAAGAACCCACTCCATCAGAAGATCCGACACACGCGGTATCTTCCTCATCAACCTCTCGGCATAGAGGTGACTATGGGGGCGGAACGCAAAAACCAAAAGGAAATGATCACGCCGTGTTCTTGAGCTGTAAAGAGACAAGCGTTAGCAAGTCGTTCTCCGATCATATTAGCCTTGTTGATGCAGGAATTGACACGTTCTACAGTAAGCACCAATTGTGTCAGGAGATTGATTCAGGAATTCTAGACAATCTGACGCAGGCTAAGATCTCAATCCCACCGACCAAAAAAAAAAAAAAAGATCTCAATCTCGACTTTCACACCGTACTTCACTTCCGACAAATCGGGCCTTCGCGAGCTTGTTCACATGTTGAAATGCAAGAGAAGCAGTGGGCAAATAGTGTTGCCCATTTTTTTATGGAGCGAGACCCTCGGGAGGGCAACATGTTGTGGGGACATTTGGACAAGCTTTCTCTAGACATAAAGGTCCGGTGGACGAAATGGAACTAGAGGAATGGAGAAAAGCGCTCGTCGAAGTCGGTTCCTTGAGAGGATGGGCAACAGAGAAATTTGCCCATGGGTACATTATTCTTCACCGAAACATTATTTAATTTCTCATGAATAGATCTTTCTTGAAAAATAATTTAAATATTGCCCTCCTATAGCTGAAATTCAGTATTGTTTGATAGTAACGAAGGAGCATTGATTAAACTAGTTGTCACACGAGATGTGAGCTTGTTAAAAAGAACTTTCAAGCTTTCCAAAGAGTTGGTTGGAATTGATGATCATGTGAAACATATTATAAGCTTTACTAGATCCTTCTAATCATACAAGCATTATTGGAATCTATGGAGTGCGTGAGAGTGGTAAGACAACTCTTGCAAAGGTCCTGTGGAACAATCTCTCTGGTAATTTTGAACATCTTAACTTTGTGCCAAATATTTGAGAAGTATCACTACGCAGGGGTATTGAGTACTTAAAAGAAGAGCTCATTTAGAATATACTAAGAAGTCCACATACAGTGTCTAATGTTAGTGAGGGAATCGGCATCATTACATCTCAATTTACAAGTAAGAAAGCCCTCGTTATTCTTGATGATATGGAAGATGATGTTCACTTAGATGTCTTGGTCGGAGACAGTAGTTGGTTAAAAGCAGGAGTATAGTCATAATAACTACTAGAAACATGAGTGTTCTTGATAAGGCGGATGCAGACCCCAAGCACGAACTCAACGAGTTGACTCAGTATCAAGCATTGACCTTATTTAGTAGACATTTATTTGGAAAGGATTTTTTTTCCCAAGGCTTATGAGTATATATCTGAGGGTGTCCTTTCTAGTATAAAGAGGATTCCCCTAATTCTTGAACTTATAGGTTCATCCTTCCGCCAAAAGAGAGAAGAAGTATGGAAAGATACATTTAAGAGATTAAAGGACGATATGCATAATAAGAACCTGAAAGAGCTGCTGCATAGAACTTACGAAACTTTAGATTATGAGCAGCAACAGATATTTTTGGATATTGCATCTTTTTATTGGATTATCTAAACATAATCTGATTTATATGTGAGATTCCTGTGGTTTTTTTACCAAAGAAGGGGATTGAAGCATTGAGAGATATGTCCCTAATTGGAAATGACAAAGACAACAAGCTAACAATGCGTGATCAACTGAGAGATTTTGGAAGGGAAATTGTTCGTCTAGAACATCAAAAGGAGCTTGAGTGGTGCAGTAGGTTATGGATTTATGAGGAAGCCCAACATGTGCTTGACAACAACAAGGTAAGAGTTTTCTCTACTTGTCTTAGACGTTTAGTAGGAGTCCATTTTCTCTTTATTGTTCGTGATAAAAACCGTTGTCAGTCTCGAGTCCCCATAACTTGCCGCTTCTACTAGCAAAAGTTGATTGTTGTTCTTGCTTGATTATGGGACATAATTGAGGAGCAATTTGTTAGTTATTGATGACTGATATATATTTTTACCCTATTGTATTGTCACAACAACAAAATTGCAAAAAGAGAATATTTGATAAAGCACTTTTAGAGAAACCTGACACACGTCAAATGGTTGATGAAATAATTGGTGACTAAGAAAATATGCAGTGAAACATACTCATGCAACTCACCATCTCATTTTCTTCTTATGATCCATGCTTTGCAACTCACCAATTCTTCCTCTTTATATATATCATCCACAAAGTTAGACTGATCAAATTAAGTTAATCACATATTTACATTATAATTAATCCTTGAAATTACGAGATATTATATTATGGTAGAAAATGCGAAGTACGTCTTAAATCTTGTGCATAAGACAAGCCTTCTCCCACAATCTGCAACACTTGAAAAATAGAGAATCCAAACATTCTTACCACGCGATATAAAGAAGAACACAGTTATAGAAAAAGTCATCACTAAAAAAAAAAGACAGAAAAAAAGGCAAGTGATAGAGACATGTAAGGTTGAGATCAAATGGTTTGACGAATGACCTAAAATGAGAAACGACATTTTTCCCGATCCTAAAATTGGATGATTGAACTACTAAGTAATATGGAAATATTATGCTAATATTACATCAATGTAAACGTATTGTTATGTTTCTTGGTTTTATTACTAATTATCATTCTTTTATAAATTTCTTAAAAAAATTGTAAATGTAAGGTTAATTTATTTTTAGAATATAAACTTTGACGATTCACTATAAAAAATATCATGTTAAAAGTTCTAGTTTTGATAATTCTTCAACATTGAGAAGTTCATAATTGTCTCATTGAAAATGTACATTTGTTGATGTATGTTTTGTTGAAATACATGGTTCTCAACATTAAATTATAGAAATATTGTTGAAAACATATTTTCTAAATATATATGGTTATGAAAGTACAATATAATGTTTTAGATAAATCTATACTTTTACCATTAAAAATTCTTCTATACACTTTTTATAGAGATTGTGACCTGGGAATTAATTTTAGATATATCCATGTATATATAAACATCGTAATAACTATTCTTCCATCAAATTTTCATAGATGCGAATATCTTTGGGGAAACTTTTATTATCCCTCTAAAACAAAGTTATTTAGTTTTGTAGTCTTTATTCTTGACCATACACTATTTTTAAATGTTAAAAATAGGATCTTCAAGACTAATATATTGTTAATTTTATTTACTTAACCAAAATAGCATAATTGCTTTAAATAACATTGATAATTAGAGCTTTCATCGATATACTTGTTAACGAACACCTAAATAGTGCATTTAAATATGCATCATTTTGGCATTTTTGATGATAAGTTAGAATCCATTGATCTTTAAAACAATTGGTTTCTCATGCTACTTATGATTCTCTTCTTTCTCGAACTCGAGACAATTTTACCCAGTGGATTAGTTCGTTTATTTTGTTATTGCATGACACAACATTTCTATTTGAAAAACAACATTTGCCAAATAATTCATATTTTGATGAATAGATACATCTCTTGGAAGTAATATGCTTAGACTAGACACTTTCTCTTTGCATTTTGAGTGGCGTAGTTTCTAATGACTCTTTTTTACTGGACATACATTGTGTTTAGTTCCTCTCTTTCTTTGGTCTTAGTGAAATCCGTTAATATTATTTACTTCCTTCATATTTACATCAATAGATACTTTTTTTTTTTTTGTGAGAAAAAGTAAGTAAGAGACACATTTATTTGTATTTTTAATAGTAATTTAGAGGGTGTGTGTTTCTGAAATAGTATATTCAATATGTGATTTGCAATCACATGAACTCATTAAGTTTCGACATCAACTTCATACACAAAAAATTCTTGGTTGCTAACAAATGAAATACGTATCATGAATACTTGAAGCTATGTCATTTACAACCCAATAATTTTCTGGCTACCTAAAAACAGGAAAACCGCCTCTATTGCGACGCACATGTAATCTTTACTAGTAATATATATTTTAAAATTTTGCATCCACCTTGAATGACCTTATATTTATTTTTAAAATTTTGAATGACCTTCAACAATGTCCCCTTCGACACATTATCAGTTAAATTTATTAATATTCCCTAATTACTTATTATCGTTAAATTTATTAATATTCCTTAATTACTTCCTTTTGAAATAGTATGTTTATAATGTGATTTGCAATCGCGTGACCACATTTATTCTTAAAATTGAATGGCTTCTAGAATGTGTCCCCTTCGACACATTCTTTGTTAAATGTATTAATATTCCCTAATTACTTCCATTTTTCCTTCTATTTCTTTATTTTATATCACGTACCTCTTTATGCAATTTTTTTTTTTTTTTAGTGATGAGTTCTTTCTATAACTTTTTCTTCTTTATATTCATGATAAGAATGTTTAGATTCTCTATTTTTCAAGTGCTATGGATTGTAGTATAAGCCTTGTGTTATGCACAAGATTTAAGACTTACTTTGCATTTTCTATTGTAATGTAATATCTCTTAATTTTGAGGATTAATTAGAATGTAAATATGTGATTAATTTAATTTGATAAGTCTACCTTTGTGGAGGAGAAATGAAAAAAGAGAAACAAAAAAGAAGAAGAAGAGGAAGAAAGAACGCATGAGTATGTTCCAGACATATTTGTTTAGTCGCTAATTATTTCATCAACCATTTGACATGCGTCACATCATTCCTCAAACCAATCAAGGGAACTACTACGAGATTTTTATAATTAAATATTTGCTTATATTTAGGATGTATGTTTTCGACATTATCTATATAATTTAAAGTTGAGAACCATGTATTTTCAACAAAACATACATCAACAAATGTACTTTTTCAATGACATAATTACGAACTTCTCAATGTTAAAGAATTATCAAAACTAGAACTTTTAACATGATATTTTTTATAGCGAATCGTCAAAGTTTATATTCTAACGATTAAATAACCTTACATTTACAACCTTTTTAGAAATTTATAAAAGAATGATAATTAGTAATAAAACTAAAAAGCATAAAAATATGCTTACATCCAAGTAATATTAACATAATGTTTCCATATTACTTTTTAGTTCAATCATCGAATTTTAGGATCAGAAAAATGTAGTTTCTGATTTTTTTTTTTTTAATGATTGTCGCAAAAGTTCTAAAACCATGAATTCTCATAATAACAGTTGATAACATCCTTATATTCTAATATTATCAAATGCACAATTAGGGATAGCTCTTCATCCCATATATTTTATGAAGCAATATTCATTGGTGAAAAAGTGACAAATCAAATTTTTCTTTAATGAGATTAATATGCGTTATATCTATTAAAAGTGAGTAAATTCAAGCTAGCGAGTCATTTTAATACTTTTAATTTTAACTTTTGTTGTCATGTAACTAAATATGATTTTGAATCATTTGTCATGATTAATTATGCTAAAAGGTAGAAAGTACACAACTAAAAGCAATTATTGTTGGAGGTTATAGGTTTGAGAGAGAAGAAGCGGTTGCTTGAAGTATTACACCAAGAGACGTTAAGTTTGGAACACTCAACAGTGTTACCTCTAGCATAGGGAAACCCTAGAGTTTTTATATGCAAGTTATTGGGCTCCGGCCCATATGCTTTCACCTATTGGGCTTATATGTGAACATATCATTTTGGATTATATTAACAATATATCCAACAATCTCCTCATATGTTCACTATACAGCACAATCCAATAAGGTGGTCAGTGTAATGTTCATACAAACATGAATCATCCACATTCAGTCCAAGACAATCAACTCGGATCGATAAAAAAAGTTCTCAGTAGTAAAGTACTAAACTCAATCATCCTTATCATGAATCTGTTCTGAGATTAACAAAATCCAAATCCCAAAATAAATCTTAGACTCAGTTCACAACCTATATATGCATAATAGTCAAGTATAAGTAGGCCAGTCAAAATAGTCCAAGGCCTTACAAATATAAGAAACAAGCATAATAATGTTCACAAAATAGAAATAGCAAAATGCCAAGTAAATGGACTTCATCAAAATAGGCAATAGCAGGTAAATTGTCAAGTCCTTACACGCTTTAAATTATATATATTCATTCATCAAGTAGGTCATCTTGGTTAGGATCCCACTCATTAAGCTTTCCTCCATCTCTGCCATCCCCTTTAGAATGTCAAATATGAATTTCATATTATCATGAATTCAATAATTTGAATAAAAAACGTAGCAACATTCCATCAGGCGGAGAAGAACATATATTGATGTCAGAAAGCATCATAATATCATGTTCATAAGCATCAATCAAGTTTCATTTATTATGAACAAGACCTAAACAATGTGATTTGCAAAGAGCCATCAACTTAAGTTTATTTGTAGGAGAATAACTATTGTCTAGTTTCAAAGAACATGACCAATAGTCAAGTCACATACAATAACCTAGTTATGTAATATCGAGTTTCAATTAAGAACAAGACTAGTAGGCTTCTTATGTAAACAATTGTTTCTATGTTTCAATTTGGAATGTCACAGTTACTGATTCCTTAAAGTCAAATAATCTAGCATCAAGTTTGGAATGAGATTATTTAATCAAAAAAGGATAGTCCAATCTAGTTGAATTGTATCATCAAGTTTGGAATGACACAATTTTCCTTGATAAAACATTTGAATTAGGTTAAAGTCATCTTCATCAAGTTTGGAATGAGATAACTCACTATTTTCAGATTAGTTAGCAATTGTGAACATCGATGAAACATATAAACTGTGCTTACCATTGTAGCCAATAAAGAAAGATTCGATAATTCAAAACACATAATTAGAAGGTAAGTAAATGGTAGTTAAGACTTGCCTGTATAGTCTTTAACCCCAGTTCCCCCACTGTTTTGAATAATCAATCTTTAGGCATATTTTTGGTGAGAGTATTGGCTATGTTATCCTTCGATCTCACATCGATCAAGGTGATAACCCATTGTTCTCTTAGATAATTTAACAACGCATGTCTCAGTCTCACATATCTTCTCTTTGAATTAAAGAGAGCATTCTTGACGACTTGGACAGTTGCTCGATTATCACAGAATAGGCTTAAAGAATTAGTCTTTAGCTGAGTCAAAGGAATATCCATAATCAGATTCTTTATCCACTCTGCCTCTTTACCAGTTGAGGTTAAAGCAAAAAGTTCCGATTCCATAGACGACAATGCAATACAAGTCTGTCGTTTGGATTTCCAAGTAATAGCAGCTCCACTCAAAGTGAATACATATCCACTAGTGGACTTACTATTTCCAATATCTGAGCACCATGAGGCATTAGAATATCCATCTACAGTTGGAGGATAACTAGAATAATAGAGAGCATAATTTTTAGTACCTTTAAGGTACATATTCACTAGTGGACTTACTATTTCCAATATCTGAGCACCATGAGGCATTAGAATATCCATCCACAGTTGGAGGATAACCAGAATAATAGAGAGCATAATCTTTAGTACCTTTAAGGTATCTCATTAGCTTATTGAGGGCATCCCGATGCTCTTTACTAGGATTACTAGTAAAACGACTTAACATGCCAATTGTAAAGGCTATGTCGGGTCTAGTGCAACTCATAGCATACATAAGACTACCAAGCAGTTTCGAGTACTTTAACTGATCCACGCTGGTCCCTTCATTAGGATTCAATATGTTATTATAATCATATGGTGTCTCACTTGGTTTACACTTATCATATCCCCAAGTAGAAAGTAGCTGCTCAATATAATGAGTCTGGCTAAGGGAGATGACTTGCCGTTTAAAGTTTACTTTCATACCAAGAATGGGATTAGCAATACCAAGATCTTTCATGTCAAATTCTTTAGCTAAAGTAGCTTTCACGTCACTCATTACATAATGATCGGAACCAAGAATTAACATGTCATCAACATATAAGCAAATGATGACTATCTTATTTGACATAGAATGATGGTAAATGCATTTATCTGAATAACTAGACTGAAAGCCATAACTCTTTACCACTTTGTCAAATTTAAGATGCCACATCTTAGTTGCTTGTTTAAGACCATACAAGGATTTATTCAATTTACAAACTTTGTCCTCAAGACCTTTCATAACATATCTTTCAAGTTGTTTCATGTAAATTTCCTCATTTAAATCCCCATTTAAGAAAACTGTTTTTACATCCATTTGATGCATTACAAAGTGTTTAATAGATGCCAAAGCAAGAAGAATTCTTATAGTTGATAGATGACACACAGGTGAATAGACATCAAAATACTCTATTCCATTATGTTGTTTATAGCCTTTAGCTACTAAACGTGCTTTGTATATGGCTATTGATCCATCATTATTCAGTTTCTTCTTCAACACCCATTTACAGCCTATAGCTTTAGCCTCTTTTGGCAAATTTACTAGCTGCCAAGTGTGATTCTGCAGTAAAGAGCTCATTTCATCATCTATGGCTTTTGCCCATAGTAGAGATTCCCTAGATCTCATTGCTTCCTGATAGGAGAATGGATCATCCTCAAGATGGTAAGCAACAAAGTCCTCACCAAAACTTTTGGGAAGTCTCTCTCTTATAGATACTCTAACTGGAATTGGTTCAATAACCAACTATGTGGAATTAATGTCAGAAGGGCCTGCTTCGGATTCTACAGGAGATTCTAAAATTATATCTGTAGATCAAGAAACATTCAAGCCTTGATATCTGAGAAACTTGTTTTCGAAAAACACTGCATCTCGAGATTCTATCACTGTGTTAGTAGATAGATCTAGAAACCTATTTGCAGTGCTATCTTCTGCACTACCTAGATATACACAAGTAATGGTTCTAGATCCCACCTTAGGTTTCTTAGGATTTGGTATACTTACATAAGCAATACAGCCCCAAGTCTTAAGAGTATCATATCTACAAAGGCGCTTATGCCACATCTCATAAGGTGTCATAGACAATTTAGAGTGCGGCAACTTGCTTAAGATGTGATTAGTAGTTAGAACTGCTTCTCCCCAATAGGAGGAAGGCATGCCAACTGTAAGTAACATAGAGTTTAACATTTTAGTTAACGTTCTATTCTTACGCTCTGCAACACCATTTGATTGGGGTGAATAAGGAGCAATGGTTTCAATTATTATACCTCTGAAGTACAAAATTCCTTGAACCTTGACATAGTATATTCTCCTCCTCTATCACTCGTAAACCTCTTAATTTTCAAGTTGAGTTGATTTTCCATTCTACACTTGAAAATCTTAAACTTTTCAAAAGCCTCATATTTCGATTTCAACAAATAGACATGATAATATCTAGAAAAATCGTCTATGAATGTTATTAGATACTTCCGACCACCTTTAGTAATATAATTTCTAAAGTCACAAATGTTAAAATGTATTAATTCAAGAAGTTGTGTGTTTTTAGAAACCAACTTAAAGGGTTTTTTAGTGATTTTAGCCTGGCACACACTTCACACTTATCAACTCGAATAAAAGTATCTAATGGAATGTTGTGAGTTTTAGCTAGATGTTGCATTTTCCTATAATTCACACGTCCAAGTCTATTGTGTAGCAACTTTGGATCAATCAAAGTAGAATTCACATGGTTTATGCTATCAGCATTTAAACTCGACCTATACATACCATTAACCATGAATGCACAACCAAAATAATATGAGTTAACAGATAAAGTTACTCTGTCATTTATAGTTGAAAAAGACATACCAGTTTTATCAAGTAAACTCATAGATATCAAATTCTTCTTAAGTAAAGGTACTACTCTAACATGTTTTAGAGTTAGTAATTTACTCGAAGAAAGCACCAAATTTGTAGTTCCAGCATGAGTCACCTTTGCCTCACCACCATTGCAATTTTCCACAATGTCTTTCACTTCTGTGACCTCAGTGAGTAAGTTCTTGTTATTTGTAGCATGACAAGTAGCGCCACTGTCCAACCACCACTCAGAAGAGACGTTGGCCTTTCCATTCTTCATCATTCCAATGAAGGCTCGAGGCTTAGATCCTCTAATTAGCATATTGGTCTCATTATGTGGTGTGTCATTATTTGGCTTCTTCGGCAACTTACACTCTACTGCCCAGTGACCCCACTTTCCATAGTTATGGCACTTGCCCTTCTTCTTCTTTTTGAAGATAGTTTTTTTGGCCTCTAAATGTAAAGAGGATTCACCTTTTGGTGACTTGGACTTTTTTTGAGGTTTGTTGGAGTGTGAAACTAAGTTGGCAACTGACTTTTGTTGTCCTACTTGTTCCAAACTCTTCTTAGTAATATTTTGATCCTCAATGTGAATATACCTCTTTAATTCATCCAGTCCCATCTGTACCTTCAGTTTGTGTATTTCAGTCTTGAAAGAACTCCATTCAGTTGGTAGTTTGCTCAGCACAAGACCGATAAAGAGATTATCGGACATATCGGAATTATCATCTTTCAGCTTGTTCCTCATGTTCTCAAATTCAACTAACTGAGAGGTGATGCTTGAATTCATAGTGAATTTAAAGTCACATAATTTCTCCGCTATGAGAGTTTTAGATAGCCCCTCTTGTTTTTGGAACGAGCGTTCAAGTGATCCCATATCTCTTTCGCCGTCTTATACTCATTATAAGTCATAGCCAGATTAGGATTTAGAGAGTTCAACAAGTAATTTCTACAAAAATCCTCATCTTTGTTCCATTGATATTCATCCACATCTTTAGTGGTAGATGCAAAATCATTCAATGCAGTATAGAATATGTCACGTTCTTTCATGCGAAATTGAACATGTAATTTCCAGCCATGAAATTCAGTAACATCAAAATATTGCAACTTTATAATATCATAGGAACTACGCTTTGCCATTTTAATCAAAGCAAAGTGTTAGAAAGAGTGCACCTTGAAGTCCTCAGAGCAACAAAGTCGAATAACTCCCCTAACCTTGATCAAACCACCCTGTAGAAATGGAATTTGCCAAAACAAACCCTAAAAACAGATCTGGAGCGCCCAAAAACCTTAAGATGGACTGCCCTTGTCGCTGAAACTTGCTGGGATTTTTTTTTTTTTTGGGTGCTAGAGGAACCGCCTCAGCTGGTAGCAGAAGTGTAAACCCCCAGGTGCCTTAAGCGGGAGGACCCACCACCCCCGGTAGCACACTTAAGACGCCAAGTAACTCCGCTAGCCCTCTTGCGTTGCAAGGGCTTTGAACCTCTCCCCTCCCTCGCAGAGGATCACTGAAGCCTACCCAGCGGAGCCACCTTGGTCGGTGGTAACTTGCTGGAAATTTCTGCCGCGGAAATTTGCTAAAATTTCGTCCCCAAAATTCGCTAGAAATTCAGATGGAAACTTCTGGGTGCCGTAACTTCTCTGTCCGACCTCCAATTGATGCGAGTGACCACTTAAAATGTTTGTATCGACGAGTAGAACAAAGCCCAAGTGGTTTCACCCTCTAAAATTGGCTATAATTTTTGGGTTTTTGAATCAAAGATTTCAGTCACCCGAATCTTCAAACTCAGATCTCGGCTAATATCACCGTCGAAATCGAAAGTAAATTACACCCATGAGTTCGTCTTGACAAAATCTTCAAAAAGACACCTTACTCGCTCAAATCCAACACATGAACATAATACTTCAAGATTGTTGGAGGTTATAGGTTTGAGAGAGAAGAAGCGGTTGCTTGAAGTATTATACCAAGAGACGTCAAGTTTGGAATGCTCAACAGTGTTACCTCCAGCGTAGGAAAACCCTAGAGTTTTTATATGCGAGTTATTGGGCTCCGGCCCATATGGACCCAAATAACCATACTTTCACCTATTAGGCTTATATGTGAACATATTATTTTGGATTATATTAACAATATATCCAACAATTATAACATATGGATGATTTGTTCAAGCATCAAACAAGCATGTGTGGATGTCATGAGTATCTTCAATTAAAAGAAAAAAAAATTGAATATAAACATTGAGATGCAAAATAATATAATGGAGTAGCAAGATTGTTGAATAACATGCTACCGATGCTTTTCAGTGAGTAGATTCTTGCACAAATGAAAATGTAATCAACGAATACGATATTGCTTAGAACTAACTATGAAATTATTGAAAAAAAATATAATAAAGATACATGAAACTTCTGGGGCAAAATTAAGTACGGTCTCATCTGAAAGAATAAAAGCTTGGAGTTGGAATTCAAACATCCAAAGAATTTCTATATTATGACCCTCACAATTTGTGCTCAATGTGCAATTCATCACCAAAAACAAAACACAAATTTGAGCTCCTAAAATATTTGGTTACAACAGAGAAGAATGCGAAAGACTTGAGTTCTTTAAGTGTTCAATTTAATCTAATTTTTCTATAAGCAAGTCTCATTAATCTATGGGCAAATTGATCGAACATTTAGATGACTACTATCTCATCGTAACAAAATTAACACGGCAATGAAAAGAGAACATCAAACATCTATAGTATCAAAATGAGGAGTAAAAATCATTTTATCACATTTAATCTACGATCGATTTTACTTCCAGGTACAAAGAAAAACACTCATGGAAGAAAAACATGATAAGAAAGGAATTTCAAAAGTGCGGACCTTTTGGGATGACATTCCAGTTTTTATTTTGCTCTTGAGAATTGCAAAAATGTACGCCATAAAAAGAGAATGGGCGTGGGGGGATTCAAGAGTTAGCATATTCCAATTTTGATACTTATTTTGATGGTAAGTTTGATAGATGTATTTGGGTTGTAAGAGTCATATTGTTTTACATATAAAGGATATGGAGGAACTCTTGTGATTAGTACCCCTAAATCCGACCTTTCTCCCCTTCCTCTTCTTGTGGTGAGGGATTGAGGGCGGTGAGATCGGGTCGCGACGCTTCCTGTTAAACTTTCCAATTTCTTATTTCACACTCTAGACATAATTGCAACAATAGAATTTCTAGACAAGACTAGACAAGCAAAAGCCCCCAACCAAATCCAGAAAATCCAATCCTTAGCATTGATACCAATTATGTAAAATTACTGTAGAAAATATTGGATTTTGCAATTTAATTAATGTGAAATCATTAGAAAAATAACGAGAAACAATAAAAAAGTACAAGAGATTTAGATGGTTAGGTCCAAGTGTTGGTACCTATTCCATGAGGCGAGCCAACGATAAATAATGCACTAATAATCCAAGAATCAGAGTTATAATCGTTCACATGTACTTCACAAATGCACGTTTGTACCAAAACAAAAACTTTTCGTAGGGCTAACTTAGTTTACAGCCCGCTGATGGAAGGTTCATAGAAGATAATGGATTAGCGAGCAGCGTCGGTAAGCAAAACAGTGCATTTGTCGGCTTAGAAAGAATTCCCTCGAAAATCACTGGTTAAAGGGCTAAGCAAAATTCTTGAGAAAAGCAATAGAAAGAATAGCTTCGAGCCACATTTATAATGGGATTCCAACTCAGCACCTTTTGAGAAGAATTTGATGGGAACTCCTACTACTTCTAATTAGTCTACCTACGTCATTCTTTCTTTAACAAGTCAATTTACCATGGTCAAGCATAGTAGAGCTCCTAGTCCTACAAGATAGCAAACACGCTACTGTTGACCATGCTCGTTGGGCCTGATAGGTGGTGGTATCACACCCTTCTCAAAGGAACCATATGTGACACTCTCGTGTCATACGACTTTGTCTCGAAATCAGGATTGCCGCTTTCCTTTGACCAAGGGGTCCTCGAACCAACCTATCCTCCCTTTCTATTCCTTGGTAAGCGATTCCTTTTCATTTCTTCATTGATTGATTCAAGGTAGTTGTAGCTTACGTCCAAGTCCAAGTGCCAGCGGTAGAAGCTAGTCGCTAGAAACAAACTTCTAGACCAACTAAAGACTATGAACTACAATATAAATCATGAGCGATATTTTGAGAGTGGGGCCTTCGAATTTGCATTGAGGGAAGTCTATTTTCAATTTCTATAGATTGCACGTTGTTGTGACCTACCCTTCGAGAAAGTGGGAATAGGTTTAGGGGTATTGCTTAAAGGACAGGCCTATGGCCCATGATTAGGCAAAGGCCCTCCCAAGCCCATACCTCGCGCGACATTGGGGTGTTCTTAAGAATTTCGCAATAAAGAGTCGCCACTAGCCTATTGGAGTTGGCTAGAAATCAAGTGAGGCATATGAATGTACCTCACTTTTTACACAACTAGAGAATCTAGGGTCGGGGACTTGATTACACTAATTAACTAATTTGTGCCCTTTCGGTACCTAACATTGTTTTTTTTTTTTTTTAAAAGATGTTTTTATCAGACAATCTGGATTCATTTTATACCTATCCACATGTGGGGTGATCATGCGGGTACGCAATCATTAAAATAATAATTAACAACCAATATCATAATTGTAGTAAAATTAACGCATGCAACTAAACATTCGTAAACGTAATTGAATATGTAAATTAAACCTGTGACATAATCAATGTGCGAGCAAACAAAGGCCTAATTACACTAAGAAGGCAAGACATGACAATTCCCAACCAAACCCTGTATTTTTTAATTTTCGAAATTTTGAATTTTTTTGAATTTTTTTGGCCGGTCGAGTCGGGTCCGGTCGATCCAACACAAGTTTGACTTGGTCGGGGTGGGTCGGTCAAACCCGCTCTAGTCCAGCCCGGTTGTAGGTGGGCCGGTCAACCTACTCGAATGGGCAACGCCCGACTAGCTGGTCGAGCCTTTGTTTAGTTCAAAATGGGTCCCAAACAATGGGCCCAATCCCCCCCCCAAAGGCTGCTCACAGGCCCATAGCCTAGACCAACTTTGGGCTGTTGGCCTGCGGAAGAAAGAGGCTGAGCAGGCCAAAAAGATTTGGCCCAGCTCGGCCTACACCCTCTGGTCGGCGACTGCTTAGTCGTGACCAAAGGAGCCATGATTGCGCCGTTCAGGCGGTCCTCTAGCCAAGGCGTGACGGCGCCGTCTCGGTTAGGCCAGGGGGGGAGGGACTTTCGATCCCTGAGGCTAAAGGCTTCGACGGCGACGGCATGGGGCGTTTCAGGGCAAGCTTTGACGACGACGTGTAAGAGGACTCGCGGCTCCATCCTCCCTGGCTCCGGCAATGCAGCTCCAAGGACCCAACCTAATCGACACGTAGAATAAAGAGGGGGAGAGATAGAGAGAAAGAGGGATGCGACCAAGGCCCTAAATAATAAAAATGGGGGCAAGTTTCATTTGGACATTTCATCGAATAGGTGGGGCATGCTACGAATCCTAAGGGGTTTTGGCTCGGTTGAGGCCCGAACACAGGTCCTAAACCCCAATGAGATATGCCAGAATATCGAGTAACACAATGGAGGACGGATGGTGGCTGGAGGTCGCTTGAAACGGTTAGAGGGAGCTCCGACCGGCTCGGTATTACACTACGCACACCAAGTGTTTGACGAAATGCCTACTTGGGTTCCGAAGGAGATGGTGGAGGTAGCGGTGGTTAAGCGACTCGCCGGCGGCGGTAGGGCGTCTTGGTTTTCTTCTCAAGCCCTCTCCTTTCCCTCTTCCTCCAATTTTCCCCTCTGTTTTTTCTCTGAGGTGCTCTCTCCTCTCTACTCTCTGTCCACCCCTTGTGTTCTGCCTCCTCTTGAGCCAGCCCCCTTCCACCTCCTTTTCTTCTGCTCACTGGCACGCATGGCCTCTTATCGTGCCAGCTGTCGCTGCTGGCCTGCCCTCAGATTAAACATCTCACGCGATGCTCGCCCTTTGCCCCTATTCCTTCTATCCTCTGTTGTTACTATCTTTGCTTTCCTTTTTGCAGGTTTTGCGTGTGAAGGATAGGCATGAGGGGAAGACAAGCTAGGATGGGCCGGGTCGAAGGGCAGGGAAGACTGGGCTAGGCCCGACTATGCGAAGAGGAAAAAAAGGGGGAAAAGAAAGATGGGCTGGGCTACGTGGGGGAGGAAGGAAGGGTGGGTCGGGTCGAGGTCAGATTCGACCTCGACCTAGCCTCTCTTACACGTTTTTTTTTAAAGCAATTTTTTGAAATTTTTTTCTTTTCTTTTCTCTTCTTTTTTTTTTCTTTCCTTTTTTCTTTCGAGACTTTCATTAATATATGTTTGAGAAAAAACTAGTTGTCAACAGTTGCCCCTCTTTGAATATAGCCTCGGAGAGGTTGTATTTAAAGATAGAAGATACCTAAATTATTCTAATGAGAGAGGGACCTTTGGTGCATAGGCACGTGCCAGGTCAACAAAAAGGATTCAAACCTATGGAAGCACGTCGTGTTAATAAGATGAAGAAAGACCTCGGGCTATAGAAGCACGCCGTGTCATAGGAAGAAAGGACGACCTCGGGCTACAGAAGCACGCCTTGTCATAGAAATAAGGAGAGACCTAAGGTTAGAAAAGCACGCTGTATCATAAGAAGAAGGGAAGGCCCCAGGCTACAGAAGCACGCTATGTCATAAGAAGAAGGAAAGACCTCAGGCTACAGAAGCATGCCGTGTCATAGGAAGAAAGAGAGACCCTGGGCTACAGAAACACACCGTGTCATAGGAAGAAAGAGGGACCCCGGGCTATAGAAGCGCACCGTGTCATAGGAAGAAAGAGAGACCTCAGGCTGTATAGAAGCACACCGTGTCATAAAAAGAAGGAGAGAAATGAGGTCTCACTGTGTAATAACAGGTCTCGCCCGGATTGGAAATACATGGTTTGAGGAAAACCTATGAACTTTTGTAGATGACATGGTTTAAGGTTGACCATAAACCTTTGGAGATGACATGGTTTAAGACGAACCATGAGCCTTGTAAATGACATGGTTTAAGGCTAATGAACCTTGTAGTCTTTAGGGAAGCATCTGTTAGGGAAATCCCCTGCAATGTTTTGAAGATGACAAAATAAATCAAAGGCTACTAACGTGTTTAATGGTTAAGTAATAGACTATGCAGATGATAGAACATGTAAAGGATATTGTCAAAGTCTGAAAACTACCAGACTTTAGTGTCAAAGTCTGTTATACATCAGAAGTCTGCCCACTATGACAAAATCTAGATTGAACACGAATGAGGAGCCAGAAGACAGACTTTATACTGAAGCTGAACTTATTTAGACTGTATCCAGATCTTAAAGCTAAATCTGTTCAGAAGCAAAATATGTTTAAACTTACGTCTAGATTGTAAAGTTTATTACACTCAAACTCAGATTTTAAAGTCTATTGCACTCAGACTCAGATTGTGAAGTATATTGCTCTTAGACTTTACATCCAGAACGAGACAGAATGTAACACTAGCCCCAATCATATAACGGCTAGTGATCTCTGTGGCACCCCCAAACCCGATAGGGTCGCTGTCGATACTAAGCCTTCTATCCATTTCAATTACTGGTTACTTGTTTTTAGTAAAAAGGGGAGTTGTGAAGAAGGACCGTGGCTTATAGGCATATATATATTTTGAAAATATAGGGATTAGCGCAGCTCATAGCGAAAATTAGAGGCGAGTCTCACCATCCCTCCACTTCTCTTAGCGACGGTACAATGCACACCAACTACACATTGAAGGAAAACATAAGGCCGAACCACTTTTATTTACATTTTCAGGATGGACATCTTGGGTCAGTATAACCAAAAAGGAAACTAAGACTTTTCACTATGCTCGGCTATATCTCAAAAGAGATCATCGACCCCCTATATCGAAACGTGAAAGACCTTCCATCTACAAGTGTCGGCTCCTTCTCCAAAAAGTGTCGTCTCTCTCTCTCCTTCTCACGGGCCATCACACCCAGCCAGGAGCATCGAGCGGTGGCAGTGGCAACATCCCCATCATCACCCCGTCCCGGCGGATGTGGATGGACAGGAACTCCTGGATGATGGGGCCCCCAGCCAGGCCCACGTCGTACATCACCAGCACCCGCACACGCAAAAACACCAACCCAGGGATGGTGATGCAAATGTGCTCCGAGCACTCAACCTCCACATCTGAGGGAATGCCGTAGAAGGTACCACGCGAAACTAGAGGGAGAGGCATCTCTCTAATCTGAAATGTTAGTCCCCAAAGGGGTGAGTACAACCACTCAGCAAGTAGAAGACCAATAACCACTCAATGCATCATACAATACAATCATCGCAATCATAGCATAACACATGTCATTCAAGTATCCATGCATAATTTACCTTGATATCATGCACATGTCATCATATCTCATGTATATACATCATCATATAGTCATCAGCCTCATCATGCATCCATGCACTCATCATCATCATATCACATGTTATCATCATACCATAGGTGCACATACATCCATGCACTCATCATCATCATATCACATGTTATCATCATGCCATAGGTATACATACATCCATGCACTCATCATCATCATATCACATGTTATCATCATACCATAGGTGCACATACATCCATGCACTCATCATCATCATATCACATGTTATCATCATGCCATAGGTGCACATACATCCATGCACTCATCATCATCATATCACATGTGCCATCATGCATATGAGTCACTATACCATGCATAATTCGGTTGTAACTTATGTTTTTCAATTGAATTGCCACATTTTCCTTTCCCGGGACCAATAATTTCATCCCGCATTTCTATCGCTCACACCCAACCTGGCATCGCGAGGAACCTCCGGCACACACCTCTGGGCATCCGGCACGCACCTCCGGGCATCTCGAAACTCTCGAGGACATTTGGCACACATCTCCGAGCATCCGGCTCACACCTCCGGGCATCCCGACACTCCCGGGGCATCGTCGGCTCACACCTCCAACGGTCATCCATATTCTTATACATCTCCTTTCCAGTTTCACATTTTAAATTCACGATGTAATTGATTTAAATTTCCCTTTTGAAATCGTGCAACATACAGTGGGAAAATGTCCTTTAATGCAATGGTTTAGATGAAATCTTTCTTTGAGATCATGAAAATTTATCATTTCTTTAATGTCATATGAGATGCATGAAAGCGATCATACCATGGCATAAATAAAAAAATCCAAAGTATCATGATTTACATAGCAATTCATGCACATCACAGCATAGTATAGACCATGCATTCCAATATCATCAATTTCCAAAATACACAGATTTCACAGTTTATCATGAATTTCAAAAATGTACAGATTGCACAGTTTTCAAAATACAATTGATTAAATATGCAAATGACCTTAAAAAATCATGAAATTTAACTATGTTGTAGTTAAGACACAGATAAAGATATCACATGAAGGAAATTTCTCCAAAAGAAATTTGTACAGAATAGTATTAGCCATACACTCCAATATCATCAAGTTCGAAATGCACAGATTGCACGGTTTTCAAATTACAGTCGATTAAATAGGCAAATGACCTTAAAAAATCATGAAATTTAACTATGTTGTAGTTAAGACATAGATAAAGATATCACATGAAGGAAATTACTCCAAATATTTGTACAGAATAGTATTAGCCATACACTCCAATATCATCAAGTCCGAAATGCACAGATTACACAGTTTTCAAATTACAGTCGATTAAATAGGCAAATGACCTTCAAAAATCATGAAATTTAACTATGTTGTAGTTAAGACATAGGTAAATATGTTTCATGAAGAACACTTCTCCAAAAGAAATTTGTACAGAAAGATATACGTCATGCATGTCAACATTTTCAAGTCCGAAACACACAGATTGCACAGTTTTCATATCACGGTCGATTTAATATGCAAATGACCTTCAAAAATCACGAAATTTGAGTATGTTATAGTTAAGACATAGATGAAGATGTTTAATGAAGAACATTTCTCCAAAAGAAATTTTTACAGAAAGATATAGGTCATGCATGTCAACATTTTCAAGTCCGAAACACACAGATTGCACAGTTTTCATATCACGGTCGATTTAATATGTAAATGACCTTCAAAAATCACGAAATTTAAGTATGTTATATTTAAGACATATATGAAGATGTTTCATGAAGAACATTTCTCCAAAAGAAATTTTCACAGAAAGATATAGGTCATGCATGTCAACATTTTCAAGTCCGAAACACACAGATTGCACAGTTTTCATATCTCGGTCGATTTAATATGCAAATGACCTTAAAAAATCACTAAATTTAAGTATGTTATAGTTAAGACATAGATGAAGATGTTTCATGAAGAACATTTCTCCAAAAGAAATTTGTACAGAAAGATATAGGTCATGCATGTCAACATTTTCAAGTCCGAAACACACAGATTGCACAGTTTTCATATCTCGGTCGATCTAATATGTAAATGACCTTCAAAACTCACGAAATTTAAGTATGTTATAGTTAAGACATAGATGAAGATGTTTCATGAAGACACCGAAGCCAAAACTCAAGTAAAACCTAACATGCAAGTCCCTAGAACATCATAGGTTAAGCCTTTTTCTCAAGAACTGCCCTTTGTGTTTGAGTGTTACACTCTTCACTTCCACACTTCACCTTCCCTAGCTCCAAAAAACAAATTTCAAGCCATCACATGCAACAAATAGAACATGCAAGAGTAGATCATGGATTCTTCTTGCCTCTAGATCGAGAAAAGGGTGAGCACACGGTGGCAAACGGGCTGCAACGCACGGATCTCCTTCTTCTTCATTCATTTCTCCCTTTCTTCCTTCTCTTCTTCTTCTTTCTTCCTCTCAGTTCCACTCCTCTCTCTCTCTCTCTCACCGTGCGACCTCCTCCCCCTCTTTCTTTCCTTAATCCGGTTGCTTTACCCCTAGATTTTCTTTCCCCTCATGATTACCCTTCATTAAAAATGCATGGGTGCCACTTGTCCTCAAAAACAAGACACATGGGGGAGGCATGCATCCGGATCCCCCCCCCCCTTTCACTCCTTTGCACGACAGCCCCCTTTGGGCTTATGGGCCAGCCTTCTTGGCCCATTTTAGGCCCATCACCCTTGGGCCTAAACCCCAAACTTAAATATATTCTGAAAACAACCTTTTAAAGTTAACCAAAAATATCCTATTTGCCACAAAGTATTAAATTACCAAGTTAGGTGGCTAAACTCTTGAAACCATGAATTCATGAGCTCCAAATTATGATCAAAGTGGCCAAATATAGAACTCTCTTTCTCAAAGATATGTCCATTAAGGCTTGGCTATAAATCTCTTTACGAATCACGGATCAAAAGATTATAAAAAGGGTCATAACGGCGCATCCATAACCTATTTATAGCTCATGGCATTCTTAGGGGTTTTTATGAAATTCTAGGGTGCCACAATCTCGTTTGGATTCTACATCAAGATAGATTTGATTGACTCAATCTAATTGATTGACAATTGTATATTGAAGACAAGAACTTTCTATATGGAAAAGCTCTACTTATGGAAACCAAGATTATGTTTGTATGGGCAATCAGAATCAATTTGAGATTCTACTTTTGTCACTCAACGGCTACCAAATCTTCTAGATACAGATCTGTTCAATGGGTAGATTGGAAGACGATTCTCGAGATATTGTCCAACAGCTAGTTTGAAAGTGGAGGAGTATTTAAGGAGATCAAGGACCGATGAACAAGTAAGAGACGAAGCGTAGAATTTATAATTCCAAAGTCCGAGTGACCTTCGATTATATACTTGTCTCTTGTGAGCTTAAACATTTGTGATCGTTAGAGAAATACCAAAAGAGTGACTTAGTAAGATAGTGTGATCTTCTACTAAGTGTTTGCACTCAAAGTTGTAATCTCTTGTTGATTGCATAGTGGAATCTAGCTAAAAGGCTGTTAGCGTGGGAGAGTGGACGTAGGCTTGATCTAAGCCGAATCACTATACATTCTGTGCTCTTATTCTCTTCCCTGAACTCCTTTATTTTGTTCGTAGTTCTATTTAACTGCTAAAGTTTGAACTCATTCAAAGTTTGTTGTACTTCATACTCAGTTTCAAAATAAAAATATTTATACTGTTCTTTGCGAAAAATTTTCTTCACACCTATTCACCCCCCTCTAGATGTTCATACTAGCACTTTTAACATCCGTTAACCCCTTGAAAACTGCATGGCTTCGCTAGGGAATCCTGTCAAACTCAACTTGAGCAAATGTCATTAGGGACGGCATTAAGAGATGTATTGGTAATATTGCAGTATTAATTGAACAAGCTAATCAAGCTAAGTTTGATTGTTTTGAGAAACATTTGATGTCAATTAGCATCATGTGGCGCAAAGTTGTCATCTTGCTTGGGGATGTATCATTAATCATCAAATTCTTTGGGAGACATGTTCTTATTAGAACGATTTCTATTCGTGAAAAAAGGCTCATTATGCATGCCAAACTAGAGTTTTTTAGTCAGAAAGGGTCTCTCGCATACTCTCGATAAAATGGTTGCTTGATCCCATCCATTCGCGTGGGAAGTAAGTGATTGCTGAGGGTATCTCACATAACCTATGTCAAAGGCTTTCAAAAACATTCGTGATGAGCATAATTTGATCGATCTGAAAGGTCTTTTAAAAGGACTGCCAAATAGGCTTGGTCATGGGCTTACACAAAGGGATTATTGCTTTGAGGCCAATAAAAGAACATTCGTTGCTATCTTCATTGGGTTTACAAGTCGGGAATCTGAAAGATAAGACAAGATAGAATTGCTTTCACTCTTTCAAGTGGTAGCTTCTTTATGGCATTCCCATTTCCACTCGAACCATCCCAATTAGAAGAGACTTCAGAAGAGGGTTGTAATGTTGGATAGGGAGAGGCTCGAAAGGCTTAAAATTTTCAAGAGGGTTTTTAAGAGCTGGTGATCATCATGGCATCGTGACCATGTCACTCGATCTTTCGAAATCATTTGGCTTTCGAAACACAGCACATCTCAAAAGTTCCTTAGCTAATCATCTCCACATGGAAGTTTTGCTCATTTCTTTAATTTCTTTTGTACTTGCGGTGATTTTTATTATGCAAGCATTTGGAGTTTGGTAACTTTTCTTTCACATAAGATGTGGCCTTTTGGCTCCTTTTCTTGACGGGCATTGGCCTAGCTTTTACCAGGCACATTGTTTTTTCATGCCCACTAATTTTTGTCAAACTTTTTGCTTTTTGAACTTTTAGAGCACTTATGACTTTCGAGATACTTTTCACGTTTTCTCGTAAATTTCAATTGTACGTGGTCAATCCTTATGCCTTGCCCAAATGAAGGGAGATGATCATTACTCAAGCTTTAGAAATGAACAAATCAGGCCCGAATTGGTTTAAGCAATGGGTATTGGTGTTTGGGTAGAGAAGGAAATGCTCTTCTTCACCTTGGGATGAGTCAAGCTATGATGAGAATTCCTCTGAAGCTATCACCAGAAGATTAATGCAAGTGAAAGTAATAGAATCTTTCTCAATCTTTCGCTCTACACCTCGATCGTAACCTCCTATGCTGCCCCAGTGTAGGGTTGTTCTCAGTAGGGGTATTTTGAAGGATCATCTTTATTTAGCCGAAAGGGTTAGTAAGAGATTAGTGCGGTGCTTGGGATTGATGAAGGAAACGCCTTTATCATTTCGATCTTTGTTTTCAATGCAAATGAATCCTTCGTCCTAAGAGAATGTCGCTTTTTACTCAACTTTCAAAAGTGTTTGAAGGATGTGTTTGGAAATGGCTTGCATTTCTTCATCCTTAGCACTTCTTGTTTGGCATGGTTAATGTTTCACCTTTCTGCCCGAATAAAATCATTTTTACGAGGCCCTTTTCTTGAGGGTCATCGACATAAAGCATGCACACTGACACGAGAAATAGGTCATGTAAATGATGCCATGCATTTGTTTATTTTGTTTTCGTTTTTTTTTATTTACCTTTTTTATTTCCATTGTCTCGATTTACCTCTCATTTAAGAAGAAGAGATACTCAGTCGTCTGTGGGGAGACTCGATGGGTTTCTGAATTGACCTGTTCTTCCGCGATTTCCTCATCGAACAGTAGGGTGCCTGAAACACAAATAGATATGCATGTATGTAACATATGCATGATATCTATGATGCTATGCATGATGTTATGCGACTCGGATTGTGCATGAAGTGGCTCCTCTGCCTTGATTTCATTCATGGAAAATATTTCTTGATTGCATTAGCGTTTACAAGTCTAGGCAATTCACTGCCATCCATTTCAACTAAAATCATGGCGTCGCTAGGAGGAATTTTCTTAATGACATACGGTCCCTCGTAGTTCGGAGTGAATTTGCCACGGGGGTTTGGTATGATAGGAAGCACTTTCCTCAACACCAGGTTGTTGACCTCGAAGTGTTGAGGATGCACCCTCCGGTTGAAGGCTTTCGTGACTCGTCTCTAATAGCACTGGCCATGACACAGCTTGCAATCTCTTCTCATTGATCATGTTTAGTTGTTCATGCTTCTGTTGTATCCATTTGGTCTCATCGAGCATTGATTGGGAGGGAGCCCTTAGCAAAGGGACTTCAACTTCAACAGGCAAGACCGCATCCATTCCGTTTACTAATGAAAAAGGAGTTGCCCTCGTAGAGGTGCGGATAGAAGTTCGGTATGCCATTAGTGCATAAGGAAGCCTCTCGTGCTAATCTCAATAATTTGTAGCAGTATTTGACAGAGTTTTCTTTATGTTCTTGTTTGCCACCTCCACCGCTCCATTCATCTGAGGATAGTACGGTGATGAGTTCAAATACTTATTCGAAACTCACTGAGCAAGCCATCCATGACTTTGTTGTTCAGATTAGAGCCATTGTTAGTAATGATCGCCTTCGACACCCCGTAACGGGCAACAATGTTGTGACGAATGAACCTGGCCACATTCTTGGTGGCGACATTAACATATGAGTTGGCCTCAATCCACTTTGTAAAATAGTCTATTGCCACCAAGATAAACCAGTGCCCATATGAAGTTTTAGGGTTACTGGGCCCGATCACGTCAATTCCCCACATTGAAAAGGGCAAGGATCGAAACGTTTGGTGAAACTCATTTGGAGGGGCATTTATCTTGTCTCCATAAATTTAGCATTGGTGACACCGTTGTACGTGTTGTATGCAGTTGGATTCCATAGTTAGCCAATAGTAACCGAGTCGTATGATATTTCTCACCAAAAAGTGTCCATTCATATGGGGGCCGCACTCTCCTTCATATATCTCTTTCATCAAATGGTCGGCTTCTTTAGCGTCGACACACCTTAACAATGTCGAGTTGAATGACCTTTTGTAGAGGACATCTTCATCGGTGAAGAATTTTGATGCTAACTTTGTCAAATGCTTTCTGTCTGCTGCTTCACTTCCTTCAGGGAATTCTCCCTTTTGTAGGTACTTCAAGATGTCGTGATACCAAGGCTATTCGTTGGGTTCCTTTTTGACCGTCATGCAATAAGCCGGGTGCCTAAGGATCTCAATTCTCAATGGTTCAATGTCCATGCCTCCAGCTCCTTGTAACATTGAAGATAGGGTAGCCGGTGCATTAGTGAACTGATTATGAGACCTTGGTAAGTACTCGAATGATATTTCTTGGAATTCCTTTGTTAACTCCCCCCGGAACTCATGATACGGAATCAATTTAGAATCTTGTGTTTGCCATTCGCCTTAAGTCTGTAAGATGATAAGAGCCGAATCACCATAAACTTGCAACTTTCGGATTTTCGTATCGATGGCAGCTTGGAGGTCGAGAATGTATGCCTCATACTCTGCGACATTATTCGTGCAAGGGAACGTCAATTTAGCGGTGACGGGATGGTGTTGTCCATCTGGGGAGATAAGAATTGCCCAGTACCTAACCTAGCTAAGTTAACTGCACCATCAAAGTACATTGTCCATTTGTTGCTTGATACAAGTAAGATTCGCTACTCTGCATCACTATCCTCATTAGACACTCTTAACCTCTCGGAATTCATCGCCAACATGTTTGCTATGGCACGACCTTTAACTGATTTTTGTCCCAGGCTCTGAACATCAAACTCTGAAATTAAGATTTGCCACTTGCCTAATTTGCCAACCAGTGCCGGTTTCTCTAAGAGGTACTTGATGGGATCATTTTCGGTCACCAACAAGATTCGATGATAGAGTGTGTATTGCTGCAGCTTGTGCAAGACCCAAATCAAGGCCACAAGTTCTCTCAACCTATGTATAGTTCATCTCGGAAACAGTGAACTTACTCAAGTAGTATATCGTACATTCCCTCCTGTCATTTGGTCTTTTATGGGCTAACATGGCTCCCAGTGACTCATTATGTATGGTTAAGTACAATATCAGGGGGATTTTAGGGAGTGGGGGCACTAGGACTGGTGCGTGAGTGAGATAGTGTTTTATCTTTTCGAAGGCACCTTGGCACTCGGCATCCCACTCAATCTTTGCATTCTTTTTCAAGAGCTTGAAGGATGGCTTCACTGTTTGAGACAATTGATAGATGAACCTTACCACGTAATTAAGCCGTCCCATCAAGCTGCAAACTTCTTTGGCAGTAGTCGGGGGCTGTAAACCACAGATGGCCTTAACCTTTGACGGATCAATCTCTATGCCCCTGCTACTGACCACGAACCCTAACAGCTTCCCAAATTTTGCTCCAAAAACTCATTTCTCGGGATTAAGGCGTAGCTTGAACTTCTAAAGACATTCGAACAGTTTCCGCAAGACTTCAACATGGTCCTCACCTCGTCTTGATTTTGCGATCATATCATCCATGTATACTTCAATCTTTTTATGTATCATGTCATGGAACAATGTGACCATGGCCCTTTGATACGTTGCCCTAGCATTCTTTAAAGGCATCACTTTGTAGCAAAAAGTTCCCCAATGAGTTACGAATGATGTTTTGCTCTTGTCTTCTTCCTTCATACGAATTTGGTTGTACCCAGAAAAATCGTCCATGAAGGAGAATAGCTCAAACTCCACCGTACTACCAACCAAGACATTGATATGTGGCAGTGGAAAGTCGTCCTTAGGACTAGCTCGATTTAGGTCGCGATAGTCAACACATACCCTAATTTGCCCATCCTTTTTCATTATAGGCACTATGTTTGCTACTCAATCGGAATAGTGCATCACTTCGATAAAATTTACTTTCAACAGTTTCATCACTTCCTCTTCGATCTTCTTGGACAACTCTGGTTTAGTTCTCTTAAGTTTTTGCTTCTTGGGTGGCACATTAGGATTCGTCGGTAAAGTGTGTTCCACAATTTTGGGGTCTAGTCCTAGCATGTCGATATATGTCCAAGTGAACACATCTTGATATTCTTTCAGGAGATTAGTCATCCTTTATGCCTTTGACTCTGAGAGACATGTCCTGATCTTTACTTTCCTGACATTCTCTGCATCACCCATATTTATGGTAACTGTTTGTTCTTCTGTCAATGGTTTTGATTCTTCATGTTGATTCCATTCATGCTTGATCCCTTTCTGATCATCATCGGTGTCATCGGAACCTAAGAGACTTTCTTCATACACATCCGGGTCACATGAGTCCTTATCATGATTATACATAATGTAATGCTTGAGATGCGATGAGATAAGTTAGAGCATGTCAACAATAAAGATAATGCATGTTCTTTTCGAAAATTTTTTTGAAGTATTTTTTTGTAAAAAGTTTCAAGTACTCATCCTTATATCCTCAGATTTCCTTGCCTTTGCAAAATAGTCAAACTAGGGAGCATGTGGAGGTCTAGGCCTCAGTGACCATCATAGGACTAGTTTGATATGCTTCAACATGTCCTTAATAAAACATGTGTCTATTTTATTAAATGAGAAAGGATAAGGCCGTATTTTAACACACACCACCCTCGACTAACGGCTCAAGATCGGGGATGACCATAGTTCACGCTACAAACGACATAGACAAGAAAGAAATGACTACGAGATCTCACGCAAGGGAGAAGACACAAAACAGAAGACTAGGCTAAATGAGAACTGCCCTACTCTAGAAGGATAGCTACGACTTTAGATGACTTAACTTCCTCGCATGCCAAGATGGCACATATGAGGTCCTCCTCGAATAGCTCAGTCACACCATTGATGGCCCTCTCTTCCTCAGATAGCATCCTTAGAGGTCTCGTAAACGTCTCTTCCAGCAATGGGGGAAAAGACTTATGACTGCCCCCGCTCTCCTCAGTTCGCGCAACGCGTTCACTCTAGTCTCCATACTCACTTCAGCCTCCTTGGGCACTTCGACCTCTCTGCCTCCCTGGCCTCTTTAGTTGCCACAGCCACCTTGCTCGCTACGGCCTCCTCGCCCTTCAACATATCCCAAGCCTCTTCTCTTCGAGTTTTTACGAACTTCGATGGGTTTTCATGCGCCTTGGCCATGCAGTCCAAGACCCTTTCTAGGGTTATACCCACTTGCCAACATGATTTTTCCCACTGCCATGGTCGGCTTAGACAATTCAGGGGCCTTTGTGAAAGTACCCGCAGGAACATGAATCATGGATACTAGCTCAAAGGTTTGAAAGCTTGATTCCTTGGTACATTTAGGCTCCACATAGGGGATGGCCGTCTTGTGGTACCAACTAAGCTATACCCCTCGAGCCAAGTGGAGCACGCATGAAAAAGTCAAACGCTTCTTCTATAGAAAATCCTTTTCCCTGGTGAAATTGAGTCATTTCCAACTTGACCAAAGAGATCTCCCCCGTTAAGTAAATTATCGCACCTACGATCTGACCAACTGGGAGAGAATCAATAGATTCCTTTTCAGGAGGCTCATAGTATAGAAATTGATCAATCATGATATGTTATGCAAAACACACCAAACACATTCTTAGTTCGAATTCCAAAGAATATCATACCAAAAGTGTGAAAATAAAAAAAATGGAAACCAAAAACAGTTTTTGTTTTCACTGACCCAAAGATGTTTTCTCAAATCAAATGGGTGGTAAACTTAACTATAAAGATTATGTTCTTTTTATTTTTAAAGGGAATTGATTAATTAATTATTAATTATTTATTCATTTAATTAATTAATTAATGCATTTTAATAACTAATATATATATATATATATATTTAAAGATTCATGCATGTGCACGAAGCGCATGCATGAAACTTGATGGTCAGCAACCGCTGACTATCATGCACGAAATCATGCATGAATGGTCAGCAATTGCTGACCATCATGCACGAAGTCATGCATGAGCAACCGTTGCTGATTTAAGTTTATATATTTTTTAAATGCTTTTTGGGACATAACGATGTGTTGCTAAAAATAGAGAGAAATTGGGCGTTTGTTTTGTATCTGAGCGACGCAAAAAGAAAAAGGAATTCTCTCTAGTTCGGGCCATGACTAAAATATCAAGTATACGGCAGATTGTCTCCATGAGATTGCTAGCACGGTTATAGTGGTGATTATCTAAAAGTTCTCTCTTCCGTTCGACATCCATTGTTGGTGTGTCTGAACTAGAGGTCCGACGTTTGTGGGGCTCAAACTGTAGAACATTTGAACCAATTCGTATAAAGCGCGCTTCGAGAGGTAATTCATTTAACTCCCTTTTTATATTTAGATTTTTTTATTAAAACGCACGAACAACCCTTCAGAGAATCATGTATAAAATATATCTTTTTGTTTCCGCTGTGTTCTTTTTGTTAATTTTACCTATACATGATTTATGAAATCCAATAGGATTGCCATTGCCACTGCCGCCAGAAGCATTGGTCTAGCATCGGCCCCTCGCCAGCATCCTTGTCCTGCATGGGCGGGCATGTTACTTCGATTTTCATTTTGGCATAATCTATGCGAGGCGAGGATGGGAGTATGTTGGGTTGGAATGCCTCCATTCTCAGTTGTATATCCTAAGAATTTGAGGGGTTATGGTAATCTCACCAGTACCAGCCTAGGTTTTCCTCAATACATTAGCTATGCAACTCGACTCAAGCACTCCTCCGACAAAACCATTCCATTCAAAGCCATCTCAGCATCCTCATTATCAACTTGCTCCAAATCCAAAATGATCTCCCCCCCAGAGAATATTATCTAGCAGAGATGCATGGGATGTTAAAGGGAACCTCTGCAACCATCCTGTAGTGAGAAGAAGAAAAGCAAACAGGTCGGCAGAGAATCAACTCCGAAATATCGGGGAACTGTCGATACCGGCAAATGGTTGTTGTAATTTCTAGCTTACAGAAAAAATGTTGACATTTGGAGATAACAGAAAAAATTTTGTCGTAATTTCTAGCTTATGGAAGCTCAGTTACTCGTCTTCATGCGCCTACAGTGTATAAACATAGACAGCAATTGTGGGTAGATTTAAGACAACTTAACTTTTCAAATACCCTGCCGTGGGTGTGTATTGGTGATTTTAATAAGGTCATATATCATTGGGAAAAAGCGGGTATGAAGATAGCTAAGCCTTATAGGTTGCATTCCTTCAGAGAATTTTTAAATGAATGTATGCTATTGGATATAGAAAACAAGGGTTTTGCTTTCACATGGGTGAACAATAGAAATGACGATGAGGTGGTTAAGGAAAGACTTGATAGGGCATTATGTACAATAGACTGGCGATTAACTTACCCGGAAGCAAAAGTCTTTGCTTTTCCTGCTCTAGGCTCAGATCATAGCCCTCTCCTACTAACTACTAAATCTGTTCCTTCAAGGCGGAGGAAGACTTTCACTTTCGAAGCCTTCTGGCTTCAAGATAAGGACTGTAGTACAGTCATCTGAGATGCTTGGGCCTCTTCATCACTACCAGACTCCTCTCTTGCCCGAAAACTCTAAGACGCTTCTTTGGCACTCATAAGGTGGAACAAATCAAATTTCTGCAATGGCCAGCAACAAATTCATATGTTAAAGCAACAAATTCAGAATCATATTAATCAACCCAGTCATTACTATGACAAGGCACTTGCATCTTGCCGGAAAGATGAAGTACAACATATATGGCAACAGGAGGAGCGATATTGGGCAATGAGATCAAGGATTCAATGGCTGCGATGGGGGATAAAAATACTAAGTTTTTCCATGCGACTACTATACAACGCAGACAACATAACTGAATTAGCATGTTGTAGGATGAATCTCATGGGTGGACCAGCGATCCTAATCATCTGAAGAATATGACGCTGACTTACTTTCAAAATCTCTATTGATTGGTTGGTTATCGAGATTATGGCCCTATACTCACTCAGTGTTCCCAAGTGGTCACAGGAGAAATGAATAACGCTTTAACAGCAGCGGTCACTCTGGAGGAAATCAAGCAAGCGGCTTTCCAATTAGGGGCTACTAAAGCCCCGAGACCCGATGGCTTGAACGGGCTGTTCTATCAAACCTACTGGGATATTCTCCAGGATGATATCTTTACGTCAGTGCAAGATTTCTTCAATTCAAGAGTGCTGCCCCCGCTTTCAACAGAACACTCATTTCACTGATCCCGAAGGTACCACACCCCGAAAGGTCAAATCAATATAGACCCATTAGTCTCTGCAACTTTATATATAAAATCATCTTAAAAGTGCTAGCAAATCGATTGACGATATGGCTACCTGGGTTGATTTTTACGGAACAAAGTGCCTTTATCACAGGAAGACAAATACAAGATAACATTCTGGTAGTGCAGGAGGTCCTTCACCAACTTAAAGTTAGGGATAGAAAGAAAAAATTTTAGGTAGTGTTAAAACTGAACATGCATAAGGCATATGATCGGGTTGAGTGGGATTTTCTAGAGGCCTATCTTACAAAAATAGGATTTCACGATCAATGGGCACAATGGGTGATGCAATGCATTACCACGGCCTCCCTTAGTGTAAAGTTCAATGGTGAACCATTGCCATATTTTCATCCAACTAGGGGGCTTCGACAGGGAGATCCAATCTCTCCATACTTATTCATCCTTCTAGCTAATGTCTTATCTACTCTTATTCAACAAACTATCGACTCGAGGACCCTCAAGGGGATCAAACTTAACAGGTGGTGCCCTACACTTTCTCATCTATTTTTTGTGGATGATGCAATATTCTTCTTATATGGTCGAACCATAGAATGTCAGAATCTAGCGAATATATTGCACCAGTACTGTGTTGCTACGGGCCAAGCAGTGAATAGAAACAAATCATGACTATTATGTAGTCGACATTGCCCTATCATTTTAAAACAAATTTGGCTGGAGAATTGAGAGTACCTGTGATTGAAAAGCTAGGGAAATATTTGGGTATACCTTTTGACTAGGGGGTCACCAAAAAAGACATGTTTGCTTGGATACTTGGCTGAGTCAATGCGAAGCTAGAAGGGTGGAAAGAGAATTTCATTTCTAAAGGAGGAAAGTAAATCCTATTAAAAATGGTAGTGCAAGCACTCTCGTAGTATGCCATGTCCATTTTCGAAGTTCCTGTTTCTATTTGTTAGTCCATTGAACGAAGATTAACAAAGTTTTGGTGGCAAAATAATAGTACTAGATCAAGAATACACTGGAGGACTTGGGATCTACTTAAAGAACGGAAGAATGAGGGGGGGGCTTGGATTTCGAGACTTACTTACCTTCAACAAAGCCCTTTTGGGAAAGCAAGCTTGGAGACTATTCCAAAACCCATCATCCTTATGTGGTAGAGTTTTCAAGGGACTTTATTTTCCTTATGGTGATTTCTGGTATGCTGAAAAAGGCACTAAACCTTCATGGGGCTGGCAAAACTTACTTTTAGGCAAAGATGCTATCCTAAACCAGCTTCAGTGGTCCGTTGGAGATGGGCAGAAGATATGCATACGTGAGGACAAATGGCTCACGAGAGAAATTATTGGCGGACCAGCGCCAAGAGGTGAGCTTGAGAAGGTAGCTGGATTCGTAATACCAAAAACGAACAACTGGGACGTTCCTCTACTTAGAAACAGTTTTGACTACCAAACAGTTGAGGATATTGTCGCCATCCAATTAAGCCCTACTTCAACCACAGGTAAACTTATATGGACATGAACTCATACAGGAATTTATACAGTGAAAAGCGGTTATCATAACCTCAAACACAACTTATAGCAAGGACAAAACTCCTGCATCCTCATCCTACCAGCCATCGCCCCAACTATGGCGACAAATCTGGAAATTAAGGACAGCCCCAAAAATTCGGATTTTCATATGGTCTTTGTGTCACAACGCAATCTCAACAAAGGACAACCTATTTAGGCGACACATTATTCCAGACCCGATTTGTCAATTATGCTCATCACATACACCCGAAACAACTGAACATATTTTCTTATTCTGCCCATGGACAAAGGATATTTGGTCTCATTCCAGCATATAGATTGATATCTCAGCATACAGAATGCATAGAATGGATGCATGGCTAGAAGATCTACTTGCGCATAAGGCTAACTTACCTCCTATGGAGACCATTGTATCCATTCTTTGGCAAATTTGGAAAGCGCGTAATCTCTTCACTTTCCGGCACCAGAGGACCAATCCCGATCAGCTTGTGGACCTGGCTCTTTCGAATGCAAAGCTTCTCAGCAGTACTGTGCAGCCGGCAATAGACACAACTCATCCTCTTCTGAACCTTATTCGGGCGTGGACTCCTCCGGATCCGGGCAGTATCAAAGTTAATATAGATGGGGCTTTTCCTACATTGAACAACAGGGGTGCGATCGCGTGCGTTTGCAGAGATCACTCGGGTATTTTGATCGATGGATTCACAAGTAGTGTCCCCGCGTCTTCTCCGCTGCAAAGGGAGATCCAAGCCCTAATTACCACACTTACTTATTTGCAGAAGAAAGGAAAGGCTAACACTCACCTACTGATTGTCTTACGCTCGTGGAAATCGTCAACCATCGCTGTTTACCGCCATGGGACTATCGTGCGCCATGCGCCGAAGCTGCATCGTTGATCCCCTGTTTCCCCCATCTGCGAATATAGCACTGTAGAAGGGAAAGCCAATTCCATCGCTGATTGGACCGCCAAGGCCATGGCCGCAATAAGCTTTCTCCAAATTGGGCTCCTTCAACACACCCCCCCCAAACTTTTACTAGATCTGCTATGTACGGAATTGATAATGATTAATGTAAATCCTTCGAGCTGAATATTTTAGCGAATTAGAGTTCACTGAAATCTGTTTCTTAATTTGGCATAAGAGTCCAGCGTGCACCACTTCTGGTATTCAACTGAAAAGAGAAATTCCTACCAAAAGTCAAGAAGCAGCGGTCTAATTCGGTAACCATTCATGATAAACTTCGACTGGAGATGTGTGGATACTATGAAGGATTATGTCCTCAGGTTCCAAACTGGTAGCAAAAGTTGCAGGCTGCTCGGGACAATCTTGTATGTCTAAACAACATTCAATTTCTGATACCGTATTACTGCATTTTATTGTCAAAACATAATTGCTTCTTGACAACCTCTTAGTTCCATACGAAGATGTCTGAATTTTAAACATTTTGAAGCTATTTTTTTGCTAGAAATTGTTCTTTTCATTGTTCACCTCCAAGATGGGAAAATTACCAAAAAGTCTCAAACATATTACAATTATGCCAATTCAGTCATAAACTTATTATTTTGATCAATTGAATTCTAAACTTTTTTGCAATTATGCCGAGTTCAGCCCTTTCAGCCAAAATTGGCCATCCAGCGTTGACGTGACCGCCGGCCAGCACCGTTGATAATTTTTTAATAATATTTGATTTTTTTGAATTTTTTGAATTTTTTGAATTTTTTTCCCTTTTTTCTCTTATTTTTTCCTTCCTCCTCCCTCATTCTTCCTTTGGCTCTAGCGATCGGCCGAGGGTTGGCGGGTCACCTGGACTAAGGTAGCCGGGCAAGCTCGCCCGACCACCGGTGGGGCAAGCCCCCGCTGAATCTAGTGAGGGCTCGCCTCACCATCATTGGGCAAGGCGAGCCCTTGCCAAACCTAGTGATGGTGAGGCCCCCCTCCTTGGATTCGACAAGGGCTCGCTTCGCCGTCATTGCATGAGCTACCAAACCAGCCACTAACAACGCGAGCCCTCGCTAGATCCAATGAGGGCTCGCTCCACCAGTGATAGCCGGGCGAGCTCACCTGGTCATCGGAGTCAAAGGAAGGAGGAGGGAGGAGGAAAAAAAATGAAAAAAAGATTAAAAAAAAATTCAAAAAAAAATATTGTTAAAAAAATTGTTGCTGACAGTCACATTAGCACCGACCAACCAATTTTGGCCAGAATGACTGAACTAACATGATTGCAAAAGGTTTAGGACTCAATTGGTCAGAAAAGTAAGTTTATAATTAAATTAGCACAATTGTAATAGGTTTAGGACTTTTTTGGTAATTTTCCCCATCCAAGACTGCTCGGTTTCAGTTTGCTACTTTTAAGAGTTTATCATGGGACTCTCCTGTCTTGGTGCATTGCTTGGGGTTTAATTCGTCAAAGCTTGAGCCTCATACTTAATGGATGACTAAACATGTTATTGTTACTTCTCAGTTATTTTGTCAGATCAATGATAGGTTTGGGAGCTTATGGGATGCTACTTGATCGATAACTTTTTTGATCTTCGACTCAAGAAAATTTCCTTCTTCCATGACTCTGCTGTGTTTGACACATTCTCTCGATCGAAACTTTTGTTGCTACTATTCTGGCCTCCGCAAAATCGCATTTTTTTGCAGGTAATTGTGCGAGTTATCCATGGAATTTGCGAAGAGCATACACAGGATTTGTGTGATGCGACACTGATCTCCTCTCATCACGAGAGTCGTCTCTAATGGTTCCTCTATCGCAAATGTATTTCACATGTCGGAGTCGATGTTTATGCACAGATACTGAGCTTACACACTGAAACATAGCTGTCTGGATTTTGAGGTTTAGACGCTGGGTACAAACAAAAGTCAGCTGATTCTCGAATGAGTTTGGTTGAAAATGCTCTTCAAATTTCAATTCTTCTCTTTGCTTGAAAACTCGCAATGCCCTTATTCCTTTTACGTAGTCCAGCAAGAAAATCGAAATTTGATCAATCTTCTAATCAACCCCGCTCACACGTACTTTTACACGGGAGACCTGACCTGGAGGCGATTCAAAAAGTAAGTGGTATGACATAATCTTTAAGTGATCCGAGACGTAATGCGTTCTAATTCAATCATAGTGTAGAATCATTCAAAAACTATGAATCAACTAATACAACATCATGATATCGAAGCTTGCAAATCTAGATGTAGACTAACATAACATGATCTGAATTGATCAGGCATATGACATCACATTTGTTCCCAACTTATCTCGAGATCAGGTAGGAAAAACTGAATCAATCAGGCAATGTTGTTATGTTAGTTCCACGAATGTCCAAGATCTTCAAATTCTTCAGATTTTGCTTGCTGTGAGGTAACTCCACAAATCCCATAGATTGTAAATCCAACTTAGTCAATGATGTCAACCTTTCAATCGAATCAAGTGTCTCAACAAGCAACATCCTTGTAATATCAGGTGTTGTAGGGACACAAGGTTTCCCATGGAATGGGGTAACTGTTTAATCCCTAAAAAAGATAGGTTCAAATGAGTTAACGCTTTAAGGGAGTCCATGGATTCTAGTAATTCTTTAATTCTTGTATGAGATAGGTCCAATTGAGTTAATGATTGAATGTAGCCCCTGAATTTTGGAAATTCTCTAATTCCTGAATGAGATAGGTCCAACTAAGTTAACAAGTGAAGATGGTCCAAGTATTGTGGAAATTTTTCAGTCCATGAATAAGATAGGTCCAATCGAGTTAACTTTATAAGATGGACAATGGTTTCAGGTAATTCTTCAATCCCGAAATGAGATAGGTCTAGCTTAGTTAATGACCTAAGGGAGACCATATTCATTGGAAGCTAAGCAAGTTCTTCACAATATAAGGCAAATAGGGTCTCTAGCTTTGGAAAACCACCTTCTGTATTGAAATCTTTTGTATAGCAGTGTCATTTATGAGAAGCTCCCTCAATTCTTTCAATCTATCTACTCTAGTCGGAAGCTCCTCTAGACTCTTGCAACCCGAGGCACTTAAGAGTCTGTAGCTTCTTCAAACCCCTTCTTGACATTGGAATCTCTCGTATAGCAGTGTCATTTATGAAAAACTCCCTCAATTTTTCCATTCTACCTACTCTTCAATGTAGCTCCTCCAGTCCCCCATAACACGAGGCATTTAGAGTCTCTAGCTCCATCAAACCATCTCCCGACATCAGAATCTCTCGTATAGCAATATCATTTATGAGAAGCTCCTTCAATTTTTCCAATCTGCCAACTCCAATGGGTAGCTTCTCCAATCTCCTACAACCACGGACATTCAAGGAGATGAGGGATTCGCTTTACCCAATAGAAAGAAGAATCTCTTCTAGATTCTCACATTTTTCAAGAATCAAAATCTCCAAGCTTTCAAAAGTAGACGAGTCAGGAGTTCTTAAAAATGGACAACTCGAAAGGTTGAGAACTTTGAGCTTTGTTACCATCTGAAAGAAAGAGAGATTACCTCTAAGATTAGACACCGCAACGCCTAATTTTTCACCATCCTTGTTTTTTTAAGTTATAAAAAATATATACAAATGTTTCATGACTTGGTTCGCATGCTGTCATTGCTATAATTTTTTGTTACTTCACTTTTGTTTTGTTTAAATGTTTCTTAAGTAGTAGTGTTTTTTAACATACCCATTGCATAAAGAATTAGAAATACACAAGTGCAAACAATATTTTCTTAGTGTATTAGGCATACCTTCCAATTTGACTGATATAAATGTCATCTGGTTAGCACTCACAAAAATAACACGTAGGTCGTCCTCACAAAACCATAATAAGCAATGCACTTATTTTGAAGTAGTGGACTCAACTTTTGTTTCTAAAATAATTATCCTTTCTATGATAATTCAAATAGTATTCCATGCAAAAGCAGTTGTAACTTTTCATTTCTCATGTAAGAAGATTGACATAGAAATATAAAAAGAATCGCCATAGAGACATACTTTTACAAGGGGAGAAATTATCTTAGAAGCGATAAATCATCCAAATTTTTTTTTAAAAAAAAATCAGGATATGCACAAATGCTGTAACTATATTCTTAATAGATCAGTTGAAAAAGCATGTCTAATGTCAAGCATGATTGGTTGTTAACATATTATTAGTTTAAGATTTTAAGGGGCGGAAGTTTATGGTATTTAGGTGCCTATAAATTCCTCTTATATCTAAAGGCAAATCCTGAATCTGAGGAAGGATATTAAACTTCTCTGAAAGAAAGAAAGGAGAATTTATCCAATTGACCCTTCAACCACACGTGATTATTCATAAGAGATATTCCTTCTTTACTCTTACCTTGATTGGACCTCATCCTCCCCAATCCTTTGAAATCTCACTCCCCGACAAATTGATCACAACTAATTGCTTTGGATGAAAGTTGGTCACTACAAATTTCGAGGGACAACGCTCCCAATGAAGCCATCTTAGTTCACTAAGCATGTCCTCAAAATCTCCGGTGAAATTTGCTCCACATACTCTAAGGAACCTCAAGCTAGTCAGTTCTTTAAAGTTTTCGCTTGTGTAGCTTCTCTTGGAATCATGTATGTCGAGACAAAGGGCCTAAATCATATTAGTGCCCTGCGATTGAGAAATAATATGAAGCATAACTTTTGACAAGCTGAGATGAGGCCAACTATACATGAGAACATATGTATTAATTTCAATTTGTTGTCATGCTATTATGGTGTAGGCTTCTCACTTCGACATTGTGCAACGACAGATCGTGGTTGCATATTATTTATTCAATTTATGTAAAAATGTGAAGCTCAAAGGGGTGTTTCTTGACTTTTCCTCCTCCAATTTTCCCTTCACAATTTCCACCTTTCAAATTCCCAATTTTTTTTTTTCAAAACTACAATAAAATGTCTCTTCATGCACACGATACTTCAAACATATCCACCAAATTTATTTCCTTTATATGTGAACAACAAAACTTTACCCAACATGGGAAGGTTGTGGCTTACACGTCCAGACAGCTAAAACCATATGAGTTAAATTATCCAACACACGATTATTTTTGCCTTGAAGATTTGGAGGCACTACTTGTATGGGGAGAAATTCGTAATATACATAGACCACCAAAGCCTAAAATAATTGTTCTCTCAAAAGGAGTTAAACATGAGGCAAAGGCGCTAGATGGAACTTCTCAAAAGACTACAATTGTGATATCTTGTATCACTCTGAGAAGGCAAACAAAGTCATTAATGCCCACAGTTAGAAGTCCACCATTGCGCAAATGATGTTAAAGAATGGACTCTGCTTGAAGAAGCCCGAGACTCAAATTTCAAGATTGAAGTTGGACATATATCTAGCTTATTGGCTACTCTCATAATCAAATCGGAGGTATCATAAAAAATTAGGCGTTGCAACAGACGAACCTTGAAATCCAGAAAATTCGGAAGGAGGCCTTAGAAAAGAAAAGGCCTGACTTTCAAGCAACTGAGGATGGATTATTGAAGTTTCATGGACATCTATGCATGCCCAACAACAAGCAATGTAAGGAAGAAATCTTGGTGAAAGCTCATAAGAATAATTACAGCATTCATCCGAGTTGCACAAAGATGTATCAGGATCTACAGCAACATTACTAGTGGGATGGCATGAAACTGGACATTGCCAAGCATGTTGTAAAATGCCTGATATGCCAACAAATAAAGGCTCAGCATTGCAAGTCGAGAGGTCAATTACAACCTTTGAAAATTCCAGAGTGGAAATGAGAGCATATAACGATGGATTTTATTTTGGGGTTGCCGAGAAGCCAAAGAGGAAATGATTCCATTAGGGTGATTGTTGATAGGCTGACAAGGTGGGCCCATTTTCTCACTATACATAAAGATTTCTTGTTAGAAGAATATGCTAAATTGTATGTTCGACAAATTGTGCGTCTACATGGAGTTTCGGTGACAATCATGTTGGATCGGGACCCCAAATTCACCACTATCTTCTGGCAAAGCCTCCAAGCTATGATGGGAACGAAGCTCCAGTATAGCACAACATATCACCCACAGATGGATGGCCAAATAGAAAGAACCATCCAAACGCTAGAAGACATGCTGCGAGCCTATGTCATCAATTTTAAAGGAAGCTAGGATGAGTAGTTACATCTCATTGAATTGGCATACAATAATAGTTATTAGCAACGTATTGGGATGGAACCGTTTGTGTGACATCCCAAATTTTCGATCTTTTTTTCTACTGAATAAATCGGTCATTTCATTGACGCGCATATAGGGCTCTTCTTAGAGCTGATCACTCTCAAGATAACTAGACTATTCAAGGAAACCATTAAGGAATTTTAAGGCAATAGAAATGAGAATTTGATCAGGAATCGGATTCTCGTCTGTGCTCATCTTTAGAGGCTAGTACGGAATAGTTAAAAATCGATTTGAGATCAGAGATAGGTTGGTTCGACTGAGATGTGTGGCTAATCGTGGGTGACACCACTAAATTGGAAAATTCTTGTCGGCCGGCACTAGACTGATTTCTTTATCGTTTTGGTACCCTATGTCCATAGTTGAATCCTCGAGATTTTCACGACAATCAAGAGTCACCAATGAGTCAAGTGGGTTCACTGTGGCTCGAAGAAAATCGACCACAGGTCATTTGCACTAAAAGTTTCTAAATGTTACCCGATAGCCTAGGTCACGCTAAAAACGTGCTGAATGGAAATTAACCGCGAATTCGAGTCCAATTTTAGCAATTGAAGATTCTGTCATGTCACACTAAATTCTAGGAGCGTCGACTCAGTCTTAGAAGATTTTTCTGAAACCCAAGACTTTTTGGGAAAAAGTTGTCCTAGGCCGTTTTGGTCCAGAAAAAGGGCGGGATCGTTTTCGATCTCGCAATTGGGATGCAAGATGGTTCAATTGGTGATGAAAAGTACCAATTTGAGTATTGACTTGATAACGGAATTTATTGAGGCCAAATAAGATTGAATCAAGAATGAAACCGAGTCCAATTGAAGCCATTTGCTTGGAAATTCGTATGCCCCCCATTGCCTAGCCTTTTGGACCACTTCAAAGGTTGTGAGGGGCGCATGGTTGGCTGATTTGCAACCAAGGAGGTGTGTGTGGTGTAAGATGGTCAAGGAGGCAAGAGATTGGAAGAAAATGGCCTTGGTGGAGCCCTTGTCCCCCTCTCCTTGTTCCTCAAGCAACCGACTAGCTTCTCCTCTCTCCCTCCTTTCCATTTTCGCACACTAGCAGCTAAGGAAGCCACCGGAGATAGCTGAAGCTGCTCGCACGCCATCGTGACCGCCGGAACGCCATCCTTCCGCCGTGCGAGAGCCAACGCACATCGCACCTTGCCGCGCCTCACCGCCATTTAGCCATGCCTGCACCTCTGTCCCTATGTTCCAGTAGCCCCCCTGCTTTGGAGAAATCGGCCCCCGTCACGTTCCCGACAATTTGATCCAAACGGATCTCAAAACAAGTGAGTTTAACTCACTAATCCTTGCTTAGTAGACTAATGATGCTTAGGGATTGATTAGATTTAATTAAGTGTACTTAGGTGGATAGATTAGATTAAGTGAATTAATTTAGTGCTTTATCATTGCATATTAGGCAAATGGTTAGTGCAATTAGCAAGGAAATAAGTTCTAGTATTTATTGAATGAACCACATAATTTTTCTGGATCCGTTTTAGCATCCAATTAGGCAATACGGGCCTAAGTTGGATTTTTAGCATTTATTTAATAATTTTCGTAATTAATTAATTAATTAATTATTTTCCGAAAATTCGATCGGGGTAGTTAGTGACCAGAATTTTATGCTGATTATTGTGGTGTACTATGTTTATTTATTTGATCACTAATTTGTGTTGAATTGATTTAATTATGATTTTAGGATTTTATTCCTAAATTAACAAATTTTGGTAATTAAGTGGAAAATTACCGGGAATGTACCCACACATGATATTTTATTTGGTATGATAAAAGGTGAGAAAGAATGTTGCATCACGTGGCTCAGTGATTGAGTACATCACCTTAGAGAATGCACGTGGCTCGATGATTAGGTATGTCATCTTGGAGAATGCACGTGGCTCTAAGACTGAGTATGTCATCCTGGAGGATGCACGTGGCTTGGTAAATAGATATATCATCTTGGAAAATGCATAGTACGGGTTATAATGACCAGGAAATGGTCTAATTGATATATAATCGACTACGTTGATTGATCGATAGTTCGATCTGATCAGGTGAATTGATGTGGTTTGTGTATATTTGAAATATACTGACTTGCAAGTGGAATATGAGGCCAAGGTAAGTCCTCTGGCCCATGATGTGATAGGTAGTCCTAAAGTGTATTGGTTTCATAATCGAGTCTTAGGAGGGTAGAACTTGCTGAGACGTAGTCTCACCCCGTTGTGAGATAACATTGCAAGCCCTTAGATGGTAGCACCTCCGTCTCCTCGTCTTCCTATGCATTTTGGCATCCTCGAAGAGGTCATTGAGATAGAGTATCACTTTCCGATACACCCCCACTTCCGAGGGACTAGAGTACGTACTAGTTAAGTCCACAGTTTGGGTTGATGTGGGTAAGGACGAATTGAGGCCCCACGAGTACCGATCGTGGTATCGTGAGTATCACGATGGGCGAAGAGAGAGTCCCATGCCAGAAAGTGATGTACCTCTGTACGTATTAGAGGAAGCATTCGGGAAAGGGACGGCAGATCCCAAGGATGGAGCAGTGACTGATGCCAAGGATCCCAAGATGGAAGGCGATCTGACTCTCCTGTATACTCGGACGTGAGTTCCAGTTGGAGTGTCGAAGAAGGAGTAGTCGTGTCAGAAGATGAGGAGGAACCTGAGGAGGAGCTTGAAGAGGAAGACCCTGAAGAAGAACCTCAGGAGGAGTCAGAAGAGGACCCCGATGATGATCCGGAATATGACCCGGATGAGGATTGAGACCCCTACCTTGTTTTGCAAACTCTGAGCTGTGATTTGATGTGTGATAGATCTGACTGGTTAATGGTATTGTAATATATACTATGAGTTTGCTTTGTATAAAAGTGTGGTTGTGGCTTTTCATGATTAAAAAATATGGACCTACTTTTCTATTTTATTCTTTTATTGTATGGGAATTCTCTATATGCTTCCACATTCGTATTAAACTGAATGGGTCGGCGATGTGTCCTGGGACGTCGCTATTAATCGACTAGGTGAGGGATCAGCACGCGTTCAAGAATCGGAGCGTGACATCCCGCTTAAGTAGTAGTAGACTAAAGTTTAAGATTGGAGTGATAAGGAGCGATGGTTTATGGGATAATAGTAGGAAGGCCTTTAAATTTATGCTGGTGCCTGTCTATGTTAGCTGAGTGCTAGAATTGCTTGTTGTTTGGATCGCTCTATTTCTAATTTGGTGTGGAATTGGAAACAGGTGTCAGTTGATAAAGTTGAGTTATGAGCAATCAGGAGCAAAGAACTCCTAACAAAATTATTGTTCGTGCTATGACTCAGGGTAGAACGCCGACTAGGCTTGGTACCCGAGGAGGCCGAGGTCGAGTGCCAGCACAGGTTAGCACTAGTGGAGTAGAACCACCTCTTGTCAGTGCTGGGGTAGTAGCCCCGGGTGATTAGGGGAACATAGGGATCACCCAAGCCTTAGATGCCATGTAAGAGATGATGGGGCAACAGGCCCGAGATCAAGCTGCCACCTTTACCGCCGCTATTAAAGCTGCCGCCACTGCCATTGCTAATGCCATCGCAGCTGCCGCCATACCTGTTGCCGCACTTGTTGCCACACCTGCCGTCGCACTTGCCGATGTTCCAACTGGGAACATAGACTTGAGCAGAAATAGACCGATCCACAAGCTAGTGGAGCAATTTTTGAAACTAAACCTGCCGATGTTTACGGGTACTAGAGACCCCAAGGCTGCTTCGCTTTGGATCCAGGATCTAGAGAAAGCCTTTGCACTTCTGATGTGCATTGCAGCAAAAAATGTAACCTTGGCAGTCTATCAGTTGCAGGGCAATGCCAACACCTGGTGGAGAGCCGCTAGAGAGACTATATTTCCAGGAGAAGTAGTTCCAATGTGGGATGCTTTCCTTAGGGCGTTCAACGAACAGTATTTCTCGAGGAGCGCCAAAGAATAGAAATTGGAAGAGTTTTAGCATCTTCGTCATGGGACGATGACCGTGGACCAGTATGGGGTCAAGTTTGCGAAGCTATCTCAGTACGCTCCTAGGTTGATTGAGGATCCTGAAGAGAAAGCTCGGAGGTTCAAAAAAGTCCTTCAACAAGAATTGAGATAGCCGTTGGTGCCATTTGATTTGATTGATTATCAAGAGATTTATCATCGAGCACAGCTGCTCGAAAGGAGTTTGAACGAACAAGTCCCCTCGTCCGAATCGAGGTTTAATTCTCATAGAGAAAGGAATCGCCAGGGAAAAAGACCCATACTTGGAGGTAGATTCCAAGTCCCGCCCAACAAGAAGGGTGGATTTGGTAGGTCAGTGCCTAGTAGGAGTGAAGCATGTCGCTTTTGTGGAAGGCAACATGGGTCAGCCCTGTGCCCGTCTAGGCCGGGTGTGTGTTTTGAATGTGGCTAATAGGGCCACATAGCTAGAAATTGTCCTAAAAAGCCAAGAGGACAACCACAGCTACCACCGTTGTCGCAGATGGGACAAATAAGAGGGTATGCCCCTTAGAACGTGCCACAGGGAGGACAGTTGAAACCTCCAGTTCAAGACGCAGTTCAGGCAGAAGCTGCACCTGACGTGATTACAGGTATGGTTTTGCTGAACGACCATCCCGCTTACGCTTTATTTGATCCGGAAGCAACTCACTCCTTCATTGCCGAGCAATATGTTAAGTTGATAAGAGTCAGTCCTATTTTATTAGAGTCGGCAGTTAGTATATCTACACCATTGAAGGATAAAGTTATTGCTGCTTTGGGTTGTTTTGGTTGCAAGTTAGAGATTGATGAGTGAGAGGGGAAAATAGATTCATTAGTCCTGGCCATGTACGACTTTGATTTAATTATTGGCATGGACCAGCTCACCAAGCAACGAGCTAAAATGGATTGCTATCGCAAAGCGATTCAGTTTGACCCAATAGAGGGTGATAGCTTCGAGTTTGTCGAAAGTCGAGGAGGACCCTCGATTATTCTGATCTCGTCGCCAGAGGCAACTTGTCTGTTAGACGAGGGTTGTCAAGGGTACCTGGCAACTGTCGTGGATACGACAGTTGAAGAACTGAAAGTGGAAGACCTTTTAATAGTGCAAGAGTTTCCAGATGTTTTCCCAAAGGAATTGTCAGGATTACCGCTAGAGAGAGAAATAGAGTTCGTAATCGAGTTAGCACCCGGGATAGAGCTAATCTCTAAGGCTCTTTACCGAATTATGTTATCTGAGTTGAAAGAACTAAAAGTGCAAATGCATAAGTTATTGGATAAATGATTTATTCATCCTAGTGCATCACCTTGGAGAGCACCAATTATGTTTGTAAAGAAGAAAGATGGTTCGTTGCGCCTGTGCATCGACTATCGGTAAATCAATCAAGTAACGATCAAGAATAAGTATCCACTCTTGAAGATCGATGATTTGTTCGATCAGTTGCAAGGAGCGTCAATCTTTTCGAAAATTGACTTAAGGACAAGATATCATCAACTGAGAATGAGGAAGGAGGATGTTCCTAAGTCAGCATTTCATACTCGGTATGGTCACTATTTGTTCACAGTGATGCCATTTGGGTTGACGAAAGCTCCAGCTGCCTTCATGGAGTTGACGAACAGGGTATTCAAGGAATACCTGGATCAATTCATGAACGTGTTCATCAACGATATCCTGGTATATTCGAGGAGTGACGAAGAGCACGAGAATCATCTGAGATTGGTGCTGCAGAAGCTGAGAGTTCATCAATTGTATGCCAAGTTTAGCAAGTGCGAGTTTTGGCTGACTCGTGTTGCTTTCTTAAGACATGTTATCTCAGGTGAAGGAATTTCCGTGGACCCGAGCAAGATAGAAGTCGTTATCAATTTGCCAAGACCGACTACAGTGACAGAAATAAGAAGCTTTTTGGGTTTTGCAGGTTATTACAGATGGTTTGTGGAAGGGTTCTTATCTTTAGCATCACCTCTGACAAAAATCCTGAGAAATGAGGAAAATTTTGTGTGGACGGACAAGTGCAAGTGTAGTTTCCAAGAGCTTAAGGAAAAGCTGACTATTGTACATGTGCTGACCATTCCATCTAGTCCAGGAGGATTCAAGATCTACAGTGATGCGTTATTAAGAGGGTTGGGTTGTGTGCTGATGCAACATGGCAGAGTTGTTGCATACGCCTCTCGCTAGTTGAGACCTCATGAACAAAACTATCCAACACATGATTTAGAGCTTGCGGCAATTATTTTTGCCTTGAAGATTTGGAGACATTATCTGTGCAAAGAAAGATTCCAGATCTTCACAGACCACTAGAGTCTCAAGTATCTGTTCTCTCATAATGAGTTGAACATGAGACAATGCCGATAGATGGAATTACTGAAGTACTACGACTGTGATATTCTATATCACCCCCAAAAAAACGAATAAGGTCAATGATGCTTTGGGTCAAAATTCTTCAGTAGCTCATATACTGATTAAGGAATGGAACTTAATCGAGAGAGCTCGAGATTTGGTATTCAAATTCAAGGTAGGCCACCTTTCAAGTCTTATGGCCACCCTCAGAATTAAACAAGATGTTCAGATCAGAATCAAGCTACTCCAACCGACAGACCCAGATGTACAGAAAATTCTTCAGGAGGACATTGAGAAAAGAAAAGCTGATTTTTAGATTTTTGATGAAGGGACATTAAGGTTCCGAGAACGTTTGTTTATACCTGACGATGTGGAACTTAGAGAGGATATTTTATTCGAAGCACATCGTAGCAGTTACAACATTCATCCTGGGAGTACAACAAATGTATCAGAATTGTGTCAACACTATTAATGGTCAAGTATGAAGGCGGACATCGCCAAGCATGTCGTCAAGTGTTTGACATGTTAGCAAGTAAAAGCTCAACATTGCAAGCTGGGAGGAATTCTGCAATCTCTCGCGATCCCAGAATGGAAATGGGAGCATATCACGATGGATTTTGTGACCGGACTACCAAGAAGTCAAAGAGGAAATGATTCGATTTGGGTGGTAGTCGACAGACTAACAAAGTCGGCTCACTTCATTGCAGCTCGAAAAGACCTCAGTCTAGATAGACACACAGACTTGTATGTGCGTCAGGTAGGCCGTATGCATGGAGTGCCGATTACGATAACCTCATATAGAGACCCAATATTTATCGCCGCTTTTTGGAAGAGCTTGCAAAGTGCTTTAGGTATCAAGCTTTAGTACAGTACGGCATATCATCCTCAGACGGATGGCCAATCTGAGAGGACAATTCAAACCCTCAAGGACATGTTGAGAGCTTGTGTATTAGACTTCAAAGGAAGTTGGGAAAATCAGCTACACCTGGTGGAATTTGCCTACAACAACAGTTATCAGCAGAGCATCAAGATGACCTCATTTGAAGCGTTGTATGGCAGAGTGTGCAGAACACCAGTGTGTTGGGATGAAGTTAGGGAAAGAAATATTATAGGCCCCAAATTAGCTCAACAGTCAGTGGATGCCGTGGTAGTAATCAGAGGCAGATTAAAGACTGCACAGAGCAGACAGAAAAGTTACGCAGACAAGCATCGGAGGTTATTGGAATTCCAAGTTGGTAATCACGTTTTTCAAAATGTGTCACCAATAAGGGGAACTTCGCACTTTGGAAAGGAAAGAAAAACTGAGTCCGAGGTACGTAGGTCCATTTGAGATTCTTGAGAGAATCAGGACCTTAAAGTATCGTCTTGCATTGCTGCCAAGGTTGGCGCAAGTGCACGACGTCTTTAACGTGTCAATGTTGAGGAAGCACGAGCATGACCCAACCCACGTGCTCAATTTTGAAGAATTGGACGTGGATGACCGTGTGTCATATGTTGAAAGCCTGGTTCAGATTGTGGATTGGAAAAAGCAAGTTCTGCGTACAAAGACCATTCCGTTGGTCAAAGTGGTCTGGCAAAACCATGGTTCTGAAGGAGCGACATGGAAGACTGAAGAGTTGATGAGACAGTTGTACCCCCACCTTTTTGCTTAAGTTTTGTAAGGTTTAAATTTCGAGGATGAAATTTTTATAAGAGGGGAAGAGTTGTGACATCCCAAACTTTCGATCCTATTTTCTACTAAATAAATCGGGCCTTTTATTGACGCGCCTATAGGGCCGTTCTTAAAGCTGATCATTCTCGAGATAACTAGACTATCTAGGGAAACCATTAAGGAATTTTAAGGCAATAGACTTGAGAATTCGATTAGGAGTCGGTTTCTCGACCATGCTCATCTTTAGAGACCAGTATGGCACAGTTAAAAATTGATTTGAGATCAGAGATAGGTTACTTCGACTGAGATGTGTGGCTAATCATGGGTGACACCACTAAATTGGAAAATTCTCGTCGGCCGGCACTATACTGATTTTTTTATCGTTTTGGTACCCTATGTTCGTATTTGAATCCTCATGATTTTCACGACAATCGAGAGTTAACAATGAGTTGAGTGGGTTCATTATGGCTCTAAGAAAATCGACCACAGGTCATTTGCATTAAAAATTTCTAAAAGTTACCCGGTAGCCTAGATCACGCTAAAAGCGCGCCCAATGGAAATTAACCGCGAATTCGAGTCCAATTTTAGAAATTGAAGATTCTGTCATGTCACAATAAATTCTAGGAGCGTCGACTCGGTCTCAAAAGATTTTTTTGAAACACGAGACTTTTTGGGAAAAAGTCGTCCTAAGGCCGTTTTTGTCTAGAAAAAGGGTGGGATCGTTTTCAATTGCGCAATTGGGATGCAAGATGGTTCAATTGGTGATGAAAAGTACCAATTTGAGTATTGACTTGATAATGGAATTTATTGAGGCCAAATGAGATCGAATCAAGAATGAAACCGAGTCCAATTGAAGCCATTTGCTTGGAAATTCGTATGCCCCTCATTGCCTAGCCTTTTGGACTACTTCAAAGGTTGTGAGGGGTGCATGGTTGGCTGATTTGTAGCCAAGGAGGTGTGTGTGGTGTAGGATGGTCAAGGAGGCAAGAGATTGGAAGAAAATGGCCTTGGTGGAGCCCTTGTCCCCCTCTCCTTGTTCCTCAAGCAACCGGCCAGCTTCTTCTCTCTCCCTCCTTTCCATTTTCACACACCAGAAACTAAGGAAGCCACCAGAGATAGCTGAAGCTGCTTGCATGCCGCCATGACCGCCGGAATGCCGCCCCTTCGCCGTGCAAGTGCCAGCGCACGTCGCACCTTGCCGCGCCTCACCGCCATTCAGCTGCACCTCCACCTCTATCCTTGTGTTCCAGCAGCCCCCTCAGCCTGTGCCGGAGTCTTTTGGTCCACCTCCAACCCTCATGAGTGTCCGCCAAGGCCCGGTTTAGCCTTTTTCACCTTCGTCGATCCTTTCCCGCCTAAACAAGCTTGTTTTCCCTCTGTTCCAGCCAAGGTCAGAACCTGAAGTTGTGGGTATCGTAGCGACTTCAAGGCTCGTTTTGAGGCCAATCCCAACCTTGAAACCTAGGCCCGCTTTGGAGAAAGTTGGCCCCCGTCGCGTTCCTGACAATTTGATCTGTACGAATCTCAAAACAAGTGAGTTTAACTCACTAATCCTTGCTTAGTAGACTAATGATGCTTAGGGGTTGATTAGATTTAATTAAGAGTACTTAGGTGGATAAAGTAGATTAAGTGAATTAATTTAGTGCATTATTGTTGCATATTAGGAAAATGGTTAGTGCAATTAGCAAGGAAATGGATTCTAATATTTATTGAACGAACCATAGAATTTTTCCGGGTCTGTTTCGGCGTCCAATTAGGCAATACAGTCCTAAGTTGGTATTTTGCATTTATTTAATAATTTTCCTATTTATTTATTTATTTATTTTCCGAAAATTAGACCGGGGTAGCCGGTGATTGGAATTTTATTCTGATTATCGTGGTGTACTTTGTTTATTTATTTGATCGCTAATTCATGCTGAATTGATTTAATTATGATTTTAGGATTTTATATCTAAATTAAGAAATTTTGGTAATTAAGTGGAAAATTACCGAGCGTCAGTCTACGGCGCCAAAAACCTATTTTTGGACTATTGAAAGAAGTGGGAGAAATTAATGTGAAATTATTATATTTTGGCTAAGGCCGATTATGTACCCACACACGATATTTTATCTAGTATGATAAAAGGTGAAAAAGAATGTTGTATCACATGACTCGGTGATCGAGTACATCACTTTAGAGAATGCATGTGGCTCGGTGATTAGGTATGTCATCTTGAAGAATGCATGTGGTTTGAAGACTGAGTATGTCATCCTGGAGAATGCACGTGGCTCAGTGACTAGATATTTCATCTTGGAAAATGCATAGTACGGGTTAAAATGACCGGGAAATGGTCTGATTGATATATAATCGACTAGGTTGATTGATTGATAATTCGATCTGATTAGGTGAATTGATGTGGTTTGTGTATATTTGAAATATACTGACTTGCATATGGAATCTGAGGCTAAGGTAAGTCCTATGACCTGTGCTATGCATAGGCAATCCTAAAGTGTATTGGTTTCCTAATCGAGTCTTAAAAGGGTAGAACTCGCTGAGACGTAGTCTCACCCCGTTGTGGGATAACATTTCAGGCCCCTAGATGGCAGCACCTCCACCTCCTCGTCCTCCTATGCATTTTGGCATCCTCGAAGAGGTCATCGAGATAAAGTATCACTTTCTGATACACCCCCACCCCGAGGGACTAGAGTACGTACTAGTTAAGTCCACCATATGAGTTGACGTGGGTAAGGATGAATTGAGGCCCCACGAGTACCGATTGTGGTATCGTGAGTATCACGATGGGCAAAGAGAGGGTCCCATGCTGGAAAGTGTTGTACCTATATACATATTAGAGGAAGCATTTGGGAAAGGGACAGTAGATCCCAAGGATGGAGCAGTGACCGATGCCAAGGATCCCAAGCTGGAAGGCGATCCTAACTCTCCTGTATACTCAGTGTCGCGACCTACCCGAGGGTGAATTATTCAAAGAAGGCTAATGGATTACTAAGTCCGAAGACTTGGCACGGACTCTCTCAAGTCCTACCAATTGCGACTTGATACTAAGAAATTGACCCATTAAAACATGCAATTATATTTCAATTTGGAGCCGCCACTAACCAATTAGGGTTGATTAGAAACCCAAGTAAAGTATGGGAGACTACTTTACTTTTGCGAACCAGAGATTCAATAGGTCCGGGGACATGGTTACGCTAGATTAATCTAACGCCCTTTCAATACCTTTTTATTTTTAATTTCAAAATATTTTGCAAACATTATTGATTAATTTTAAGCTAAGATACTAACATGCAAATGGTGGTCATGCGGTGCACAATCAATGAAATAACATTTAATAAGCCAAAATGACAAATTATAAGAAATCATAAACTACAACCTTATTAAGGTCTATTCTCTAAAAAAGCAACTTCTCAAAAGTGTTAATAAAAATGCATGCCCTAAACATGATTTTCTAAATGACATGACACCTAATTTTTATTATTATGCAATCTTAATCTAAACTTAATATGCATGAATTTTACTTTAATGATATGTGAAATGCGATTCATATGGCATAATTTGAACTATCGCCATATGTATGCAATCTAATTTACATAATCCTAAATATGCATGTACTACATGACATGGGATGGATGACATGGTAATTCTATATGCATGATCTTTTTATGATTTTTTTTATACATATATGCAACCTACACTAAACAATGATGACATAAGATGGGATTAATTATGAACTAACCTATTAACTAACCAAGTAAATGACTGTTGTGTTTTCTTTTTTTTTTTTTTTTTTTAAATGACTTAATAATTCTTATTAAAAAGAAAGCAACATAATGACGCAACAATAATCTTTGGCTTTTTTTTTTTATTATTAAAAACCTATACAACGGGAATATTAAAACATTAACCTATGACCCACTAATTAAAGCGCAACATGTGGTGTGCACATTATGAAATCTATATAACCTAAATAACATTGTTTGTTCTTTTTTTTGTTTTGGTTTTATTAAAGGAAAATTATCCTAATTTTATAGGAATCTTAAAAATTAAAATGTGTTGACTTAAACATGAAATGTGTATGGACCTAAATACCTAAGTTCTAGTTATGACATGTGATGCATGATATGTGATGAGCAAATAACGATAACACACCAAAATATATGTCCTATTGAAAATTCATCAATGTAAATCAATAACATATTATTTCAATGATGCAAAGCAATTCGTGAATTTGCCATGAAAAGTCGAAATAATAAAAAAGCTAACCCGATGTCTCGCGGCTCAATATTTTTTATTATTATGACTTAATATGACAAGTTTCCTAATCGGATAATGATAAAAATAAATTAGAGCAAATCAAGTTAGGATAAAAAAAACTATGAGTCCGAATACTCCAACTAAATTTAATCTAAAAATTTACCTAGTCTAACTCACAGCTGCCTTAAAGAATGGTGAGGAAGTAATGGTGACCGAGTTGTGATGGTGGTGCGGTGATAGGTCGCCGTTCGGAATAGGAGCTATTCGTCGGAACTCCGGCGAGGTTCGGGTAGTAACCGGACCTACAGCAAAATAGGGGAGGACAAGCAGCGGGTGATCGGCGCAGGCGAGGGAGACAGCCAGCGTCGAAGCTCCGGCAAGGGCTGGGCAGCAGCAGATGGCTCTGTTAAAGCGTGCAGTAGTGAGCAGAGGGGCAGCAACGTCGTGTGCAGGGGCGTCGATGGTCACAAGGGCGGCAACAACAGCACGGCGAGGTAGTAGCAGCAGCTCCGTGTTCGGGTGCCCGGATCCGCCGGCGTTAATCACTGGCAGAGACGGTGGCTATGGCAGCAAAAGGGGGTGTGCAGACATCAAGGGAAGCTTGGAGCCGATGTGATGCAAGCGGTGGGCAAATCTAGCTCGGGTCCAGCCGCGGCAGAGCTTCAGCGGGTCGAAGGTTGCAGTCGAAGTGGGTCGCGGGGTCTGCAAAAACGAACACAGAAAAAGCAACGTCGAGACATCGAGTAAGGATGTTAGATCGCAATTGGGTCAACAGAGAAAAGCAAACGGGCGGTGTGACTCGGGACTGCGGGTGCGTGTGTGGCAGTGCTGGGGAATCGCGAGTGAGTGACAAAACGGGGCGGGAGTGGCTCCGACGTCGGGCTTCACGGACAGCGACTAGTAGGGCGAGCTTCGGACGAGTGGTGGACCACGGCGGTGGTTGCGTGAGGGGCCTGCAACGTGGCGGCATAGGTTCGACGATCAGCACCGGTGTTCGTAGTTGAAGACCGGCGGCAAGAGCTTCGGTTCGCCAAGGAAGATGAACAAGAACAATTTCTTTTTCTTTTTTTTTTTTCTCTCTCCTCACATCTCCCTCACCGGCCTCTCTCTGTACTCTCTCGACGTCACTTCTCTCTCTCACCAGTCTCCTCTCTCCTCCCTTCTTTTTTGACTTTTGACTTTTTGTATTCTTTTTCCCTTCGACGAAGACGAAGAGAACCCCCCTCGGTTCCAAAGCCTCGCATTTCATTTATAGTGGAAAAAAAAAACTCAAAGTTGTTGAAGATTTCCCAATATATTTGCACATATTCACTTAGCCACTCAACAATAAAAAGGCTCCAAAATCAAACAACAACTGAATTTTTTTGAATTTTGAAATGAGGATATATTTTCAACAAGAAAGATTTTCAAAACTGAATTTTTTATTTTATTTATTATTTTCTAAAATATTGGGTGTCAAATTTGCCCCTCTTTGAAGGGAAGCTCGTAGAGGTTTCCTTCAAAGATAAATGACACCTAAATTTAAATCATGCAAAATGAATATGAATATGCAAATGTTAATGACTTCTTCTTTCTTTTCTTTTTTATTTTAAAGAAATGGACTCAAATAAAGAATGCAATGTAAATGCAATAATTTGGTCGGGAACATAGATTTCAATGTGTCTATGCCCAATGAAATGCAAATGCAAAGAAGAACACACACCTGTCATACTTGTCTGGGGATTTAGAAGAGTGTTATTAGGTGTGAAATGATTTTTATGAGACTTGACAAGCATCTGGAACTCCCTTCAGATAATTAAAAGGCTCAAAGTCTTCAAGGATCTGGAACTCTCATCAGATTCTAAGCACCTGGAAATTACATCAAGTACTTGAAATTTCAAAGATCTGATTCTTATGTTAGACATTTAAAAACATTTATTAAACATCTGAAATCACATCGGATGTTTGAAAAGACAAACACTTGGGAGTCACATCAAGCATTTAAAGGTTCAAATATCTGGAATTCACACTAGACATTTGAAAACATTTTATAAATGGGTACTTGGAATTCTCATCAAGTATTCAAAGATGATTGAACAAACTCAGGGCTTCAAAGACGCATCTTTTAGTTTTTGAGAAAAATTCAATGAAGGCCCATGCATGATGGCTTTATCAAACTTCCACTGAGAAAAATTATCATTAAGACAATTTTCACTTATAGCGTGAAACTCTTGAATATGATAAATGAAACACTTTTGGTGTGAAAGGGCTTTTTCACTCGCTCTCATTTAGGAGGGGTTATTTGTCCCGACCATTGATGTGGGAATATATCACTCAATCTTATCATCATCTTGTCGACAAGAGTTCGAATTTTCTTACAAGCGGTGCGACCTTACCAATCCGAGAGGTCTTTGATAGGGACTGTAACATGGGCTTGGTCAACGGCTTAACAAAGGGAACTCTTTAGGTCAAAGGAATTGAAAGAACAATTCTGTAATCATCTCCAGGTTTACAAGTCAAGAATCCTGCAAAATGAGAAAGAAATAATCTTGCCCGCACTTCTTCGAGCGATGATTATAAACATATGAACTCCCATGTTAATTCAAGTGCCCTAATCTGAAGAGACTTTGTAAGGGACGTAACATAAGCTGGGTTCATGGGTTGAGAAACGAAAGGATCATTAGGCTCAAATGTGTTTAGGGGGGTCAGAGTTGGTGATCATCTTGATATCCACACCAGTTTTCTTTTTCATTATCGAGGATCGTCTTCATAAGGCGCCCCATTGATTGTAAAAGCTCAACATTTGAGTTTTTTGAGTATTGCTCCACTGGGATTCAATCTATCTTGACTCTCTTTTCCATCTATGGGCATCGGCCTTACTTTTACCAGGCACACAGCTTTTTTATGCCCCTAGTTTTCATGCATTTTTTTTCATGGGCATTGGCCTTGCTTTTACCAAGCACACTGTTTTTTCATGCCCCCTTAGTTCTATTTTGATTTCAATTCTTGCGCATAATGCATGCGTCAAGCAATTACACTTTGAATGACAATCGAACTTTCAAGGGTTTTCATCCTCCTTTTGCCTTGCCCTAGTGTGGGGGATGATCACCAACTAGGTTTTAAGAAATGAAATTGCAGGCTCAAGTGGGATGTGCAAAGGATATAGTTGTATAGGGTAGAGAAAGAAATGTTCTTCATCATCCTAAGGCACTTAAATTACCACATGAATTCAATGTAATAGCACAACTTGAAGATTGATGCAAGTGAGAGCAAGAAAATTTCTATCCATTTCCCTCTCCCTCAATGTCGACTTACCTCCATTTGCCCCGATGTGTGGTGGTCCTTGACAGGGGTAATATGAATGAAATTCTTCAAGTATTTAGGCTCAAAGAAGGGTTAAACAAGGGTTCATTAGTAGATAAATGAATTGCCCCTCGTCATTTTAGTTGTCGTACTTTTTGCAAGAAAACTCTTCACCTTGAAACACAAGACGTTTCCATACTCACCTCACAATGTATAGACAAGGGACTGTGTATGGGATAAGGCTTGCCCTTCACGCCCCATTTAGCATCATTTATCATGTTCAAGTAACTCGACATCCTTCACTGAATTATCTATTTTGATAAATTTCAAGTGGAATTGGTGAATTGCACAATATCATGTGAAAGTATTCTATAATGATAAAGAGGCCATGCTCATAAAGTCAAAACTATTAGGTGTCCATGTCTTGCTCTCTCTTTGTAAAGGAGCTCATAAAGGTTCCTTACAAAAATAAAACACCATCGTTCACATCCATTCTTTGCCCTTGCATCAGAGTTTACAAGATTCATGAATTCATGCCCATCCATTTCTGCTAAGATCAAAGCACCTAAAACATGGAGTAGATAATTAAAAGAAACAAACAAGGTAAATTAGATGCATGCTGGAAAATTGTTTTATTTTGAAAATTTTTTAAAGGGAACATGAAGAAGCCCAGCCTTCAGAATTAGCTCCTTGCCGTTTTCTTTTGGTAGGATTTCATCACAGGGCTAATTTGGTGTACTTCAACATGCCCTTAAAACATGAAAATCTCCATGTATTTTATTGGATGAAATGCAAATACGGAAAGCAATAAAAACTCCTGCGCAGAGGAATGTGCAAATAATTAAAATTCTCCTACTCTTGAGCTTCGTCGATGGCAAACACTAAATTCTCCTCGAACAATTCGGCCATTCCTTCGAGTGTGTTGTCTTTTCTAACGGATCGAATGGTGTCTGCAACTGGCTTGTCTGCCTCTCCAACATGAACAATATCGATGTCAGCACCTGGAGGCTTGAAGTATTGAACATAGGTATCGATCGCTCCTTCTTTCTCATGCATCATCTTCGCAAGCCCAGGGAATGTGGACCTAATATGGGGTATAGTGAAGCCAGTTCGTCCTCGTCCTCTTCCTCTATAGGATCGTCCACCTCTACCATGATAGCCCAATCCAGTCGTATATGAATTCTGCCCAGCCTTAATTGGTTGGCGAGTGCCCTGACCATGTCGGCCTAAACCATTTCCTGGGACAAAACCACTCCCCACCATGATCTTGCCTACCATGACTGCCGATTTTGATAATTTTGGAGTGGGTAGGGTAGTGCCTTAAGAAATGTGAATGGTCGAAACCAACTGGATTCTTCTTTACAATCTGGTTCAACATAAGGGATAGCCGTTTCGTGATAAATCTTGAACTCATCTTCTCCTCGGACTGTAATAAGCTTCCATTTCATCACAAATTTCAAGACTTGAAGGAGCTACCCTGGCTGCATGAATCCATGGACGACCTAACAAAAAGTTGAATGCTGTAGGTATGTCCAAAACCTGGAAAACTCCATTAAACAGCACTGACCCTATTTGCAAGTCTAAATCAACCTCCCCAACTGCTTCTTTTTTGGTTCCGTCAAATGCTCGAGCAGAAGTTTTAGCTACACAAATTTTCCCCAAATCTTACCCAAGACGCTTTAAAGTTGCTAGATGGCATATGTTTAAAATCGATCCATTATCAATGAGTACACGAGACACCAAGGTATTTCGACACTTGGCTGAGATATAAAGGGCTTTGCCGTGTCCTCTTCCTTCATCTAGGATTTCATCATCTGAAAAAACAATCTGGTCATTTAACAAAATGGCCCCCACGAATTCCCCCAACTTCTCAGGTTCAATGGACTCTGGGACATGTATTTCGTTAAGGACTTTCATCAAGGCCTTTTGATGTTTCTCCGATGTTGAAAGCAACTCTAATATGGAGACTTGTGCCGGCATTTTACGAAGTTTGTCCACTACGTTATACTCACTTGCCTTAATTACAGCTAAGAATTCTTTAGCCTCCTCATCAATGACCGGCTTGACAGGTTGTGAGTTGGCCTGAGCGTAAGTGCGTCTTGATCGAGTGACCACATCTATCTCCATATCATAACACCATGGTACCACCTTATCATTCGTGTATGCATAGGGTTGTGTAACATCAAGAATCAATTCTTCATCATCTGATGGTGGCACATTGTTAATAATTAATCCATCTTCATCCGACGCATCTTCCAACGGTGGCATGTCAAAAGCTAGAGAATTGTTAGCTTCAATATCCAAGCCAGTAAACTCATCCTCAAAATTAGAAAACTCATCCTCCAAATCAATAATGATTGGAGTGATAGTCGAAACTATGCTAGTATGATCTGCATAAACAATCATCCCCTTCTTGGACATGGACTTAACTCTTTGCATCTTCTGAAACATGGTGGGCTCTTCTGCATCTGAATAATATCCAGCTCGAACTAAGCCATTATAAACATCGTCTACATGCACTTTCAAGCTCTTCTTTCTACCGGCATCAAAATTGAAAATGGCATTCATAGCTTCTGGGTGGTCAGGAAATGGGTTATTCTGAATGTTCGGCTGTGCATCGTGGAATGAAACCACTTTGGCATCCAAAGGATTTTGGATTTTGTGTCGCAACGTATAGCAATCATCAACAGAATGCCCTACCTCCCCCATATGATAAGCACATGTGTTGGGCGGATCATAGTTAGGGAAATGCTCGGGATTAGATCACTTAGGCTCTTTAGCGAGTAATCCTTTCTTCTGAAGGGTCGGCAAGATCTTGGATAAAGGCTTAGGAAGTGGCGTAAATTGACGCCTGGAAGAGTTTTTCTGCTGGCCAAAGAATGGTCGTGCTCCTCCTTATTGGATGTTCGGAGTTACGCATAAGCCATATTAACCTCCGCTACAGGTTCCTTATCCTTCTTGGTTGAGATTCTCCTATACAAGCTGGTTTGATCAGACGCCCATTCATCACGCAATGCTACTTCAATTCGCTCGCCAATAGGAATTAGCTAATTGAACGACTCGGTAGTCGATCCTAACATCCGATTTCGATATTCAGGCGGGAGTGTCTTCATTAACAAATCCATCAACTCCTTTTCTGTCAGCTCTGGAGTAATTTGAGCAGCTACGGTCCTCCATCTCGTGACATATGCCTCGAAAGATTCCGTCATCTTCTTCTCAGTGCGAAGTAAATCTTCTCGAGATGGAGTGACATCAATATTATACTTATATTGCTTGAAGAAGGCATCCGTCAAATCCTCCTAAGTCTCTAAGAGATTAATTTTCTTCATAATGTACCACTGTAGCACCAGTCCTGTCAGGCTTGCTTGAAATTGTTGAATAATCAGGGATATGTTATCAACATATTGGGTCATCCTAACCACATAAGTCTGTATATGGATCTTCAGGCAAGAGGTGCCATCATACTTTTCAAAGTCAGGCATTTTGAACTTCTTTGGTATTTTGATCTTTGCATAATGGGACAAATCAGTTGGGTCTTGGATAAATGCACATTGCAGCTGCTTAAGTTTCTCCTCGATTTTTCCAAGCATTTTTCTTGCTCAGTTTTCGGTACAGCCGAAGATATCACTTGTACCTCATCATCAACAACAATTTGAGGCGCGTCAGTAATTTTAACCCTAGAGGGATCATCAGAGGTTGATGGCCCACTTACGGATACATTCTTACCCTTATCTCTCGGATCAGCTATGGGAGCATGTTGTGGTAACACCACTTCAACTTGCGGAGCTAGTGGGGCAATGTTTGCTTGGAGAGAATCGATTTGTTTAGAGAGCTGCTCAAGAACATTCAGGACTTGCTTCATCTCTAATTCGAGGGCGGCGATGCGAGCTTGTTCAACAACATGCATTTGTTCGATGTTATCAGCCATTGTTGCTCTAGATCTTGGGTGAGCCGTGTTGTTACCTAGTTATGTAAGAAGTACAGTAAGCACCATAACAAATGAGATTGGTCCATGACAACAGTCGACCATTTATTTTATTAAGTGGAATCAAATCCCAAAGACATCAACTTAAGACATTAAAATAACTCCCTAGAAAATTAAATTACTAAAACATCAATCTAAGAAATTGAAATAACACCCTAAAGCTAGAATTAAACCCTTAAATCTAGAAACTTTTTGTTCTGTCGAACCAACTCAGAGATACAAGTCTCATTCCTTTCCACTGTTTCTTCAAGATGTTCAATTTTGGGAGTTGGAACGAATTGAACATCGGATCTCCCCATTGTATATAGATTAAGACTCACGATCGACCTAGTGTCATGGAGCAAAAGAAAGTGCGATAAAGTAAATAGATTGCATATTATAAGGTAAGAATACTTACTTCACAAAGGAAATTGGCAACCACATAGACAGGCGCATGAGATGTGAAGCTTAACACCTAAACTACAAGGCTTAGCAAGTTAGAGCCAAAAGGATGGACCGACTAGTCGTAGTCTCGCGTACAAATGTCGAGTCCTCTTAGCTCTAGCTCAGTCAAAAGAAAATCCCATGGTCACGCAATTTCGCGAACAAGGATAAACATTTTGACACCAAGAAAAATTTTCGAGGTTAAGAAAGGCAACCTCTACATCGCGGTCTCGCGTTCAAGGTTGGCTCATTTCTCAACACCATCCTAGAATCCTTAAATGCGTCTAGGTCCAATGGTAGGTTGTGTGTGCAATGTGTAGTGCTAAAACAATTTGAAAATCATGCAAAACAATTTATAATGCAAGCAACACTTCAATATATAAGAAAAACATTCAATCCCAACACCTTCCTACAAAATAAAGAGTTAGCAAGCACTACTCCCCTTATACCTCCTTTCTGCAAAAATATTTAACACTTCATGTTAGGAGAGTACCTTGTTTCCATGCTACCAAACAAAATATATATTAAAAAAAAAAAAAAAATAGGCCTATGTCCACTATGAGTTTTAATTCCGTCCCCAGCGGAGTCGTCAAGCTATCGCGACCTACCCGAGGGTGAATTATTCAAAGAAGGCTAATGGATTACTAAGTCCAAAGACTTGGCACGGACTCTCCCAAGTCCTACCAATCGCGACTTGATACTAAGAAATTGACCCATTAAAACATGCAATTATATTTCAATTTGGAGCCGCCACTAACCAATTAGAGTTGATTAGAAACCCAAGTATGGGAGACTACTTTACTTTTGTGAACCAGAGATTCAATAGGTCCGGGGACATGGTTACGCTAGATTAATCTAACGACCTTTTGGTACCTTTTTATTTTTAATTTCAATATATTTTCCAAGCATTATTGATTAATTTTAACCTAAGATACTAACATGCAAATGGTGGTCATGCGGGTGCATAATCAATGAAATAACATTCAATAAACCAAAATGACAAATTATAAGAAATCATAAACTACAACCTTATTAAGGTCTATTCTCTAAAAAAAAAACTTCTCAAAAGTGTTAATAAAAATGCATGCCCTAAACATGATTTTCTAAATGACATGACACCTAATTTTTATTATTATGCAATCTTAATGATATGTGAAATGCGATTCATATGGCATAATTTGAACTATCACCATATGTATGCAATCTAATTTACATAATCCTAAATATGCATGTACTACATGACATGGTATGGATGACATGGTAATTCTATATGTATGTTCTTTTTATGATTTTTAATGATTTTTTTATACATACATGCGACCTACACTAAACAATGATGACATAAGATGGGATTAATTATGAACTAACCTATTACCTAAATTCTACATATGACATGTGATGTATGTGATGAGCAAATAACGATAACACACCAAAATATGTCCTATTGAAAATTCATCAATGTAAATCAATAACATATTATTTCAATGATGCAAAGCAATTCGTGAATTTGCCTTGAAAAGTCGAAATAATCAAAAATCTAACCCGACGTCTCGTGGCTCAATATTTTTTATTAATATGACTTAATATGACAAATTTCCTAATCGGATAATGATAAAAATAAATTAGAGCAAATCAAGTTAGGATAAAAATAAAAACTATGAGTCCGAATACTCAAACTAAATTTAATCTAAAAATTTACCTAGTCTAACTCACAGCTGCCTTGAAGAATGGTGAGGAAGTAATGGTGACCGAGCTGTGATGGTGGTGCGGTGATAGGTCGCCGTTCGGAATAGGAGCTATTCGTTGGAACTTCGGCGAGGTTCAAGTAGTAATCGGACCTGCAGCAAAACAAGGGAGGACAGCGGCGGGTGATCGGCGCGGGCGAGGGAGACAGCCGGTGTTGGAGCTCCGGAGGGCCGGGCGGGACGTAGATGGCTCTGTTAGAGCGTGCAGCAGCAAACAAATGGGCAGCAACGTCATGTGCAGGGGCGTCGGTGGTCACAAGGGCAGCAGCAGCAGTACGGCGAGGTAGTAGCAGCAGCTCGGCGTTCGGGTGCTTCGAATCTGCTTTGGAGTCAATCACCGGCGGAGACGGTGGCTACGGCAGCAAAAGGGGGTGTGCGGACATCGGGGGAAGCTCGGAGCCGACGCGATGCAAGCGATGGGTAGATTTGGCTCAAGTCCGGCCACGGCAGAGCTTTGGCTGGCCGGAGGTTGCAGTCGAAGTGGGTCGCGAGGTCTATAGAAACGAACACGGCAGAAGCAGCGTCGGGATGTTGGATCACAATTGGGTCAGCAGAGACAAGCAAACTGGCAGTGTGACTTGGGACTCTGGCGCAGTAGCGAGCGGCATCGGGGAATCGCGGGCGAGTGACAAAACAGGGTAGGCGTGGCTCTGACGTCGAGCTTCACGGACGGCGACCGATAGGGCAGAGCTTCAGACGAGTGGTGGAACGGCGGTGGTCGCGTGCGGGGCCTGTAACGCGGTGGCGTGGGCGTGACTGTCAGCACCAATGGCAAGAGCTTCAGTTCGCCGAGGAAAATGAACAGGAGCAATTTCTTTCTTTCTTTTTTTCTCTCTCCTCACATCTCCCTCATCAGTCTCTCTCTGTACTCTCTCTGACGTCACTTCTCTCTCTGACCGGTCTCCTCTCTCCCCCTTCGGCGGTTTTCTCGACCGGTCTCCTCTCTCCTCCCTTCTTTTTTGAATTTTCATTTTTTGTATTCTTTTTCCCTTCGATGAAGACGAAGAGAAGCCCCCCCCCCCCTCGCGGTTCCGAAGCCTCGCATTTCATTTATTGTGGAAAAAAAACTCATAGTTGTTGAAGATTTCCCAATATATTTGCACATATTCACTTAACCACTCAATAATAAAAAGGCTCCAAAATCAAACAACAACTGAATTTTTTGAATTTTGAAATGAGAATATATTTTCAACAAGAAATATTTTCAAAACCGAATTTTTATTTTATTTATTATTTTCTAAAATATTAGGTGTCAACACTCGGACGTGAGTTCCAGCTAGAGTGTCGAAAAAGGAGTAGTCAAGTTAGAAGATGAGGAGGAACAGGAGGAGCCTAAAGAGGAAGACCTTGAAGAAGAACCTGAGGAGGAGTCGATGATAATCCGGAATATGACCCGGATGAGGATTGAGACTCCTACCATATTTTGCAAACTCTAAGCTGTGATCTGATGTGTGATAGATTTGACTAGTTAATGGTATTGTAATATATACTATGAGTTTACGTATAAAAGTGTGGTTGTGGTTTTTCATGATTGAAAAATATGGCCCTACTTTTCCATCCCTTTGTTTTATTGTCTGGGGATTTTCTATATGCTTCCGTATGCGTATTAAAATGAATGGATCGGCGATGCGTCCTGGGACATCGTTATTAATCGACCAGGTGAGAGATGGGCATGCGTTCGAAGATCGAGCCGTGATAGTTTGAGGCATTATATGATCGAGCTTGTAGAACTTTAGTTTGTTGAAACAAGGTTGAGGAAAGGAAGGTCATTGGTCCAGAGCTAGTTTAACTCACAATAGACGTTGTACAAGTAATCAAGGATGGGCTTATAACTACCCAAAGCTGACAAAAGAACTACGTGGATTGGCGCTGGAAGCCCCTATTGTTCCAGGTAGGTGATCACGTCTTCCTTAAAGTATCGCCTATAAGGGGTGTATCACGCTTTGGAAGAAAAAGGGAAGCTAAGCCCAAGGTACATAGGACCTATTGACACCTATTTAAAAAAAAAAAAAGTTAAGGGTCAAGTTGGGCCGGATCCGGCTTTGGCCCGACCCGCCCCCTTTTCCCTCTTCTTTCCCCCGCACATGGGCCAGCCCTTTTGGCCCAGCCTCTCTTTTCCCCCGTCAGCCCAACCGGCCCCCTCTTATCTTCTCCCACACGCGTGCGGCCCGACCCGTGTCCAGTTTTCTCCTCTTGCTAGCATCGCACGAAAACCTGCAAAAGAGGAGAGCTGAATAAGGAAAGAAAGAACAGGGCAGTGGAAGCGGCAGCAACACAGCAGCGAGAGGAGCAGGAGGATCGGGATCCGGCGTGATCTGCAGGTCGGCGAGCAAATCGTCGACAGGCTGACAAGGCAAGAGCCTGGCACACTGATTGTTGACCTTGAAGGGCTCGGAGGTACTTGCAGAAAAAGGAGGAGAACAGAAGCATAAAAGAGGAGGAAGCACAGCAACAAACGGGAAGAAAGGGGAGGAAAGGCAAGGTTGCGCGAGAGAGAGAGAGATAGAGAAATACAAAGTGAAGATGAGGGAGGAGACAAGTTCGAGAGAGCAGCTAGCCGTGCCGGAAGTCCATCCATCCTTTGTGTCCGCTGCACCTCTTTCCCCCAAACGAGAATAGAGGAAGAATAGGGGAGGAGCCGAGAGGGAGACCAAAGAAAAACGGAGGGGAGGAAAGCTCGTGGAGGTCAGCCAAGGAATCGAAGACCCCTAGGGACACACCACCACCGCCGTTGAGCCGCCAACCGCCGTTATTCCCGCTGAAACTAGGTAGGCCATTCCTCGAACACTTGGTGTGCGTCATTGGAAAGGAGCCGGCCGGAGCTCATCCCAACTAGTTCAGGCGAGCTCCAGCCGCCTACCTATCCCATTACCCTATTTGTTGTCTTTCCATGTCTCCTATGAAGTCTGGATAGGTGTTCAAGCCATGGCCAAGACAAAGTTCGTTAGTTTTGTTAGTGCACGCAAACTGCTCATGGAAATGTTCGAGAGAACTCCGCTCCCCAATTTCCCTGCGTAGAACCCTCCTAAGACTGCTGGTGGCTGGAGGAATGCTGCCTCGACTAGAGAAGCTGAACTGTCCCCCTGTCGGCCCAAGATGCCGCCGCTACCGGCGTTCGTCGGTTTGGCATCCCTGGTTGCTACTGAGCAGTTGCGACCAGGGACTACTGGCCGAGTTAGATCTAGCCCATTCGGCATTTTGTTCCTGACTTGGGCCCGATGGTTAGGCCTAAGTCAAGCTGAGCGAAGGCCCGACCAGGGATGGTTAGGCCTCGCCCAACCGAGCTAAACCCGACCCGCCCTAACCAGGCCAAACTCGACCCGATCGGACCCATGTCGGGTTAAACCGAACCGAAACCGGTCGACCCCAAGAAAAATTAAAAAATTTAAAATTATTATTATTTAAAAAAAAAAGAATTTCGAAAGTTAAAAAATGCGGGGTTTGGTTAGGAATTATCATGTCTTGCATTTTTAGTGTAATTAGGCCTTTATTTGCTTGTACTTTGATTATATTATAGGTTCAATTTGCATATCTAATTATGTTTAATTACATGTGTTTAATTCTACTTCAATTAGGATCTTGATAATTATGATTGTTACTTTAATGATAGCGCATCTACATGATCACCTCACATGTTAATGGATAGGTATTAAATCAATCCAAACTGCTTGAAAAAAACAGTTTTTTTTTTTAAATGAACAAGATTAGGTACTGAAATGGCACTAATTGGTCAATTAGTGTAGTCAAGTCCTCGACCTTGGATTCTTTGGTTGCATAGGAAGTGTGGCATACTCATGTGCCTCACTTGGTTTCTAGCTAACCCCAATAGGCTAGTGACGACTCCTTTTTGCGAAATTTTCAAGAATATCCCAACGTCACGCGGGGTATGGGCTTGGGAGAGCCTACGCGTAATCATGGGCTTTGGGTCCATCCTTTAGGCAATACCCCTAAACCCGTTCCCTCCCCCCGAGGGTAGGTCACGACAACTTGGCAACTCCATTGGGGAAGTTGGTTTTAAACCTTAGAGGACTTAGGCCAATTAATCTTGTTCAAAAATATTTTTGTTTGGCAACAAGGATTCCACGTAATCCCTAATAGGTCGGTTGTTTAATGTTAATGTTGAATGGGAGGTATAAGGGGAAGTGTTTGTTCACCTTTGTCTTGTAGGGAGGTGTAGGAATGTATGATTTATTTTTATGTACGGAGTGTTGATTGCTTATAAATTGTCATGCATGCATCCCCTACATTGCACAACACTGTAGCACACACTACCTACCGCCGGACTTGGGCCGCATAGGATCACTTAGGATAGTGTTAAGGTGGAAACCACTCCGACTACAAGCATGTAGTACAAGTCGTCCCCCGAAATTTCTTTCTTGATGTTAGAGGTCTCCACCCTGGTTTGCGAGCATGCGACATAGGTCGATTCTTTGACGAAGCCGGAGTCATGGGTAACACGACCTAGCCGCGAGCTTGTTGGTTCAGTCCTATGATCCCATGGCTCCACTTTGGGCCATCTAGAGTAGAAATCGAACCACTATTCATGCACATGTCTATGGCCTTGACATCGCTGCTCAATGAGTAGGGTAAGTTTTCTTTTGAATTCTTTTCTTTGCAATTTGCTTATTCGCTTTCCTTTTGGTCGGTCTACAACAAATTAGGTTGATCATACGATGGGGATACCTGACCTTCGTATCATTTCCATCCTAAAAGCCGAGCTTCACACGTGGTGGGATAGATTAGATCTAACTGGCCATGATTAGGTGCGGTCATATGTCGGACATTTACTTCCCCTATTAGAGATAGAAACTCATTCTAGTGTTGTGCAAGCGTTAGTGCATGTTTGGTGCCCCGAAACTTGCACGTTCATACTCGGTGATCACGAACTCACTCTAACCCTGGAAGAATACAGTGTTGCCATTGAAAAGCCCTTGGTGGTCGGAGTTAGTTAACCCACCTATAGGGATTGAGCATGCATCAACCTTATCTGGTTTTTGTAAAGTTAAGGAAGAAGACGTGAGAAAACTTTTGAAAGCCAATCGCAAGACCTACCCGTTTTCATTCTTAAATGAGCTTTTTCAAAATGCCCCATCTTTTCAAAAGAATATGATCTTTTTATTAGCTTTCTTTGGGTTCATATTATTCCCACATTGTAGGAACGCTATTAACCCTTTCGTGGCATGGGTAGTTCGTGAGGTATGTATGGGAAAGGGTTTTGTTAATGCCATCCTGACCGAAACTTTTCTTTTCCTTACTCATTTTAAAGAAAACAAAAACAAAGTTTTCCATGCTCCTCCTGAAATTTTGCAAATTTGGTTTTTCTCTCACGTTAAGGGATTCAATAGCTTGATGACTGTGAGCGACATTTCTAACTCTAGCCACCCTATGCTAAATTTTAGAGATAGGAAAATGTTTGCCCCTGATTATCATTATTTTGAGTGTCTAGTTTTCATGACCAACCTTGGACCCGAGGATTTCCAATGGCATGCCAAATGGCTCCGAGTTCAAGAAGCATGGTTTGTGTGTAGGCTTACTAGACCTATTCCTTTGTTGGGAATCACTGGAGTCACCGAATATTACCCGACCTGAGTCACCTGTCAGTTTCAAGAGGTTCAACAGCTTCCGCCGGCGATTCAGGAAGACCTACTCAGGAAAGACTTCCCCGACAGATGCCAAGATCCCGTCACGTTGGTCAAGTCGATGTGGGATATGTGCCACCCCCGGAAGCTGATATGGCTTGAGGAAGAGTTGGAGGGGCAAAAGAAGACCTACTATGCCTCGAAGGAGTACATCCTTAAGCATAAGATCCCAGAAAGCCTCTACCCGAAGATTCCTGAAGCGTCATTGAAGATCACCCATCGAGCTGAGATCAAGCGCCTCAAAAGGGAGCTCAAGGAGGCCAAGGAGCATGCTTTGAAGTTAACCCAAGTTAGCAGAGCTACCACGGGCGGAAGATGTCCTCATTAGTTAGATTAAGTCAAGTGCGATATGTAGCAGGACCATATCAGCATGCATTGCAATATTAAGAAATTTTTCTTGAGTCTAAATACTGAAAATTGGGAGTTAGGAGAGTGTCTTTCCGTTTTCGAAGTAGCTTTGTTGTTTAAGAGTTTCCCTCATGTTTTTCTTGCATTATATGGCAACCTGGCTTTCAATGAAACGAACAAATTGGGGCGATTAGATCCTTGTCGTGGACCGACAACCTGATTATTACTTGTACTTATGTATGCTTATCTATCCTTGCTTTAGGTACTAACCGATCGATTGTCTTCTGCCGATTGTCGACACGGCCAAGCAGAGATCCCCGATTCGCACGCGCGCAAAAGTCAGAATGGAGAATGAGGACACCAACGTGTGCATGGCCAAGATGGAGGACCAGCTGGCCCAACTCACCGTAATGATGCTTGAAATAAGCCAGAAGCTTAAGGAGCCCCCCGTTGTAACCGTCACTAGAACATCTACTCTTGCGTCATCAGGACATGCTCCCCTGTCGACGGGAGGCATGCACGTTGCTGATCTCCCCGAGAAAGAAGCTGCCGAAGAGGCCCCTTCTATCACACCGATCATTGTCAATTTGGACCCTCTTCCGAAGGAAGACCCAACACCCCGCCTAAGTGAAGAAAGTGAAAAACGTTTGGCAAAGATGGAGGAGCGACTGTGTGCATTGCAAGGTTACGAGCTTAAAGGAGCTGATAGGTTGTCTCCATATACCAAGACGAACTTTCCTGAGAATTTCTAAGAGCCTGAGTTCACAAGAAAGTATGACGGAGCGGGATGCCCCAAGACCCACCTTAGATATTACCTGAAGAAAATGGCTCACTACGCTGACAGCATACCGTTCCTCATACACACATTCCAAGATAGCTTGGAAGGCATTGCCCTGACGTGGTTCATCGTACTGGACATTGAAGAATTCACTAGTTGAGAAGATTCAACCAATGAGTTCTTGCAGCAATACCGATCTAATACCTAGCTCGCCCCCACGAGAGAAGATTTGACCCGCATTGAGAAGAAGAGAAATGAGTTATTTAAGGCCTTCACGCAAAGATAAAGGACTATGGCCTCACAGGTGAAGCTGGCCTTGAATGAGAGGGAGATGAAGCAATTATTCCTCAAGACATTGCCCCCAGAATACTTCCAAGGGTTAGTGTTCTTGGGTTGCCAGACATTTTCACAACTAGTTGAGGTAGGTGAAGGAGTCGAACGAGCAATGGTTGAGGGAAAGATTTCAACCGAAGGCACGAAGAAATTCCTAGCAAGAAAAGATAAGGAAGCTGTAGTTGAAGTAGCACTTGTGCAAGAGCCGTTTCTTCCTTGACTACCCGCAATACCCGCACACAAGCCTATAAGGTTTCAAGGTAGCTCGTCACGAGCATATGATAATGGCAAGAGGCTCTTTGGAAAAGAATTTTCCCCACTACCATGACCGTTGTCAAAGCTGTTGCCCATGCTTCTCGAAAAGTGGATGGTCGCGAAGGAGGTACCTAGAGACAATCCTCTGAGGTTCGCCGGGTTCGATATGACCAAGACCTGCGAATTCCAAATGCGAGAAAAGGAGCATGATGTAGATGATTGCAGCGTGTTGAGATACAAAATTCAACAGCTTATAGACAAGAACATCCTAACTTTTAGGGAGGCTCAGCCTAACGTGCAACAAAACCCTCCACTAAATCATGCCAGGGGAGTGAACTTAATTTCCAAGGAGATGCGGGCGTGTCAACAACCTCTAGTGGTGGATGCCTCCAAGTTGTATGGGTCCTTAATGCTGGCAGGATACTATGGAGGTCAGGAGGATGTGACCCTAGAAGAGAAACTGAACCACGTCCGCAGGATGGTAGCCATGGGAGTAATCCGACGCGGAGGAGAAGAAGAGAGGGTCGTATCTATGATAATGCCGTCGTCATTCAGCTCATCTTTTTGCAATCTTGCATGTATATTTCGGACGAGAAAAGTTATGCCTGGAATTTTGAAGACCCCAGCTTTGTACGAGGAAGGGGTGATAGCCATGATAACCCCGATGGTGATTGAACTATCCGATGAGGAGCCCGCCAGCAATATCGAGATGGAAATCGCTAAACCCACGGTGATCGACCTTATGGTCGAGGAGATGTCGACAATCCAAGTCACGGGAGGGAACGTAACACTGGTCACGATTGAATTGCCACCCCAAGAGAAAGATGGAGTGATAGTGTTGGAGAATCCTCCCAAATTCGATCCCAAAGCTATACCTTGGAATTATAGAACGAACGAGGTGGACGCTGTCACACGATCAGGCCGCTGTTATGCATCCGATAAAGGAGCAGAAAAGAGGGCCGTGATCGAGGAAGAAGCAAAACAATTCTTGGCCGTAGTAAAATCCATCGAGTTCAATGTGGTGGACCAACTACGGAAGTTGCCTGCCCAAATCTCCCTCTTGGAATTGTTTAAATCTTCCGAGAAGCACAGGGACATCTTGCTGAAGGTCCTCAATGAGGTGCATGTGCCCGAAACGATCGATGAAGTCCAATTGGAAGAATTTGTTGGGGCCATTCTACTGGAAGACCAAATTTTCTTTACTAATGAAGACCTCCCCGGGCGGCGATGGTCCTAATAATACCAAAGCACTACACATCTCTATGAAGCATGAGAGCACTCTTGTTTGCAGAGTGTTGATCGATAACGGTTCGGCGCTTAATATATGCCCGTTGGCTACTCTCCACCGTCTGGGCATTGATCTCAGGAGAATCCGTAGTGGCAAGTCGACTGTGCGAGCTTTTGATAGGATGAAGAAGGAGGTGATAGGGGAAATCGAACTTGAGCTGCTGATTGGCCCTGTGCTTTTCCAAGTCCTGTTCCAAGTGTTAGATATACCAAGCGCTTTTAATTTTCTGCTAGGGAGGCCATGGATCCACACGGCGGGTGCCGTTGTCTCCAGCCTTTCATCAAAAGGTTCGATTTGTGGTGGACAACAGGCTTATCATGGTCCATGGAGAATCTGACTTTAGGATCTACCACAAGACGGGCATCCCTTACGTGGAGCCTAAGTGTACCGAGGAATCTAGCTTTCAAACCTTGGAGCTGGTATCCATGATTCATGTGCTTGCGGGTTCTTTCACAAAGGTCCCTGAATTATCTAAGCCCACCATAGCGGCGGGAAAAATCATGCTGACAAGTGGGTACAATCCTAGAGAGGGCCTTGGATCGCATGGTCAAGGTGTGCGAAGGCCCGTCGAAGTCCGCAATTTTTCACAAGATAATTTTTATCATTAATTTTTGGGCCAATTTGCTCACTCCATGGGCTTAGTCTGGCCTGCCAAGTTAAAGATTAGAACCACTAATTCGAACCCACCCATCACTGGTCCAATGAAAAAATGCAAATTAAAAACAAATGCACCTAAATCTATATGCTATGCAATTAATATTTTTTTCAGGGATAAAATTAATCCCTAATTTTCTATGCAATAAATAAATGACCGGATCGCTAAAATTTAAGTGTCAACACTCTCTTATCACCCTTGCACGTAATTTCTTCGTAAACTATTGTAATGGAAACGGCAAGAGAGAAGACTGGCTAGCCGAATTGATTGGGGGAGAGTATCGGGGTGAAATATAAAGCAGGGAGTGTGAGATTCCTTTACGAAGGGTGCCCGGAAAGGCCAAAAAAAAAGAAAAAGAAAAAAGAAAGAAATAAAAGAAAAAGACGTGCCAGAGAGTGAGAGGGAGACTCTGAGGAAATGAAAGAAGCAGAGAGAGAAATTAAGTGATCTCAAGAATAGAAAATCGATAATTAGGGATCATTAGTTTGACGGTTTGTCGCCTCCACTAAGAGGTTTTCCTAACATCTAGCCGAGTCTGACGCGACCCTCAGAACTCCTTGGATGCTGCCCCGTCCTGACTTTATTAGAACTCGATCAGTGTGGTCATCCCTAATCCTCGCCACCTTAAGTTCACATTAAACTGGAAATTTACAAGCAGGTTTCAAGGGCCAAGCCGTTGCGTAAGTAGAGCACCAGGCCCACACGCCCATTCAAAAGAGAGTGCGAGCACTTTGCCTGAGCCCGTCAGCAGTTGTGGGACATTTCATATACGGACTTAGAATTTGTTTGATTAGGTTAGAAAAAAGAAATAACTATTGAAATTCTACCCTATTATCACAGGTTTGGCAAATTTAAATACTGAAAATGGAAATCAAAAGTTAATCAATTATTTCTGAAAACTTGAATAATAACATTGCCAATGCCAGTATCACAATACAACTGTTAAGATTCCGGAAAAGTGTTTAAAAAGTCATGAACTTTTTGTATTTGTGCCAAATTAATCCTAAACATTTTGATTTTGCACTAATTCAACTCTTCCAACTAATTTTTGTTGGATTTTGCTGATGTGGATGCCGGTTGGCTGACGTGGCACAACTAAGGCCTTAGGCATGGCCGGCGAGGCTTGACCCTCACCTACCCAATGCAAGGGTGAGCCTCACGACCTTCGGCAAGGCTCGCCAGAGGCCGGCAACATCGACCTCAACTTCGCCAGCCATCACCTCGAGCGACGACTAATTAGAGGAAGGAGGAGGAGAAGGAAAAAGAAAAATAAAAGAAAAACTATAAAAAAAATTGAAATAATATTAAGATATTAAAAAAAAATTGTCTATGTTGGCATTATGCATGCCATGTCAGTTGACCAGTATCCTCATCAATAAAATCCAGCTAAAATTAGCCGAAATGACTGAATTGATTTGAATCAAAATGTTTGCGACTAAATTGACATCAAATCAAAAGGTTTATGAGTTTTTGATATTTTTCCCTCTAAAATTCTTATTTTCATCAAATTTTTGCAATGAAAAATTTAAGTAACCCCTTTCCTTAACTTACAATATATTTAGTGCTTTTTTTTATGAATCTTCCAAGTCAAGATTAACCAGTGTTATGAAATTTGCGTAATATTAATAGATCTTCAATGATTCAACTTTCAGCACTTTATATATATATATATATATGTATATATATATGTAAATATATATATTTACATATGTATGTTCATATATATGTAAATATATATATACATATATATGTATGTATACATACATTTGCGAAATGCAATTACCATAGTCATATGATAAATTCAACCCAAAAGAAAGAAAGAAAGAAAGAAACCTACATTTGTAGCAGAATCGGAGCATGTGGTGACAGCTCAACTCTAGCATGGAATGTAAGTTGAAACTTTTGCTTGGCAATAACTGAGAGTTTGTAGCTCTTAGAGAAATATGGACTTTGGTTAATATTTCGCATCACAAGTTCGGATATGTAGGATATTGGGTGCGTTTGGTTATACTTTTGGGGAAAATCATTGAGAAAATGCAAAGGACTTTAAGTTAAAGGAATTTTTCAAAATGCAAATTGTATTTGGTAAATTGTAATCTAAAAGCGTATTGTGAAATTTTTTTGAGTAAAATAGTGTTTGGAGAATTTATATTTACAACAGACTTTTGTGATAAAAAGAAAGGAAAAAAATAGTTGGCCGACGAAGGGTAGGCGGCCACCGGCATTGCCATAGCCGACATCTCAAGTTGCAAGACCTCAGGTGTCCGCCGGACACTATTGGCGAGGGGCCGCCTAGGGTCGGGCACCCCTAGTGACCTCTAGGGCGGGCCGCCTGGTCGCACGACCTCAGGCGGCCCTTCACGGCAGTCACGATAACTGACCTCACCGCAACCCAGGTGACCTACATGACCTAGATTTGGGTCGCGGTGAGGTCATGGGTTGTCGGAGGTCACGGCGACCAACCTCGCCGAAACCTACATTTGGGTCACAGCGAGGTCGTGGTCGCCACAACCTCCAGCGACCTTCACGACCCAGATCCGGGTTGTGCGATTGGCCGACGACGGTTGGCGAAGTAGCCATGACCAAGCCGGCCTCTCTCCAGCTCATCGCCAACCCATTGCAACCTCGCCAGCCGACATCTGAGAATATGAGGTTGAAGAAGATGAATAATGCATCTGGCCTTCCGAAAATGCCGAAAGCCCAAGGCAGCCTAGGACCTGTCTTGGGCTTTTCGCTTTTGAAAGGCCAGCATTCCTTCAAGGTGGGTTTCAAAAAATTTCCCAAACACCCAATATTTGGCCAAATGGGCTTTGGACACCCAAAGCTACTTGCAAATGCTGGACCGAAATGCAAACATTACCTTCTTTGGTCTCCTTGGCAAAAAAACAAAAAAAACACGAAAATTGCTCAGCCGTTGTTAAATGGGAAACTTACAAAAACAGTGCTAAACATATTGCAACTTTTCCAATTCAGTCCTAAACTCTCTTTTTTTATTGTCAATTCAATCCTAAACTTTTTGCAATTGTGTCAATATAGTCCATTTGGCCATTTTTGGCTGGCTGGTCAAACAATGTCTACCTTAGCACCTATCGCCGGAGCTAACATGAACAATTTTTTAATAATATTTATTCTTTGAATTTCTTATAATTTTTTCTTTCTCTTTCCCTTTTCTTCACAACCTTCTCCTTCCATTAGCCAATCACCGTTGTAAGGCCGACATGGGGAAGCTTAGCCATCACTGGGTGACCTCGCCTAGGTCGCCAACAGGGCTGGCGAGGGTCAAGCCTCGTTGACCATGGGCAAGGCCCGACCTCACCAAAGGCTGCAAGGTCAAAGGCGACAACCTCACAACCTCTGGCAAGGGTTGCTAGTGGCTAGGCAAGCATTGTGCTTCACCGGCCATGAACGAGGCCCGACCTCACCAAAGGTCGCGAGATTGAAGATCACGACCTCACGTGGCCTCTAGTAATGGCTGTCCAACCATCGGCGACCTCGCCCAAGTTGCCAACTAGGCTGGCGAGCCTCAACCTCACCAAATCTAGTGAAGGTCGAGCTTGCTAGCTATGGGCAAGGCCCACCCTCGCTAGAGACCGCAAGGTCAGTCTCTAGCAAGAGCTGCTAGTGGCTAGGCGAAGGTCAAGCCTCATCAACTGCTTGACCTCACCCCATGGTAAGCCCACGACTTGCCCATGGCCAACGAGGCTTACCTAGGCCAAAGGCAAGTGGGGCCTCACCCAACTACGGTGAGGGCAACCTCACTATCGTTGGGCAAGGCTCGCCCTTGCCAGTGGCTGGCAGAGGGAAGCCTCGCCATTGGCCTGAGAGGCTAACTTCATTAGCACTCATCTTTAGCTGACTAGCTAGAGGAAGGAGGGAGAAGGAAGAAGGACAAGAAAAGAAAAAGAAAAGGAAAAACAATACATAATAAAAAAAAATATTATTAAAAAATCATCCACATCGAGTCACCAAAGATCACGCGTCAACGCCAAATTTACTGGCTAAAATTGGTTGGATTGATTGAATTGGCGCAATTATAAAAGGTTTAGGACTAAACAAGAAAAATTGCAATATATTTAGGATTGTTTTGGTAATTTTCGGGTTGTTAAATGATCTATTTGTGAAAGCACAAGCATCTTAACTTTTCTACGGACCTTAGTCGAGAGGAAATGGCCTTCTGCCGGGTGTTTCTATAGATAAGAGACCAAACATCAATATATGAACACGTAAGAGAATATGTAATAATGAAAGGGACTTGGCGTTCAATGACCCAACATATGTTGATGCTTTCTTCGAAAAAGGACATCACACGTGTCATAATTTGTGTATGGCTTTTACTTGAGTGATGTAACTTTTCTTTTTATCATATGTGTAATAATTTATGTACAGCACTCACTTAAGTGTCATAACTTTTCTTTTGATTACTTAATTGACATATAACTTTTCAATCAATTACTTGAGTTCCATAATTTTTTAAAAGCATTCACCATAAGTGCTATGCCATGGCGAATTTTGGGTAATTGGATGAACATTTTTTTAAAAGCTATGACACTTAGGTGATCGATTAAAAATTATAACCCTCAAGTGAACGATTCTCAAAATTTAAAATACTCAGATCATCAAAAAAAAAAAGTTATGGCACTCAAGTAGACGTCGTACCCAAATTATGGCACTTGTGATACTTTTAGCACCGATTTTTTAAGAAAATAACATTGCATATGTTTTTTGTTGATGGTAAAAGTCATATATATGGGGAGGGAGGGATTAAGATGTGTAGGTCCATAAAAATGACAGCGAAAATGGAAGTTTTGGACTACTATAAGCTACAAGCATCTCGAGGAGGTCTGAATCTTTAACTAGAGAACAAGATTTTATCATTCACATGATTCACGAGCAGAATTGATGTGTGATGCTTATAGATAGCAAAGCTAGAGACAGTGGTTACTTGAAGAGTCATTTTCTTCAGAAATTGACTAATAACCAAAAAAAAAAAAAAATCATGGACCAATCAAAAGAGATGCCCAAATGAGATCCTAGACGGTAGAAGCCACGTATATTTCACCATTTATGGTTAAATTAAATTGAAGCCAGCAGGAGAGACCAGGACCTTGACTAGGACAATTCTCGATACTCTCTACCTCACGGTTTTGCATTCTTATCCTTCAAGTCAGACCACGCCAGATATGTGAACTCGATACAAGCACAAGAAGGATGACGCGCAAGGGAAAAAAAAAAGCAGGTTTTTTTCTTTTTGTATTTTTCTGACTTTACTCTTTTTCTACATTATTTGGATATGAAAAACATAGATACTTGATTGATTATTTCACTTGCAGTAGTAAAACAGGATTTTTCCAGAAGTTGGTGGTCATTACTTAAGGAATCTCTTACATTTATAATTTGCATGTGGAGATAAATTTTTCAGACCGAGTTTCATTGGGGAAGTATGGTGGATTGTCCGTACTTGGTTACAGAGAGAGGGCGGTACAAACTATAGATTAACTGCTCCTCAACTCAAACGAATTGTATTTCACTGGCTCTAGCGCGTTATCTTATCATGCCAACTTTCATGTAGAATCCGTTTAACAATCCAAGCAAAATTTCATGCTAATATCAATCCGCATATGCTAGATTATCTTAGTAGTCTCCATTTTGATCTTCAATTCTTTGATCCACTGGGTAAAATCACAATTACTTTTTTACATCTTTGTCAGAACTTGTTCTTACACATAATGTTCCGAGTTGATGACTGCTCTTACTCTCTATCATCCCTGATCAAGGAAACTTCAATAGGTTGCGCAATTAGTAAGCTGAATATTGATTCGTCACTCTACCTCGGTGTGTAAATTTTCACCAAGTAATGTTCCATTAAGTTAGAAAATATGACGCCTTTTGAGTCCGTCATTTGGTCGGATGTGATCATGGGCAATCCCTGTATTTAGCGAAAATGGAAGTAAAGAAGTTTATAATTGCAACATTTTGGCTTGATATTCGACGCTTAGGCAATTCGCCTTGGCAAAATTTAAAAAAAAAAAAAAACAAAACAAAACAAAAGAACAAAAAAGAAAAACCAAGAAAAAAAAAAGCCAAAGGCTACTTTGCTGTTGTTCAAAGCGCTATCTGGGAAAGCACAAGCATCCTGACATCCTACTTGAGATGAAATAGCCTTGTGCTTTTTCGGGGTCTTTCTACATGAAAATTATGAGAGGATACGCAATAACGAAAGGGACTTTGGTACGCAATAACCCACAATTGATTGATTGCATATGGTTTAGTTGATGGTAAAAACCATATACATTAGGAAGGAGGGAGAGATTAAGCAAAAACCTAAGTTTCTCCTATGAGTAGGTTCATTAAAATGAGAGCAAAAATGACAGTTTTTGACTATTTTAAAATCACAAGCATCAGGAGGAGATTTTGTCTTTAGTAAAAGTGACAAAAAACATATGCAATGTTCTTTTCTTAAAAAAACCAGTGCTAAAAGTATCACAGATTCCATAACTTTGGTACAATACTCACTTGAGTGCCATAATTTTTTTTTTCCCAATCATTTGAGCATTTTAACTTCTGAAAAGTGTTCACACAAGGGTTACAATTTTTAATCATAACTTTTGAAAATTGTTCACCCAATTCGACATAGAGTAGCACTTATGGTGAATGTTTTTAAAATTTTGTGGAACTCAAGTGATCGATTGAAAAGTGATATGGCACTTAAGTAATCAAAGAAAAAGTTATGGCACTTAAACGAGTACCGTGCATAAATTATGGCACGCATATGATAAAAAGAAAAGTTAAAGAACTCAAGTAAGAGCCATATAAAAATTATGATACTTATAATGTCCTTTTCCGAAGAAAAACATCAACATTTGTGGGGTCATTGAACACCAAAGTCCCTTTCGTTATTATATATTCTCTTACGTGTTCATATGGCGATCTCTGGCCTCTTATCTATAGAAACACCCGACACAAGGGCTTTTCGCCTCAAGTAAAGTCTGCAGAAAAGTCAAGATACTTGTGCTTTCACAAATAGACCATTTAACGATCAGAAAATTACCAAAACAATCATAAACTGATTGCAATTTTTTTCATTCAATTCTAAACATTTTATAATTGTGATAATTTAGTCATTTACTAATTTTAAAGTAGTGTTGATGTGAATACCGACCGATCTTTCACATGGACAATTTTTTTAGTAATATTTTATTTTTAAATTTTATTTTTCCTTTTCTTTTTCCTTTTTTCCCCTCCTTCTTCATCCTCCCTCCTTTCTCTAGAAGATCAGCCAAAGACCAGCGTTGACGAAGTCAGCCTCAATCGCCAATGGTGAGGCTTGCCCCCACCAACCACTGGCAAGGGCGAGCCTCGCCTAATGGCAATGAGGCTGCCCTTGCCATGGTTGGGCAAGGCCTTGCCTGCCTTTGGCCTGGGCAAGCCTCATCGACTATGGGCAAGTCGGGGCCTCGCAATGGTCGAGTAAGGTCGAGTCTCGCTAGATCTAGCAAGGTCGGGCATGGCCATGGCCAACAAGGCTTGACCCTCACTTGGCCACTGGCAACTCTCCCCAAAGGCCATGCGACACCGCGGCCTTCGACCTCGCCGTCGCCAGGCGAGGCTCACCCTTGCTAATGGTCAACACGGGCAAGCCTTGCCATTGGCCGAGAAGGCTGACTTTGTCAATGCTTGCCTCTGCTCAGCTAGCTAGGGGAAGGAAGGAGGAGGAAGAGGGAGAAAAAATAAAAGGAAAAAAATAATTAATAAAAAATGATAAAAATTATGAAAAAATATAAAATATTATTAAAAAAAAAATCAACGTCAGTATTGATTCCATTCAGTTAGCAAGACCAACTGGTCAAAATTAATTAAATTGTTAATCAAGACAATCAAAAGTTATGACTGAATAAGAAAAATTATAATAGAATTAAGACTATTTTGGTAATTTTCCAATTGTTATAGGGCCTATCTGTGAAGGCACAAGCGTCCTGATTTTTCTGCAGACTTTACTTGAGAGGAAATGGCCGTGTGCTGGGTGTTTATACAGACTTTACTTGAAACGTTTGTTTGGCAATAACTGAGAGTTCGTAGCTCTTGGAAAAATATGGACTTTGGTTAATATTTCACATCAAAAAATTTTATGTGCAGGATAATACCTTCTACAGATCTTGGTCTCCTTGACAAAACCGAAAAAAGAGAGCCAAAAGCTGCTTTGCTGTTGTCGAAAGGGCTATTTTTGAAAGCACAAACATCCTGACTTTTCTGCAGATTTTAATGGAGAGGATATAGCCTCGTGCTGGGTGTTTCTATATGAACACGTAAGAGTATATGTAATAACGAAAGGGACTGGTTTCAATGGCCAAGCCTTTGCGTAAGTAGAGCGCCAGGGCCACAGGCCCACTCAAGTGAGAGTGAGAGCACTTTGCCTAAGCCCGTGAGCATTTGTGGGACATTTCACATACGGACTTTGGATTTGTTTGATTAACTTAGTAAAAAGAAATAACCTGTATCTCACAAGTTTGGCAAATTTATATAGTAAAATGGAAATCAAAAGTTAATTAATTATGTCTGAAAACTTGGATAACAACATTATTAATACCAGTTTCATAACATAATTGTTAAGATTTTTATCTTTCATCAAGTATCTTTCCAATGAAAAATTTAAGTAATACCTTTTCCTTAACTTACAATATATTGAGTGTTTTTTTTTAATGAATCTCCCAACTCAAAATTAATTAGTGTGATTGAAATGTGTGTAATGTTATTAGGTCTTCAATGTTTCAATATTTAGCACTTATATATATATATATATATATATAAATATATATACACACACACACACACATGTATATGTCATTTCTTTGTTAGATGGTTGCATTGGTTGATCTTGCATGATTTGCGAAATGCAATTAACGTTGTCACAAGATAAATTCAGACAAAACAAACAAGAAACCAACACTTGTAACAGCATCCGAGCATGTGGTGACAGCTCAACTCCAGCATGAAAAATAACTTAAGAGTTCGTAGCTCTTAGAAAAATATGGACTTTGGTTAATATTTCACGTCACAAGTCTGGATGTGCAGGATAATACCTTCCACAGATCTTGGTCTCCTTGACAAAACCAAAGAAAAGGCCAAAAGCTGCTTTGCTGTTGTTGAAAGGGCTATTTGTGAAAGCACAAGCATCCTGACTTTTCTGCAGATTTTCCTGGAGAGGATGTAGCCTTGTGCTGGGTGTTTCTATATGAACACGTAAGAGAATATGTAATAATGAAAGGGACTTTGGAAATCAATGACCCAACAAATGTTGATGTATTATTCGAAAAAGGACATCATAAATGTCATAATTTTTGTACAGCTTTTACTTGGGTGCTTTAACTTTTCTTTTTATCAGATGTGTGCCATAATTTATGTACAGTGCTTACTTAAATGCCATAACATTTCATTCGATTATTTAAATGCCATATAACTTTTCATTCAATTACTTTAGTTCCATAATTTTTTTAAAAACATTCACCATAAGTTTTATACCATGTTGAATTTTGGGCAATTGGGTGAACATTCTTTAAAAGCTATCACAATCAGGTGATTGATTAAAAATTATAACCCTCGAGTGAACAATTTTCAGAAGTTAAAATACTCAAATGATTGAAAAAAAAAGTTATCGCACTCAAGTAGGTGTCGTATTAAAGTTATGGCACTCATGATACTTTTAGCACTAATTTTCTAAGAAAAGAACATTGCATATGTTTTTTGTTGATGGTAAAAATCATATATATGGGGAGGGAGGGATTAAGATGAGTACGTCCATAAAAATGACCCCGAAAGCGGACGTTTTGGACTATTTTAGAGTAAAAAGCATCTCGAGGAGGTCTAAATCTTTAACTAGAGAACAAGCAGAATTGATGCGTCATGGTTATAGATAGCAAAGCCAGAGACAGTGGTTAGTTGAAGAGTCACTTTCTTCAGAAATTGACTAATAACGACAGATTATACCATGGACCAATCCAAAGAGATGCCCAAATGAGATGGTAGACGGTAGAAGTAACGTATATTTCACCATTTACAGTTAAATTAAATTGAAGCCAGCGGGAGAGACCGAGACCTTGACTAAGACAATTCTCGATACTCTCCAGCTCATGGTTTTGCATTCTTATCCTTCAAGTCAGACCACGCCAGATGTGTGAACTCGATATAAACACAAGAAGGATGACGCGCAACGGCAAAAGAAGAAGGGGAAAAAAAAAAAGCAGGTTTATTTTCTTTTTATATGTTTCTGACTTTACTCTTTTTCTACGTTTTTTGGATGTGAAAACATAGATATTTGATTGATAATATTTCACTTTCAGTAGTAAAAAAGGAATTTTTAGAAGTTGGTGGCCATTATCTAAGGAATCTCTTACATTTATAATTTGCATGTGGATAAAAAAATTTCAGACCGAGTTTTATTAGGAAAGTATGGTGGATTGTCCGTACTTGGTCACGGAGAGTGGGTGGTACAAAACTATAGATTAACTGCTCATCAACTCAAACCAATTATATTTCACTGGCATTAGCGCTTTATCTCATCATGTCAACTTTCATGCAGAATTCGATTAACAGTCCAAGCAAAATTTCATGCTAATATCAATTTGCATATACTTGATTATCTTAATATGCTCCATTTTGATCTTCAATTCTTTGATCCACCGAGTAAAATCGCAATTTCTGTTTACATCTTTGTCAGTACTTGTTCTTACACATAATGCTTCGAGTTGATGATTGCTCTTACTCTCTATCATCCCTGATCGGGGAAACTTCAATGGGTCGCGCAACTAGTAAGCTGAATATTGATTCATCACTTTACCTCGGGGTGTAAATTTTCACCAAGAAATGTTCCATTATGCTAGAAAATATGACATGACTTTTGAGTCCATCGTTTTGTCGGAGGTGGTCATGGGCAATTCCTGTATTTAGCGAAAATGGAAGTAAAGAAGTTTAATTGCAATATTTTGGCATGATGTTCGATGCTTAGGCAATTCTTGACCAAAAAAAAAAAAAAAATTTAAAGCCAAAAGCTACAACGCTTATTTGAGTGTCATAATTTTTTTTTCCAGTCACTTTAATATTTTAACTTCTGAAAATCGTTCACTTGAGGATTATATTTTTTAATCGATCACCACATGGTATAGCATTTATGGTGAACATTTTTAAAAAATTATGGAAATTAAGTAATCAATGGAAAAGTTATAAAACACTTAAATAATTGAAAGAAAAGTTATGGTACTTAAGTGAATACCATATATAAATTATGGCATACATATGATAAAAAGAAGAGTTAAAGCACTCAAGAAAGAGCCGTACAATATGACACTTATGATGTCTTCATCCGAAGAAAAAATCAACATTTGACACCGAAGTCCCTTTCATTATTACACATTCTCTTACGTGTTCACATAGTGATCTCTAGCCTCTTATCTATAGAAACACCCGGCACAAGGCCCTTTCCTCTCAAGTCTACAGAAAAGTCAGGATGCTTGTGCTTTCACAAATAGACCATCTATCAATCGGAAAATTATCAAAATAATCCTATATCAATTGTAATTTTTCCAATTTAATCCTAAATTTTTTGTAATTGTCTTAATTTAATCCGTCCAACCAATTTTAAACAATCAATGCTAACATGGACGCTGATCAACATTGATTTGGATAATATTTTTAGTAATATTTTATTTTTGAATTTTTTATTTTTATTTTTTCATTTCTTTTTCTTTTTTTTTCCTCCTCCTTCCTCCTCCCTCCTTCCTCTAGCTAGCCTGCTAGAGGCGAACGCCAACGAACTTAGCCTCGGCTACCAATGTCGAGGCTTGTCCCAAACAACCACTAGCAGGGGCGAGCCTCGCCCAGTGACGACGAGGCTGCCCTCACCATGGTTGGGTGGGGACTCACCTACCTCTAGCCTAGGCAAGCCTTGTCGACCATGGGCAAGTCGAGGCCTCGTCATGATTGGGCGAGGCCGAGCCTCACCGGATCTGGCGAGGTTGGGCATTGCCATGGCCAACAAGGCTTGACCCTCACCAAAGGCCATGCAAGGTCGTAGCCTTCGACCTCAACGTTGTTGGGCAAGGCTCGCTCTTGCTAGTAGTCGGCGGGGGCAAGCTTCATCATTGGCCAGCAAGGATGACTTTGTCGATGCTCGCCTCTGGTCAGCCAACCAAAAGAAGGAGGGTGGAGGAAGAAAATAAATAATAATAAATAATAAATAATAAATAAAATATTTTTTAAAAAAAATCGCACGATAATATGGCGGGCGAAGCATCCACCCGCGCCAACCAGTCAAAATTAGCTAGATGGACTAAATTAGCATAATTATAAAAAATTTTAGTACTGAATAAGAAATATTATAACAGATTTAAGACTGTTTTGGTAATTGTCCGGTTGTTAAATGGCCTATTTGTGAAAACACAAGCATCCTGACTTTTCTGCAGACTTTACTTGAGAGGAAATGGCCATGTGCCGGGTGTCTCTATAGATAAGAGGCCAGAGATCACTAAATGAACATGTCAGAGAATATGTAATAATGAAAGGGACTTTGTTGTTCAATGACCCAAAAAATGTTGATGTTTTCTTCGTAAAAGGACATCATAAATATCATAATTTTTGTACAACTTTTACTTATTTTCTTTAACTCTTCTTTTTATCATATATATGCAATAATGTATGTACGGTTCTCACTTCAATGCCATAACTTTTCTTTTGATTGTTTAAGTGCCATATAACTTTTTAATCGATTTCTTGAGTTCCATAATTTTTTCAAAGCATTCACCATAAGTGTTGTGCCATGTCGAATTTAGGGCAATTGGGTGAACATTTTTTAAAAGTTATCACAATCGGGTGATCAATTAAAAATTATAACTCTCACGTGAACAATTTTCAGAAGTTGAGAGGATATGCAATCACGAAAGGGACTTTGATGGCAATAGCCCACAATTGATTGATTGCATATGTTTTTGTTGATGGTAAAAACCATATACATTAGGAGGGAGGGATTAAGCAAAAACCTAAGATTTTCCTCTCAGTAGGTTCATTTTTTTTTTTTTGGTCAGTCAGTAGGTTCATTAAAATGACAGCAAATGAAAATTTTGGACTATTTGGAATCATAGGCATCACGAGGAGATTTTATCTTTAGCGAAAATGACAAAAACGTACCATCTGCGTCATTAATGAGCAGTATTAATGTGTTATGGTTACATAGAGTAAAGCTAGAGACAGTGGTTAGCTGGAGAACTTCCTTTAGAAATTGACTGATAATCACATAATAAGACACAAGGACACTTAAGTACCAAAAGTTAGAAAAGTGACACTTAAGTATCAAAATCGGAGCAAAATGGATTACTTAAATGCCAATTCGGCCAAAACGCTGATGTAATGATTTTCCGGCGAGCTTAGCTGATGTGGCTAAACAATGTCAAAACTACGTCGTTTTGGTCGACGTGATAAATAATTAATATAAAAATTAATTAAATAATAATAATAATAATAATAATAATAATAATAATAATAATAATAATTATTATTATTATTATTATTATTATAAAAAAAACAAAAAACAAAACAAGAGGAGGAGGAAGGCAACCGGCGGCATGTCTGAGGGCTTAGCCCTCACCACCACCGTCATCAGAAGGTGGAGGAGGGTTGACCGGAGCCATTGAGCCCTGACCGAGGTCCAGTGACCCCAATCGACCGATGGCAAGGGCTTGTGTGCCCTCGCCCATATCGGGGAGAGGGTCGCAGCCCTCCCCTCAGATCCTGTGAGGGTCGCCAGCCCTCATCCGATCGAGCCAAGGGCCACCACTGCGAGAGGGCCGCGACCTCGCCCAGATCCGGGCGAGGGCACACAGCCCTCGGCGCCGATCGGGAGGATCATCGGCCCCCTCGGCGGCCCTAGCCGACCCTCCCCCACCTTCCGACGACGGTGAGGAGGCGGCGACAGTGGCAAGGGCCCTTGCCACCGGCTGCCTTCTTCCTCTTCCTTTTTTTTTTTTTTTATATTAAATTAAATTAAATTAATTTTTATATGGAAATTCGAATTATACCAAAACGATGTCGTTTTTGTGTATTTTAGCTGAGCCAGCCTTCTGGCAAGCCACATAAGCGAGAAAATTAATAAAAAAATTGCCACGTAGGATTTCCGACGGGGTTCGCCGAATGTGACACTCAAGTGTCCAATTTTTCATAAAAACTAGCTCTTAAGTGTCACTTTCATAAGTTTTGGCACTTAAGTGTCCTCTTGTGCCAAATTTTAACACTTGGGGTGTTGTTTTGCCCATAGAATAAAAACTGCAAACACAGATGAGATGGTAGACGTTAGGTGTCACGCACATTTCGCCATAAATGGCTACATTGAAGCCAACAGGAAAGCCCAGGGACTTGACTAAGACAATTCTTGATACTCTCTAGCTCATGGTCTCACATTATTATCCTTCTAGTCAGACAGAAGCCAGACGCGCAAGGGGAAAAAAAAGTAAAAACAGATTTTTTTGTGTTTCTAGCTTTATTCTTTTTCTATGTTATTTGGATGTAAAAACATAGATACTTGATTGATTTACCTCACTTGCCGTAGTAAAACAGGTTTTTTTCCGGAAGTTTGTCGATCACTACAAAAGGATATTTATACATTTATATTTTGCATGTGGGGATAAAATTTTAGATCGAGTTTGATTAGGGAAGTACGGTTGATTGAAGAGTTTCAATACTTGGTCATCATAAGCAGGTTTGCAAAACTACAAACTATCCATCAATTCCGCAACTTCTCGTGGTTCACCAGCACTAATGTGATGTTTATTAACAACTCCAAACAACATTCCATGCTACTATCAATCTCTACATGTATGATCGTCTTACCAGTCTCCATTATGATCAAGGTGCTCAATTGCTTTATCCCAACAACAACATTAAACTTGTGCCTCAACATAAGCAAGTCATCAAGTAATTGTCCTCAACTGTTAACATAAATCTAGTGCTCCTCCTCAAAGGAAATTGTGACAACTTATGAACATCCCAGTGAATCAACTCTACAATCTCCATGGTTTTTCTAACAATCGCATTGATCTACACTTTTCACGATTTGTTTAAGTTTCTCACCACTTGTAGTTCCTTGGCCACATAATCGGGCAACAGATTTCTAGCACTCAAGAACTTCAGGCTTCTCTCGCAAAAATTCCCTAAACGAAAACTACACTATTCAAACTCTTGAACAAATGTATGCGATGTCTCAGCAGCGAAATCCATCATCATTTCCCCTAGAAGCTCATATTAGGCATTGAGCTCAATTTTTCTCATAATCACCAAAATACCTCCAATGATCTTCAAATTCCACACAGAGATCTAGTTAAATTTAGGTCACTCAAGGAAATCAAGTTCTTCTTCAATTTTGCAACATGTCTCAATTTGGTCAATCTCCTCATGATATCACGATGCATTTTGATTTTAAAATCTCCAATACCTACAACATTGCACTCGGCCTTGTTCTCCAACTTTACCACTATTTGTGCACCGATAAATAGATTGTTGAAGGGTGAAATGAATAACTAGAATCCACCAACTCATCAAACTACGAATCCTTAGTGATGGATAAGACATAATCATTACTATGCAAGTTACCTTAAGCTATCGCAACAATATCATTAGTAGACTCGACTCTGATTCTATTATCCTTCTCATTCTTTAGCTTAAGGTAATCATTTCTAAAATGCTATTTGCTACAATTCTAATAGAAAATGCCACCATTCCAAGATTGACTACATCTTTTAGGTTTACAGTACTTTTGCTAATAAGTTCTCTAGTTTCTTCTTTACCTTTACCTTCTAAACCAACAAGCACATGTTCACTGGATTCTCTCCTAGAGATGTCTTCACTCATAATTAAATTGCCAACCTCATCAAACTTCAAGTTTCTTGACCCAGAGAAGAACTCAATAGCAATTATCAAGCAATGAGGATAACATAATCAAAGCACATATCTCATCATCAAAGTTAATCACAATCAAGCTTAATTGACTAATGATCATATTAAATTTATTGTTATGCTCAGCAATTGATACACCTTTGTCCATCTTTAAGTGAAATGAATGTCACATCAAATAGGCCTTATTTGTTGTAAAGGACTTCTCATACATGTTCAATAGGCATTCATTGGCCTAGAAACAATAGGCATCCATCGGCCTAGAACTAGCCTTCCTTTTTATGACATTAGCATGACATTATGAACCAATGTTAGTCAAATCACACTCAACACCTATCTATCTAGCAAATCCCAATAATCTTGCTTCATTGACTCCTACTTCCTTCTAAATAGAGATAAGTGCAAACTCCTCAAGATAGATAATCATCAATCTGCATCTTCTTAAAATCAAAATCTTTTCCCATAAAATCTATCAATTTCACTTTTTCTTCTTTATCGCCATTGATTCTCTACAAGTTAATTGAGCTTGGTTATGATATCAATTGTTGTGAAAACAAGTGATCATACACAATAATAAATAGAACAATGAAATGAATAGGCATCGAATTTACATGGTTCAATTAGTGTAACCCACTTCCTGAGGAGAATAGTACAAGATTTTATTATAGATCAAGCATTAATATAACTTAAATTGAGTCATTTAAACATTCCGTCGTTTCCTATCTTCCAATTACACTCACAATTCGCCACAAAAGAATTTTTCAACGTTACAACAAATTTAATAATATAAAAGCAAGACTTATTGGCTTCAAAATCTTTGCGAACTCTTTGGACTGTAATTCACAGGCACGCTGCACAATAGATTGTGAGTGCCAAAAGTTTGTCTAGTCTAGTGTGCTAAAACTAGAATTCACCTCAATATATATATGGATCCAAAATAAATAAATCCTTTAGCCAACTCAAACTAGGAAACCTACTCAAACTAGGAGTCCAAATTCAACGTGGAAAGTAATTTCATACTTTCTTGATTGTTCATCATCAAACCACAAGCACTTTTGGATTTTATATTTCTATTTGGATACTTTCATCCTAATCACCTTGTGCTGCCTCTGCCTTTTACATCTTTTAATTTTGTGGATGATATTCCTTTCATCATGGTTTTTGGTCTAGTATCAGTATGGAGCTTCATTTTGAGATTTTAATTTAAGGGCTAACTCGTAACATATCGTGTCTTTACTCAAGGGACCATGCATAAGAGAAGTAGAGAATAAAAGAATCAAAGAGCGAAAAAAGAAGCTAGAAATTGAGACATAAAAGAATCACGGACCAAAAAAAGAAGATAGAAATTGAGACGTTGAAAGGGTTTTTAAAGTTCAGACATGGCTAATAGTATCTCTTCGTTTTTACCAGAATACCACCAAAAATCTCAAAATGATACACGTGTCACATTTACCGCCAAATTAATTTTTATATTACAAAAAGTCCTGAACTGGTATACTTGTCCCACAACTCCAAAATGGATTGGTACACCTATGTAACGTTCACCTCACATTGCTTTATTCCCAAATTGTGATATATTTGGGAATTTTTAAAGCAAATGTATCACAGGTGCACTAGTTTGGATAAATGCGTCACATACATACTAATTTGAGATTTATTGTAACACAATAAACAGTTTAGATAAATATGACATGAGTGTACTAAATCGGGAGTTTCCATAACATAAAAATTAATTTGAGATAAATTAAATACGGGTGATTAATTTAAATTTTTTCTTGGTATTAACCCATTATAGATTTTGGTGTTATCTTTATCTTGTAGGTGGTCCTAAGTTCGAGCCATTATATCTAGAAAAGGGAAAAAGGTGATGAGGATTGGGATGAGTGAATTTAATGACATCCACAAGCTGATCATTCCATCTCCTCATAGACAACAGGCCCCGGAAAGTCAAGCTTGGCCCACACCACTCTGGTCACGCAAGTCAAGACCAAGGATCCCGAATTGCCCACCTTTTATTATGGTCCAGCCTTCTATCGTGATTCTTTGATTCATCCGAGTTTCATCTTAACAAGGAACGATGTGAGAAAAAAGGTACATGATGATGAGGATGAGAACTATTTCTTTTTGCTTGAAGGTATTGAACCTCCGCTGAGTGATACCCCGCTTTCAGCACGAGACTGGGTGCATGTGGCAGCCAGGAGATATACCGTTTGTGTCGAAGTTGTACAAAGAGCTGGTAATATAAATTCTTTTTTTCTTTTTCTTTTTTGTTTAAGGCGGAATTTTTGCTGATGTTCGGCAATCCATTTAAATCATGAATCCTCAATCTGCATCTTCCTTTTTTAGCACGCGTTGGGTCTATTAAATAATAAATGAGCACGCGAAAGGTCTACTAAGTGAAAAACGCAATGAATGGTTGCCTCTTGTTCGGATAGCAGCCAACCGCGGTAGACAGGACATCGCCTAAGCTCTGTCCTTTCTATCAAATAACTCGAAACTTCAGTATTTGTTACGGGCTCAATCCAACACTCCTTTAGGTCTATTAAATAATAAACGGTCCTCCAAGACCCTATTAAATACCAACACTCTCAGAAGCCTCCTTGTCATGTCGGACACTCCGATACGTGTGCGATACTCTCTGACGCTCGGTCAATACATCATCTTGGAGAATCCGATACCTAGTCAGCTTTCCTGACACTCTATGATACTCGAGTCGGAATTCCGACATGCGAATTTTCGACACGTGATTCGACACGTAATGTTTATTTATTATAAATTTTTAATAGATGAGAGGTGAAAATTTATATATGTGAAAAAAAATAATAAAAATAATACATTGGGAAAAAATAAAAACCTAATTTTCTCTTCTCTTTTAACTCTTCCCATGATACACAATTCACTCTCAAGTTTTTCTTTTCTCTTCTCTTCCGACGTGTCTGACACACAAGTCTAGAATGTGAATTGCTTGTTTTTTTCCTTCAAGTTTTATGTATTATTGAAATGGAGCGTCAAATTGAAACAATGAATTATATTAATAAATAGTGGATTAATGTTATTAGTATAAATTCATTCTTTTTTTTGTTATTTATTTATTTATGAATTTGAATTTAATTAATTTGATTGAAATAATCATAAAAATTATAATTTAGTATGTATATATAAAAATATATATTTAACATACAACGTATCCTAACACGTCGGAATTCTCTATTTTCTTATAAATAATTTGTTAGCGTGTCGTGTCGTGTTGGTATCGATGCTATTTAGCCAAGACCTCCTTTCACAACATGCAGATTTTAGCAGCCTATAATACAGACAGGAAACAAAAAACTCGCGGAGCGAGCCTGAAAATGACTTGTGTGCTCATTGTGGACTGCAATAGCTAGTCAATCAAGATAAGGTCATTATAAATGAGAGAACACAGAGTACGAGTAGGAAATCATTTCATCAGAGGGGTCTCCACTTCTTGCCATGCCCGAAACTCAAACCAACCAACCGCCATTTCTTCACCCCTATTCCTAATTCCATGATTTCTCTGTACAGAAGTGGGCTAATCTAATCTCTGCGCTTATTCTGGCACAGCATACCCTTTCCTTCGACTGGATTTTGCCGAAACCTTTGATCTTGATCGACTGAGGAGGGAAAATTGTTTCCGAAGGTTGAGAAGAAACAGAGGATGCCGGGATCACCGACACCATCTGCAAGTGACCATTCTCACAGTGAACTCGTAAGTTCAATAAAGAGCAAATTAGCAAGTGTATCTGCAGAAGCCATCGACTGTTGCATCTACACTGTTCCGGATAAGCTCCGCAGGACCCACAAGGAAGCCTTCTCGCCAATGCAAGTCTCGATCGGGCCATTCCATCGAGGCAAATCTAGGAAGGCCATGGAAGAGCACAAGTGGAGGTACTTGCAGAACTTTCTAAAGCAGACACAGAAGACGGTAGAAGAGTGTGTTGAGGCCATCAACGATTGGGTAGGACAAACTCACCAGTGTTACGCAGAGGAAATTGATCTCAGCAAGGATGATTTCACCAGAATGATTCTTGTAGACGGTGCATTCATCATTCACCTGTTCTTGTCGAATTATTTAAAAGACCGGAGGGCCAAGAATGATATCATCTTCGACAATCAAAAACAGTGGATGATCACCGACGTGAGAAGAGACCTAAGTTTGATTGAGAATCAACTCCCCTTTTTTGTTATTAAAAATCTGTTCGAATTTGCATTCAAGACTCAATCGGAAAAACCCCCATCTTTATTGGAGCTCACCTATCGTTTCTTCGGCTTCATAGCAGATGGCGAAGAAGTACCGAAGAGGGAGAAGATATTCCAATCCAATGTCAAGCATTTATTGGATGCTCTAAGATTTTGGTACTTACCCTTCCCGGAAAAGGCACTGTCCGATGGTCGGAAGAAGATGGAAGCAATACCTAGGGCATCGCACCTTCGAGCAGCAGGAGTGAAGTTCCAGACGGTCCGCACCAAGGGCTTATTTGATATCACATTCTCAAAGGGTATTCTTGAAATCCCATGTTTCAAGCTCATTCCCTCGACTGAGTCTTTTCTCAGGAATATCACGGCTTATGAGCGGTCCTATCATAAAGATGATAGTTACTTCATTGAATATGTGGCATTCTTGGGCAATCTCATCGACACAAGAGAAGATGCGAAGCTGCTGATCCGGAAAAATATAATCGATATTGAGAACTGGTTGGGGAATGAGGAGGCATTGGCAAATCTTTTCAACAGTTTCGGAAGGGAAAGCGGGTTTGGGACAAGGAACTTCATTTTCCTTGATATTCGGCGGCAGCTGAATGCTTATTACGGAACCTTTTGGCACAAGTTGAAGGTTACCATGAAACGCAATTCCACATCCAAGAAGAAGCCTCCAGGTTGATACTAGGTATGTACTATGGAAGGGGATTAATTTTTATGCTGAATAAATTTTGTAATGTCGTTTGATGTCCTCTGGTATGCGTGACTACAGAAGGAAAGAAGAAAGTGCTGGCTGCTGAACTCAAAGTGTACTTCTCTCTCACCCCTTCTGACCTTCCCTCTTCTCTCTTCTTTTTCATGAGTAAATGTTTCTTTCACATATTATCACGAAACCTACCAAACCCTAAAATTAGACAACAAAGTATCTGCTCTTCCATTTTCTCTTTATATTTATTTCAAAAAAAAAAAGGGCATTTGTAGGCATAATCTCATCAGAGCACAGATGCATGATCGATCACGAGAAGGTTAGATCAATATTCTTATTCCTATATGTGGTTAACTGTTCTGACATGAATGATGACACAGATCATATCATTTTTCCTCAAGAGTTGCATATATGTTCATGTTGTGTCATAGACACAAGTTGTACCTGACTTGTGTCGGGCTTGCATTATTCAACAACTGTCCATTTTATTGTCAGGTTGCCTTTCGCAGTTGACATTTGTCTTGGCTTGATTTCTTCAGCCATAATGAGTTTTCATCGGAACGTCTGCAAAAATTGTTTTTTTCGCGAGTTAAAATGAATTTATTTCAAAGAACTGATTGTACTAGTACAAAGGGGAAATATCGTTTGCTGTGAACAAACAACACTAATTTTCTCACTCTTGCGCCGAGTATGACTAGTGTTTACATCTATACGTAAGCAGATGCAATCGCAGTGAGGAACCTTCACCATTTCTTTACTCTTATTTAGCTATGTTTTGTTTAGTTGACAGATTGTAAGTCTCTCTCCTCCTCCCTCCTCGCTATAATGTTTGTACATTGCATTTATTCTTCTTCTTTTTTGCCCCCAAAAAAAAAAAAAAAATGGTCACACAGTACATTGAAAAACTAAAAGCCGTGATTCCTAGAACCCGCTCGATTTGGCGGAGGGGATGCGACCCCTTTTTAGGTGCTCAGACCACCTTCAACCTTAATAACCTCAGCTTCCTAATCAACAACTTCTGCAAGGACACGTTCCTGTGTGAGAAACGCCTACTACAGCAAGCCTTAGAGGCACGAGCTAGTCACACATTGCCGAAGGTCTAATAACAAGTGGAAGGCGAGGTTCAAGCGAGAATGCTGCAGTAGCCCGTGCGTGGTCCTTTCAGTTATCGCTGCGGTGGTGTTGCTTGTACTGACTTTAGTACAGACTGTGGCCTTACTCTATCTCTCGAAGGACTTTCTTCTTTTCAAGTGGTCAATTGCCACTGTATTGCTCAAGTTTTGGCAAGATACCTTCTTGGGTACATTGAATGCGTGTGAACTTAGTACATCTTAATTAGATTGAGTAGATCTCAAGTGGGACCAAACAATATTAGGTGACAAAATCGTGTGCATATATATATTTTGATCTCTCAATCTAAATTGCCGCAAAATCAAGTTCATAATAAGTTGATTTAATTTTAAAACAACCAACGGGTTATTTTCGTTATTTAGCTCTTAAAAGTGAATCCCACCATAAACAGCCATTACCGACTGTCTAAATATAATTACCGACCAAATATATATATATATATATATATATATATATATATTCAATTGTCAAACAAAAAATAAATATGTGTCTTGCTTCAGTTTGAAAAGGTTTGCACATCAGGTGTCGTCGTCGACTCAGTCCAACACGCGTTAGGTGTCCTACATAATGAAGGAGCGCTCGATAGGTAATCAACGCCATGAACGGTTGCCCTGTGATCACGTAGCAGCCAACGGCTGATGACAAGACACTTCCTAAGCTCTGCCCTCTCAATCAAATCATTTGAAGTTTCAATTGCTCTCACCCGCTAAGTGCCAAGCGTGTTAAGTCTACTAAATAATTATTGAGTTGTCCCACATCGATTATAGAAATAATTAATAATTGATTTATAAGTTTGACGGAAGACATCACAAATTGAGCTATTTTTTAAGATAAAAGAGGCCGAATACCATTCAACACTGGCATCAAAGTCAAGTTTTGCCAATAAGTCTGAACCCAAAAAAGTCACACGTAAGAGTTATGGATTATTGTGCCTCCAACCCAAACTCGATGTGTGAGGAGGAGATTGTTAAGGCTTGATGTGGGAGGGGGAAATTGTTAAGACTTTATAAGCACTATTGAGCTAGTTTTTAGATGAGATAAATCAAAAACCACCCATGACTAATAGTACACGATTGTTTACTAGACACCAATCAAACTCTATCATTTCTATGATTATCAATATATTTAATATTTGCTATAAATATTTAATATTTTTCTATACTTTTTTTAATTATGCATAAATCTAAGAGAAATTCTATATTCCCAGTTGTGTTTACTTTATTGATCTTACTTGATTTGATTACCTTAAATAATCATCTAATAAAACCTACATACTCGTATACTCTTCATCGAATATCATTAAAATATATGGAAATTATCCTACTAAATTTTCTGCATTATTACCATTTTCATATTAGAGCTAGACGATCCTAGCTGCATCAGTACACATCACACTTGGTGCGCAACTTAGTGCAATTTTTGTATTATGTGTCATCTTCTTTCTCAATGATTACTGTGCATGACAAACTAGAATTTCTATTCCAGAAATAATTTTTCTATTCCAAATAGAAATCCGTTTGGTAAACTTATTACATCTTTCTATTTTTAGAATAGATTTCTATTCCGAAATAGGTTTGGAATAGAAATCAGAAGTAGAAATTTTCTACTTCTCTATTTCTAAAAAGAAATGAGAAATACAAATTTTTCTCATCGTTCGTCAACCGGTCCTTCATTTGTTGCCGTCGACCACCGTCCATCGATCGTCCGCCGCTCGCCAACCCCCGCCGTCGCTGGTCGGATCGCCGCTGCCGCTCGGCCGCCCGCCCGCCGCCGCCGCCAGCCGCCGGCCGCCGCCGCCGCTATTTGCCGTCTATTTGTCGTCCGAAAGAAAGAAATTTTATGTCGTTATTAAACGAATTTCTATTTTTAGAGTAGAAATTTTGTATTGTTATCAAACGGTTATTCTTATTTAAAACTCTTCAGAAATAGAAATAGAAAAATCCATTTATGTTCCAGAAATTATTTCTAACAAAATGGTTGTCATGCGCGCGTTAATATTCCTTTATCAACGTTGACACTCAACATTGTTTGTCTCATCACATAGTCTGCGGACCTATCATATGAGGAAGTCGCATTTCTCCATAATGTTCGTAACAATGTGAACTGTGCAGGCCGCGTCCTTCGTAAATGAACACCACCATTAGACTCGTCACCTTCATATCTATTTCGAAATAATGTCAACTACATCGGCCGCATTTCTCCATAGATGAACACCGCTACCGCACCTACTGTGACGGCAGCCTCTGTAGACTGCAAAGTAGCTACGACAAAAATACAACAGCCTTGTAAGCAGCGACGTCAGCATTAGTCGGTTCTCTATTCACCAAACTAAACCGCTTCGGCAATGCATGGGGCGTTTTTGGGATTTTTTATCCAAACTCAAGTTGACATATAGTTCTATGCACCTTGAGTTGAGTTTGGAATATTCTTTTAGAGATATTAAGCATGTTATCTATATTTTTTTTCGATTATGCGGAGCTTAATCGATTGTCCTTGATTTAATTACCTATAAATAGTTCATGTACTTGTCATTAAGCATCATCGAAATATATAGAAATAACTTAAATTTATATTACGCATTATTCTTATCTCTGTCAAATCATTCGAGACATCAACCGGTGTCGCTGGCTCAATCGAGAACATGTCAGGTATTAAACGCAATGAAAGGTTTCCTCATGTCCACCAAAACCTCATCCTGAACGTCCAAATATTTAGCGGCCTATAAATCCCTTAGCCCATATCATACTGACTTTAGAGAGGACAACGTGAAAATACAGAAGGTACCGGAACGAAGCCATATCCTCATCAGTGGTCTCCACCTCTTGCCATTCCTGATAATCAAACCAGGCAACCAGTACACGTTTGCCCCTACTTCTCAATTCCGGCTCTTTTTCTTTCTGCAGCGACGGGATTTTGCAGAGCCATCTTCCCTGTCGAGATGAACAACAGGGGCGCGCCCACGACTCCGGTGCTACGGTGTGAGAAATCTGCAGACAACCACGTTTCAATCACTATCGAAAACCTCAACCTTGAAAATCTCAGCAACGACAAATTAAACTCCACAGGAAATAAGCCAGGTCTGGTATCATCAATCCGTGAGAAGCTCAGGTCCTTACCTATGCTATCCTCCGAATGCAACATCTTCCGCGTACCGGGGAAGCTCCGGTGCAGCTATGAAGAGGCCTACACACCCCGTGTCGTCGCAATTGGGCCTTATCACCGTCACAGTCCAAACGTCGAGCAGATGGAAGATCACAAGCTGTGGTACTTGCGGAGCTTCCTAGAGCATAACCGGAAGTGCGGCCTCAAGGACTGTATCCAGAAGATCAGGTCCTGGGAGGACCGAGCCCGCAGGTGCTACGATGAAGTGATCAACCTCAACTCTGACGAGTTCACCGAGATGATGCTCGTTGATGGCATCTTCGTGATCCAGCTCTTCCTGTTGTTCCGAAACCCTAAGTGGAGGGCGAATGGCGACCGGATCTTTGGCAACCCGCGGATGCTTTACGACGTCCGCCGCGACATGACACTGCTGGAGAATCAGATGCCATTCTTCGCTGTTGAAGGGCTGTTCAAGATGGCGTTTGGAGCGCATCAGAAGCATACGCCAGGGCTGCTTGAGCTGGCATATGGGTTCTTCAGGCCGGCAACAAATATCGAGGATGTGCCGGAGGCGGTGATGGAGTCTGAAGTGCAGCACTTTCTCGACGCAATCAGGCTCTTGTACTTGCCATCAGTGAGGAAGGCGCCACGCGAAAGTGAGGAGGATATGGAGTTCGTCCCGAGCGCAACAGAACTAGTGGCGGCCGGAGTCAAGCTGAGAAAAGGTGAGAGTTGACCTGTGTCATTTTGTTTTCTGAATTTGAATACATATTTGATTCTGTTTGGTGCCCTATTTAATTTATTTTCTTGTATTAACAATGCCCTCAGGCAAGAGCAAGTGTTTGTTCGACATTATATTCAAGAATGGAGTGCTCGAAATCCCACAGCTCAAACTTTTATATCCAACGGAATCCTGTTTCCGAAATATTATCGCCTTTGAGCAATGTTATTATCGGAATGACAGTTATCTAATCGACTACGTGGGCTTCATGGATCACCTAGTCAATACCCCGGGCGACGCAAAGTTGCTGATCAACAAGGGAATCATCGAGAACTGGCTTGGCGATGATGATGCTGCTGCGCACCTAATCAACACCTTATGCAAGGAAACGTTCGTGCGGTCAAATAACACCTACTTCTACAGCCTCAGGCACAAGCTCGTCGCGCATTGCCGAAAGCATCATAACAAGTGGAATGCAATTTTCAAGCGTAAATACTGCAGTAGCCCGTGGGCAGCCTTCTCGCTTATCGCTGCAGTGGTGTTACTTACGCTGACTATAGTACAGACTGCATGCTCACTCCTATCTCTCAAATAACTTTGCTTTTCGAATGGAATTGTAAATTGCCACTGTACTGCTCTAAGTTGTGATCCAATTATGCCTAATGATCATTTACTTTCATGAGAATCAGCAGAACATATGTATGTTAGTCAGGGCCCAGAATAATTATCTTTTCCCTATCAAATACAATTTACAATGACAAACCGGCCAACATGAATGGGATATGGCGATTCAGCCTCTATCCTAACGATTCAGCAAAGAAATGTCACCGCAACTGAGATTAACTTGTAGGCCCTTATCAGCATTTAGCAATTAATAACCTTGAGGGATGTTGCCTTGAGCATGTTGAGAAGGAATTATTTAATATTTCGCAAAGCTTTTCTTGAAGAACGCCTACAGAAGATGGTGCATCAGAGAGAGGGAGTGAAAGCATAGGCTAAGTGAACCTGAACCTGCATAGCTAGTATGTTACAATATCGCCTTCACCTTTCAAATGCTATCAAGATCTTTAATTACATGGTGCGAGGATTTGGCAGAGATCGAGATGCAGGTAAATTGAAAATTAACCGCAGCAATCTGCACTTTACGTAAGAGTGTATCCTCGCCATACTATTCTATCTGGCATTAGATGTATTTAAGTTTTGGTGGATTCTTAGCAAAGTTGCAGAATGGGTTCCTCCAAACATGTAGCAACCAAATGTGAACATGGCAGATGCCCCTTCACTGCCCTTTGGAACAGATGCAATCAATTATGAATTCAATCGGGAGTCAACACAGTAGCAAAAAAATCAATAACAAGGAGATGGTGCTGAAATAATCCTAATAATAGTAGAATACCAGTAAGAGACAAACGAGTGTACATGTTGGTACAGCCTATATTGAAGACGTGCTTTGTTTCTGTTTCCTTTAAGGGCAGTGGATATAGTTGGAATAATTATATCTTGCAAATTATAGATTTTAAACGCATCAATTTCACAAGTGTACAAACAAATAGGCTGTTGACAGTGCTTTACCAATCATTCAGAAAATATGGCTCCAAGTAATGACAGCTTTGACCAATTCCTTGTACACCTCAAACTCTAGTGCGTCCATTGAAAAAATCACATAACTATTTTATATGAAAGTTCCATTTATGCTGGGTGTATCTTTCAAATAAAATTCTACCAAAAATACGCAATCTAAGATCGTTTAAATACTCCCCAATGTTACTCTCGTTTACATACTCCTGATGTCAAAATCATTCCCATGTGCAAACAACATTTGCTACCTTCACCTTGTCCCCAAATCCCGCCAGAAAGGTCTACCTCCAAGTTTCTGACGTATCCAGAGATAGAACAAAAGAAGAGTACATAAGCATGGGGATGAGCATCCGAGTATCTTGGTAAGTTTTCCTTTGCACAAGCTTTCCTGGTGTTGAGAATCTTTATACCCATTTATCTGTCGAATGCCACATCCATGATTTGAGACAGCCCTTCCTTCATTGCCTCAAGCTTCTTCAAATGAAAAAGCAATTCTTCATCATATTTAGATACATCTAATGAGGTCATGAAATATCTCGAGGACATCTTCCCACTTTTTTGAGGCAATGCAGTCAGCCTTTGCGGCTGGTGAAACGTACATCCACGAAGGGGAGTCGGGATGAAAGAAACTTGAAGCTTTTTTAAAGAACTTTAGGCAAACAGAAACAATCTTCTGGCCCATCTTAGTGGCATGTCTTGGGCAGCGGACACCTTAAGGACCTCGCTTACCGTGTTTAGGGAATTTAGGACTGTTATACTATCTCTTGAGTTTGAGTTACGTACACAATCCAACCCGAATTAGAGATGTAAATTGACCTGGATTTGCTAGGGGATAGACTGCGAAGGAATCTTACTTTTTATATTGCCGTTAGATGATTATATCTTGCCTTTATCAATTTGTTTCTTTCCTAAAATCGCCAGAGTAGATTGGTTGAAGATATTATCCAATAGTTTGACTGCAACAGGACATCTCTGGTTGACCGCACAGCGATTGTGTAGCTGATATAGGATCTCATGGAACGGGATTTGATTCTCTGCAAGCGGTTCAGTACGAATGAAGAAATTTCCAACAAAAGGATCGGAACTCACTGATAGTAAAGGAGAGAAAAACAAAGCAATGCCAAGAGCTCTATCAATCTGCTGTTCATCGATAGACGAAGCTCTCTCTTGATCATCTCGTGCCACCGCCCCTATATCTAACCACTGCTCACCCCGATCACATATTAGCATATTCATGATGCATCATGATCAAAAGACCCCAAAAAAGGACCTATGCATCACTATACTATCATGATCATATATTAGCTCGATTTTCTTGACGGCTTAAAGGCAAAGCAACCTGTTTCTTCGAGCAAAGGATGCTCCCTAATAGGGAGGGTTGGCCATTCGGTCCCTAATCTCTCTATGTTTGAGTGGCCTATAGTTGAGAGGTTGACATGATTATACCACCATAGGGCCCAATCATCTTATTAAAAGAAAATAAGAAAGTTTACCTTAAGCTGATAAGACAATGATTGATTTCAAGGCGTTCGGCCCTACCAGATTAGGAATGGGAAGGCCTTTACTTCAAAAGGAGACCCGGGAAAGAAAGAGGGTCACTATTGACCATAGAGACTTCAAATCAATAGGCCTCTCCTTTTTTTATCATTTTGTTTGAGGCGGGCCAAATAGAGAATGAAATGCTGAAATAGGGGAAGTGTCACGCCCCGAACCTCGAGCGCCCGCACATCCCTTAGTAGTCGATAGAATTGCAACATTCCCAAGACGTATCACTGACCCATTCATTTTATGGCACATGCAGAAGTGAATAAAACAATCTCCAGACAACAAACAAACATAGGATAGGAAAGCAAGACAACCAATTCACGCAAAACACACTTTTATAAACAACTCGGGTTTATATACACAAGAGTCTAAACCAAAAAAAGCTACTGAGCCTCCTAAGCTCTGAGCTCTAAAGTCATGGGCTCTGGGTCCACCACAACAACATCAGGGGTGTCGATATCCATAGGGTGTCCTACTTCCCATTCTCCGGTCCCGATGAAAGGCCCGTCAAAACCCTGTAAGCGACCCTCCTGACCCCATTGGGGAAAGTTAATGAACCACGCTATGAATCGATGAAGTATCAACTGAGGTAGGCCCTTATCGACCCAAATGGTAGTCACGATGAGCTCACGGGTCCAATCGGGATTCCCATGGATAAGGAGTATGGTACGCTGGGTCTCCGCCTCCCGTGGCCACCCAAAACGGACGTGGCGCACCTCCATCTAAGGACCTGTAAAATTATAAACCATAACAGGGTGAAACAATGTCTCAGCGAGTCTACACCCTAAATCCCAATTAGGAAGATAATTCACCTAGAGGCAGCCTATGCACACATCATATAAGACTTAACTCGCCTCAGCACCTCCCTGCACATTAGTACAGCTCATATACATATGCATACCACAAACATATTGAACAACTGGAACACTACAAATCAATCATCAAATACTCACAGGGGTCCAAATTATAAGGCCAAACCATTATGACACATCACATTCCGTGCCACACAATTTTGTCCCATAATCAGGCGCGGCTATTTCACTCATTCATACATGTCCCAGTTATTATGACCCATCAATCATGTCCAACTCAACAATCGGCAGTTATCCGACATAACTAGGCGTCGTCTCTCCCCATCGAGCACGGCAACGTCTACATTTAGACGGCATTCCCGAAGGAGCATCGATCCGGCCTCTACCGCCATTCGACATCCGTTGACGTGGGGCATTCCATATAGGAGCATCGCCCACCTGACTTTCATCGGGTGACAGGTTCTCATAGTGGTCACACGCACATCCAATATTGGCCAAAGACATCGTGTTTTGCACTCAAATGCCTCAATTTCAAATAATGTACTAGGCCTATTTTCTTCATATTAAAAACACCGGGTAAAATAATTGTGCGTCGACACATAGTCAGATCGATCCACAAAGTGTGATACTCTCCCATTTAAAAATTCCACGATTTGATATAGTACTTAAAATATATATATTTTTTTTTTGCGTCAAAAACTTACACCTGGTATTTTTCTAATTAAATACCAAAATTTCCTATGTTTGAAATAATAATTCAAAAATCATCACTCAGCATCCAATTGCATAAATTAGCAATCAATTGCACAAACCAATACAACCATGACGATCAGCACGAAATTCTGACAACCAACTATCCCGATATAATTTTCGCTAATTAATAAATAATTAAATAAATTGCATTTAATTAAATAAATTGTAAAATATTTAAATTAAACCACTAATTAAGCTACATACACTAATCTAACCACCTAATTGGACTAATTAACCAACCTAGCTAGGATAAGTACATTACGCTACTTAGGCTAATCCTCTAAGCTATCTAACCACCTAATTATCCTAACTAATTAACTAAATAATTAAATTACACTAACTAACTAACTAACATTAATCCTAATTAGGCCTAACTAATCTACCCTTAAGTGTAATTAGTATCCTGATTAGAGATTAGGAGGTAAACTCATCGGTTTAGCAAGCAAACCAATTCACAGCGATGACGACGCGACAATGACCACAACTCGGGTCTACGGTGACACCAAAGGAGGCTAGGAAAGGGCAGGAAAAGCCTAGCAAACCTCACGGTTTGTTGTTGGATTTCGCTTCTACTTCGGGCCGAGCTAGCTAGTCGCAGCGCTTGGCAGAGCTGGATGAGCGGCTGGCCGGAGCTAGGACGAGGACAGGAGACTAGAGGTGGCGTCAAGAGAGCTGGCCTGTGGCAGAGGCAAGCTGGCGACAAGCTCAAGGACGGCTCGCGAAGGAGCTGGCGATGCAGCTGCTGGCCCGTGGGCGGATTGGGCTCGCGGTAGCTCAAACGATCGGCAGGCGGCTTGGACGGTGACATGAGGCCTAGCGATAGCTGGTGGTCTTAGTGAAGGGCTGAGCTGGTTTGCTTACTCTGGAAATAGAGGTTGCAGGTGATGAAAATGAAGAAGAAGCTAAGGAAGAAGAAGATGGAGTTGTTGGGATGGAGGGGGACAAGAAGCCTTAGAAGTCAAGTTTAAATATCTAAAACACTTGAGTACTAGCCCTAAAGTGTGGCACCCCCAAACCCGGTAGGGTCGCCACAGATACCAAACGCTCTAACTATTGCATTTATTGGTTACCTGTCTTTAATAAAAATGGGAGTTTTTAAGAAGGACCGAGGCTTATAGGCATTTTTTTTTTAAAGGGAGATTAGCGCAGCTCATAGCGAAAATTAGAGGCGAGTCTCATCATCCCTCCACTTCTCTTAGCGACGATACAATGCACACCAACTACACATTGAAGGAAAACAAAAGGCCGAACCACTTTTATTTACATTTTCAAGATGGACATCTTGGGTCGGTATAACCAAAAAGGAAACCAACACTTTTCACTATGCTCGGCTATATCTCAAAAGAGATCATCGATCCCCTATATCAAAACGTGAAAGACCTTCCATCTACAAGTGTCGGCTCCCTTTCCAAAAAGTGGCATCTCTCTCTCTCCTTCTCACGGGCCATCACACCTAGCCAGGTGCATCGGGCGGTGGCGGTGGCAGCATCCCCAGCATTACCCCGTCACGCCGGACATGGACGGACAGGAATTCCTAGATGACGGGGCCCCCAGCCAGGCCCACATCGTACATAACCAACACCCGAACTCTCAGAAACACCAGTCCAGGGATGGTGACGCAGATATGCTCCATGCATTCCACCTCCACATCCGAGGGAATGCCATAGAAAGTGCCACGTGAAACTGGAGGGAGAGGCATCTCTCTCTAATATGAAATGTTGGTCCTCGAAGGAGTAAGTACAACCACTCAGCAGGTAAAGGACCAATGACCACTCAATGCATCATACAATACAATCATAGTATAACACATGTCATTTAGGTATTCATACATAATTTACCTTGATATCATGCACATGTCATCATATTTCACGTACATGCATCATCATATAGTCATCATCCACATCATGCATCCATACACTCATCACCATCATATCCCATGTGCCATCATGCCATAGGTGCATGTACATCCATGCACTCATAATCAAATCACATGTCATCATCATGCCATAGGTGCACATACATCCATGCACTCATCATCAAATCACATGTTATCATCATGCAATCATGCATGCATGTGACCACATTTTGCATGATTAAATTTCAACTCATGCTTTTCAAATTGAATAGCCACATTTCTCTTTCCCGGGACCAGTAATTGCATCCCACACTTCTATCGCTTGCACCCAACCTGGCATCGCGAGGAACCTTCGGCACACACCTCCGGGCATTCGGCACACACCTCCGGGCATCTCGAAACTCCCGAGGACATCTGGCACACACCTCCGGGCATCCGGCTCACACCTCCGGGCATCCCGACACTCCCGGGGCATCGTCGGCTCACACCTCCGACGGTCATTCATATTCTCATACATCTCTTTTCCAATTTCACACTTGAAATTTTCAATGAAATTGTTTTAAATTACTCCTTTGAAATCATGCAATATGCATTGGGAAAAAATTTTCCTTTGATGAAATGATTTAAATGAAATCTTTCTTTGAGATCATGGAAAATTCATCATTTTCTTTAATGTCATATGAAATGCATGAAAGCCATTACACCATTGCATGAATAATAATCCAAAGTATCATGATTCACACAATAATTTATACAGATCACACATCACAGCATAGAATTGGTCATGCATTCCAATATCATAAATTTCGAAATTGTACAGCTTACACAGTTTTCAAAACACAGTTCATTAAATAGGCAAATGACCTTCAAAAATCACGAAATTTAAGTATGTTATAGTCAAGACATAGATAAAGATGTTTCATGAAGAACATTTCTCCAAAAGACATTTGTACAGAATGATATAGGTCATGCATGTCAACATTTTCAAGTCGGAAACACACAGATTGCACAGTTTTCATATCTCGGTCGATTTAATATGCAAATGACCTTCACAAATCACGAAATTTAAGTATGTTATATTCAAGACATAGATAAAGATGTTTCATGAAGAATATTTCTCCAAAATAAATTTGTACAGAAAGATATAGGTCATGCATGTCAACATTTTCAAGTCCGAAACACACAGATTGCACAGTTTTCATATCACGGTCGATTTAATATGCAAATGACCTTCAACAATCACGAAATTTAAGTATGTTATAGTCAAGACATAGATAAAAATGTTTCATGAAGACATCTAAGTCTGATTCTTTCTCGATGATTTTCTACAGTCGTACGAAGTTTCTGACTTTAGTACCAAAACGTCCAGTATACCTATCTCCGAAATATCGAGTTTTTACCCACTTATCCCTCTTTGTTTTCTCTGAAATTTTGATATGTTTTGTCTCAAGAGATCCCCTACAACTTTCATTAAGGGATCTAAGTGAAATTTCCAAAGTATAATCACCATATGGGTCCAAGAAGTCTCGGATGTCCTAGTATCGTATTTCCAGATTTACCATTTTCAAGAGAAAGTTGGTTCACTAGGCTACACTTGCTCATTTTACCTAAAATTTGAGTATGTTAGTCTTTAGGATGTTCTCTACAAGTTTCATGAAGGAGTCGAAGTGAAATTCTCAGTAAAAACTGACATGCAACACACAAAACCATCAAGAGACCACAAAACAATTTCAGATCTAGCGTTTTTCGTAGGGGGAGGGTTTTACCCCTCAAAACTCAACCATTTTATCCCAAATCTTAGTATGTTATAGTTTGAGATGTTTTCTACAACTTTCGTGAAGAAGTCGAAGCAAGAATCCGACTCAAACGACACATGCAAGCCTTTACAACGTTCGGGGTCCAGCGGTATACTCGAAAAACAGAATGCGTTTTCAAGAACAACACATTCTAGCTTCGGTTCCTTAGATCCTAAACACCCAAGATTCAACACTATTCCAAACACACATGCAAGACACACATGCAAGAGCAGCAAATGAATCCCAACTTCCCTCTAAAGATCACGCAAACGGCAGCACACGGACGGCGAGCAGCTCCTTCTTCTTCCTCTCTCGGTTTCCCTCCCTCTCTTGCAACTCTCTCTCTCTCTCTCCCTTGGCTTGGACGAAGCTCTCTCTCTCTCTTCCTCACCTTAACCGGTTGCTTCCCCCCTCTAATGGTCTTCCTCTTCCATCATTAGCAATGATTGCTAATTGCATGGCAACCACTTGGCAGCTAGGAGGGAACACATGGTCTTCTTCATGCAAGATGGGCCTCCATCTTCGGCTAGGCTTAAGGCCAGCCATGGGCCGATGGCAGCTCCCCCCTCTTGGCTTCGTGGGCCGGTCGAGAACGGGGTGGGGCAATGGGCTGGTTTGGGCTTTCAATTGTCCAGCCCATCCCCATCCTATTAATTTACTTAACCTTCAATTTTAAAAACTCCTAATTGGGAATATAATTCACCAAAAGCTTGGCCCAAAAAATCCTAGGATGCCACAATTCTCCCCTCCTTAGGGAATTTCGTCCTCGAAATTTGACATCGCTTACACCTCTGTAAACAAGTAGGGGTACTTCTCCCTCATCTGATCTTCATTCTCCCATGCGGCTTCCTCCATATCGTGATGTCGCCATAATACCTTAATAAGAGGGATCTTCTTAGTCCTGAGAATTTGTTCCTTTCGATCCAGTACTTGCACAGGCTCTTCGATGTACCTCACTTTCTCATCCACTTTGATGGCTTCATGATCGAGTATGTGACCAGGATCTAGCTTATACTTTCTTAGCATCGACACATGAAACACATCATGTAAATTTCCCAAATTAGGAGGCAGCGCCAAACGATAAGCTGCATCTCCTATTCTTTCAAGTATCTCAAAAGGTCCAACGAATCTGGGACCCAACTTTCCTTTCATTCCGAAACGAGATACTCCTTTTAACGGGGATACTTTAAGAAATACGTGATCCCCCACATTAAACTCTAAGGGCCATCTACGCTTGTCTGCATAGCCCTTTTGTCTACTCTGAGCTGTCTTAAGTCTTTTCCTGATAATTTCAACGGCCTCAGTGGTATCTTATATCAATTCAGGTCCTGTCAATCTTCTTTCACCTACCTCGTCCCAACAGATAGGGGTTCTACATCTTCTCCCATATAATGCTTCATATGGGGCCATGCCTATACTTTTCTGAAAACTATTATTATAGGCAAACTCTATCAAATGCAAGTGTTCATCCCATCTTCCTCCAAAGTCAATAATACAGGCTCTCAGCATATCCTCCAAAGTTTGTATCACTCTCTCTGTTTGTCCATCTGTTTGAGGGTGATAAGCAGTACTGAATTGAAGTTTTGTCCCTAAAGCATTTTGCAGACTTCGCCAAAAATTTGAGGTAAATCTAGAGTCTCAATCCAAGGTGATCATTACAGGTATACCATGTAAGCATATTATCTGGCTTACATAAATCTTAGCAAGTCTATTCATTGAATAGTTCATACGGACTGCTAAGAAATGGGCAAACTTAGTTAGACAGTCCACTATTACCCAAATTGAATCGTGACCACTTGATGTCCTTGGCAATCCTTGCACAAAATCCATCGTTACATGCTCCTACTTCCACTCTGGTATGTCTAACGATCTCAAAAGTCCTGCCAGTTTGCGATGTTCCACCTTCACTTGTTGGCACGTTAAACATTGAGAAACATACTTAGTCGTATCCGTTTTCATACCATTCCACCAAAATTGCTGACGCAAATTTCTGTACATTTTTGTACTACCTGGATGAATACTGTATCTGCTCTTATGTGCTTCCGACAAAATCTCCTTCTTTACTTCTTCGTTGTCGGGTACACAGAGTCGTCATTGACATCTTACCACTCCATCTTTGGAAATTTGAAATTCTGGTCTCTTCCCTAAAGACACCGCCTCTTTTACTTTCATAATCTCCGGATCAGACTTTTGCAGGGTCTTAACTTTCTGAATGATTTCCGGTTCGATCCTTAGAGATCTAAGCATACTAGTAAGACTATCCACTTTTAAATTAAATTCCGAGTCCGCTACGGACTTTAATAAACTCCATTCTGCCATTCTTAAACTAGCCATCTCCATGGCTGACTTACGGCTAAGCCCATCTGCTACCTTGTTTGCCTTCCCTGGATAGTATCGTATCTCACAATCATAATCTTTTAACAATTCCATCCACCTCCTTTGTCTCATGTTCAACTCTTTTTGTGAGAACAGATATTTCAGGCTCTTATGATCCGTATAAATCTCAAACTTTTCCCCATACAAATAATGCCTCCATATCTTCAAGGCGAACACTATAGCTGCCAATTCTAGGTCATGCGTGGGGTAGTTTAGTTCATGGGGTTTCAGTTGCCTAGATGCATAGGCTATGACTTTGCCATGTTGCATCAAAACACATCCCAATCCTTTGTGGGATGCATCACTATATACAGTAAAACCATCAGGTCCAGATGGTATAGTCAAGATTGGGGCCGTGGTTAACTTTCTTTTAAGTTCTTGAAAGCTCCTTTCACATTCCCCACTCCATTCAAATTTCGCATTCTTCCGAGTTAATTTGGTTAAAGGGCCCGCCAATCGGGAAAACCCTTCAATAAACCTTCAGTAATAACTGGCCAGTCCTAGGAAACTTTGTATTTCAGTAGGTGTGGTCGGTCTCGGCCAATTTATTACCATCTCAACTTTCGCCGGATCTACTGCAATTCCTCCTCTGACACCACGTGTCCTAAAAATATTATCTGGTCCAACCAAAATTCACACTTGTTGAACTTGGCATATAACTTGCGATCCCTCAGAGTTTGCAGAACTAACCTCAAGTGTTGCTCATGTTCCTTTGGCCCTTTCGAATAAACCAGGATATCGTCGATAAAAACAATCACAAACTGATCTAAATAGGGCTTAAATACCCTATTCATTAGATCCATAAATGCAGCTGGTGCATTTGTCAATCCAAAAGGCATGACAAGGAACTCGTAGTGTCCATAACTAGTCCGAAATGCAGTCTTAGGAATGTCTTCTTTCTTAATTCTTAGCTGATTGTATCCTGACCTTAAATCAATCTTAGAGAAAACCGAACTCCCTTGGAGTTGGTCGAATAGGTCGTCAATCCTAGGCAAGGGATACTTATTTTTAACTCGTCACCCGATTAGGTTGTCTATAGTCAATGCACAAGCCCATCGACCCATCTTTCTTTTTCACAAACAGAACTGGCGCACCCTAAGGTGAAGCACTTGGCCTAATGAATCCTTTGTCAAGCAACTCTTGTAGTTGCACTTTTAACTCCTTTAGTTCCATCAGGGCCATTCTATATGGGGCTTTCGATATTGGTCCTGTTCCAGGCATCAGCTCAATTTCAAATTCAATCTCCCTTTCTGGGGGTAATCCAGGCAATTCTTCAGGAAATACATCTGGAAATTCATTCACTACCCAAATTTCATCAAGTTTAAGCTCTTCTTTGGTACAATCTTTAACCGTTGCTAGGTACCCTTGACATCCTTCATCAAGTAACACATCAGCTTCTACTGCTGAAATAAGCGTTATAGATAGGTCGGTCTGGCTTCCCAGAAATTTACAATCTGACCAATCAGGTAGAACATACTGGATCACTTTTCTATAACAATCCATTTTGGCCCGATACTTATGAAGCCAATACATTCCTATGATAACATCAAAATCAAACATGGCCATCACGACTAAATCTATTTCCATATCTCTTCCTCCTATGGTTATTTTACATTTTTCACACACCAGTGTAGACAACACCGCATCCTTTAAAGGCGTAGAAACACAAAGAGGGGTCTCAAGAAATGTCGATTCAATTTTACTCAACAATCTATATCTGTCAGACACAAATGAATGCGTGGCACCCGTATCAAACAATGCATAAGCCTTCTTGCTATTTATAAAAATTGTACCTGAAATGACGTTTTTGGAAGCTTTTGCTTCCTCTTGGGTGACCGCATACACTTTTCCTTGAGCTGATGGCCTCTGCGGGTTCCTTTGAGAATATGGCCCAGTAGCACTCTGAGGTACTTGTCGCAGTGAGTTGATACTTGTGCGGGACCTCTCCTGTGGACAATCCTTCTTAAGATGTCCTACCTTTCCACAGCCATAACATTTCAACAGTCCATTACAAGGTCCGGGGCCATGTCGTCCATCACACCTTCGACACTCTTCATTCCGATAAGGTGTTTTTCCTAAATTCGGACCATCCTAGCCTTCCCAAAACTCCCGAAATTGCCCTTCTTCTTAGACTCTCAGGTCTGACCTTGACCTGTAAAGGGTCTCTTTCCCCGCTTGTTATCACCAAAAGACGATTGTCTCTTATTCTCGACTGCTCCCTTACTAACTCCCCGCTCCACCAAGCGTGCCCTTTCATAGATCTCATTATAATCTCTTTTGTTCAAAGGCACCAGTTGTTTTCTTATACTAGTTTTCAATCCCTTCAAAAACCTCTTAGCTTTTTCTTCCTGATCTTCAATCAATCTAGGAGCATATCTAGACAGTTCAGAAAATCTTGCCTCATACTGATCCGCTGTCAAATCTTTTTGTTCTAATTGAACAAATTCTGTAATCTTCTTATCCCTAGCATAGTCAGAATAATGCTTTCTATTGAAAGCTCTGACAAACTCTTCCCAATTGACATCAATACCTGGTGGAAAGATTGTGTCCCTTGAAGCTCTCCACCAAAACTTCGCATTTTCCTCCAACTGGTACTCTGCTAAAGTTATTTTCTCAGCATCATTGCAGTCCAACAACCGGAAAATTCGCTCTATCCCATCAATCCAATGCTCTGCCTCCTCGGGACTTCCCATTCCACTGAATTTGGGTGGTTTCAACTTCAAAATTTGTTCCACCAGTCCCTGAGTACGGCGTTCTGCTCCGGGTTGTTGCTGCGCTTGTCTTTCCATCAGATTTCCAATATTGGCCAATGCCTGCAGGATATCGTCCATTCGAGGTTCAACCCTTGATGTAGAGGCTTCAGCCCTTGATGGACGATGACTTCTATATCGTACCATGATTTTCCTGCAATTTCCAAGCACTTGCCTCAGGAAATATCTGGGATTCAGAGTCTCCAAAAAAAATAATAGCACTAAAAAGTAAGTAACATAACCATGTTACTAGCATTCAAGAGTAACTTCAAAACATAAACCGGGGATCTACGGGCGAATACGCATCACCCGTTGTTCAAAGTTAGCCAACTTATCATAGTCAGTATCCTATGGTGTGCATTGTTATTACTTTCCTCATTTTCCAAATGAGGCTCCTTATCACTCCATATATAAACCTTTTGCTCTGATACCAACCGTTGTGGCACCCCCAAACCCGGTAGGGTCGCCACAGATACCAAACGCTCTAACTATTGCATTTACTGGTTACTTGTCTTTAATAAAAAGGGGAGTTTTTAAGAAGGACCGAGGCTTATAGGCATTTTTTTTTTAAAGGGAGATTAGCGCAGCTCATAGCGAAAATTAGAGGCGAGTCTCACCATCCCTCCACTTTTCTTAGCGACGATACAATGCACACCAACTACACATTGAAGTAAAACTTAAGGCCGAACCACTTTTATTTACATTTTCAAGATGGACATCTTGGGTCGGTATAACCAAAAAGGAAACCAAGACTTTTCACTATGCTCGGCTATATCTCAAAAGAGATCATCGACCCCCTATATCAAAACGTGAAAGACCTTCCATCTACAAGTGTCAGCTCCCTTTCCAAAAAGTGTCATCTCTCTCTCTCCTTCTCACGGGCCATCACACCTAGCCAGGTGCATCGGGCGGTGGCGGTGGCAGCATCCCCAGCATTACCCCATCACGCTGGACGTGGACGGACAGGAATTCCTGGATGATGGGGCCCCCAGCCAGGCCCACATCGTACATAACCAGCACCCGAACTCTCAGAAACACTAGTCCAGGGATGGTGACGCAGATATGCTCCATGCATTCCACCTCCACATCCGAGGGAATGCCATAGAAAGTGCCACGTGAAACTGGAGGGAGAGGCATTTCTCTCTAATATGAAATGTTGGTCCCCGAAGGGGTAAGTACAACCACTCAGCAAGTAAAGGACCAATGACCACTCAATGCATCATACACTACAATCATAGTATAACACATGTCATTTAGGTATTCATACATAATTTACCTTGATATCATGCACATGTCATCATATTTCACGTACATGCATCATCATATAGTCATCATCCTCATCATGCATCCATACACTCATCATCATCATATCCCATGTGCCATCATGCCATAGGTGCATGTACATCCATGCACTCATCATCAAATCACATGTCATCATCATGCCATAGGTGCACATACATCCATGCACTCATCATCAAATCACATGTCATCATCATGCCATAGGTGCACATACATCCATGCACTCGTCATCAAATCACATGTTATCATCATGCCATAGGTGCACATACATCCATGCACTCATCATCAAATCACATGTTATCATCATGCAATCATGCATGCATGTGACCACATTTTGCATGATTAAATTTCAACTCATGCTTTTCAAATTGAATAGCCACATTTCTCTTTCCCGGGACCAGTAATTGCATCCCACATTTCTATCACTCGCACCCAACCTGGCATCGCGAGGAACCTCCGGCACACACCTCCGGGCATCCGGCACACACCTCCGAGCATCTCGAAACTCCCGAGGACATCCGGTACACACCTCCGGGCATCCGGCTCACACCTTCGGGCATCCCGACACTCCCGGGGCATCGTCGGCTCACACCTCCGACGGTCATTCATATTCTCATACATCTCTTTTCCAATTTCACACTTGAAATTTTCAATGAAATTGTTTTAAATTACTCCTTTGAAATCATGCAATATGCATTGGGAAAAAATTTTCCTTTGATGAAATGGTTTAAATGAAATCTTTCTTTGAGATCATGGAAAATTCATCATTTTCTTTAATGTCATATGAAATGCATGAAAGCCATCACACCATTGCATGAATAATAATCCAAAGTATCATGATTCACACAATAATTCATACAGATCACACATCACAGCATAGAATTGGTCATGCATTCCAATATCATAAATTTCGAAATTGTACAGCTTACACAGTTTTCAAAACACAGTTCATTAAATAGGCAAATGACCTTCAAAAATCACGAAATTTAAGTATGTCATAGTCAAGACATAGATAAAGATGTTTCATGAAGAAAATTTCTCCAAAAGACATTTGTACAGAATGATATAGGTCATGCATGTCAACATTTTCAAGTCGGAAACACACAGATTGCACAGTTTTCATATCTCGGTCGATTTAATATGCAAATGACCTTCACAAATCACGAAATTTAAGTATGTTATAGTCAAGACATAGTAAAGATGTTTCATGAAGAACATTTCTCCAAAAGAAATTTGTACAGAAAGATATAGGTCATGCATGTCAACATTTTCAAGTCCGAAACACACAGATTGCACAGTTTTCATATCACGGTCGATTTAATATGCAAATGACCTTCAAAAATCACGAAATTTAAGTATGTTATAGTCAAGACATAGATAAAAATGTTTCATGAAGACATCTAAGTCTGATTCTTTCTCGATGATTTTCTACAGTCGTACGAAGTTTCTGACTTTAGTACCGAAACGTCCAGTATACCTATCTCCGAAATATCGAGTTTTTACCCACTTATCACTCTTTGTTTTCTCTGAAATTTTGATATGTTTTGTCTCAAGAGATCCCCTACAACTTTCATTAAGGGATCTAAGTGAAATTTCCAAAGTATAATCACCATATGGGTCCAAGAAGTCTCGGGTGTCCTAGTATCGTATTTCCAGATTTACCATTTTCAAGAGAAAGTTGGTTCACTAGGCTACACTTGCTCATTTTACCTAAAATTTGAGTATGTTAGTCTTTAGGATGTTCTCTACAAGTTTCATGAAGGAGTCGAAGTGAAATTCTCAGTAAAAACTGACATGCAACACACAAAACCATCAAGAGACCACAAAACAATTTCAGATCTAGCGTTTTTCGTAGGGGGAGGGTTTTACCCCTCAAAACTCAACCATATTATCCCAAATTTTAGTATGTTGTAGTTTGAGATGTTGTCTACAACTTTCATGAAGAGGTCGAAGCAAGAATCCGACTCAAACCACACATGCAAGCCTTTACAACGTTTGGGGTCCAGCGGTATACTCGAAAAACAGAATGCGTTTTCAAGCCTTACACCCTAAACACCCAAGATTCAACACTATTCCAAACACACATGCAAGAAACACATGCAAGAGCAGCAAATGGATCCCAACTTGCCTCTAAAGATCACGCAAACGGCGGCACACGGATGGCACACGGACGGCGACGGGCGGACGGACGGCGAGCGGCTCCTTCTTCTTCCTCTCTCGGTTTCCCTCCCTCTCTCGCAACTCTCTCTCCCTTGGCTTGGACGAAGCTCTCTCTCTCTTCCTCACCTTAACCGGTTGCTTTTCCCCCTAATGGTCTTCCTCTTCCATCATTAGCAATGATTGCTAATTGCATGGCAACCACTTGGCAGCTAGGAGGGAACACATGGTCTTCTTCATGCAAGATGGGCCTCCATCTTTGGTGGGCTTAAGGTCAGCCATGGGCCGACGGGCAGCTCCCCCTCTTGGCTTCGTGGGCCGGTCGAGAAAGGGGTGGGGCAATGGGCTGGTTTGGGCTTTCAATTGTCCAGCCCATCCCCATCCTATTAATTTACTTAACCTTCAATTTTAAAAACTCCTAATTGGGAATATAATTCACCAAAAGCTTGGCCCAAAAATTCCTAGGATGCCACACAAAGTCTTTAGCCATGACCAGCTGCCAATTTTCCCCTCTCAAGCTTCTCCAACAAGCCAAAATGAAGTCCAAATATTGCAGCCCCCACTGCCCTACGAATTTGCACCCATCCCTCTTCAATTTCTTCACAAATCTTCACCAACTCAATCCAATTTGGTGGCCAAAGTGCCATGGTAGTAGCCCACACAAATTTCTTGAATTCCCTTCACCATTTGATCCATTTTGAAGGCCAAAAATCCACTCAATTTTGCCCATCCAAACTTCCACAATTTAAATTGCCGAATTCCCAATTTTTCTGCCAAAATTCCGGGTTCGCCAAAAATTCTTCAAAGAATGAGTCAATGTTCTAAAAATAAGTCATGACACGTTGGAACTTTTAATTCCCAAAACCGAGTTCAATTCCGTGGTTAATTTTGATCGGACGCGATTTTAGCGTGACCTAACCTACCGGGTAACTTTTAGGAATTTTTAGCGCGTTTGACCCGTGGTCAATTATTTTCAATCCACATTATGCATCTTCAACTCATAGGTTACTCTTAGTTATCGTAAAAATCTTAAGGTTTCAATTACAGACATCGGGTATAGAATCGACAGAAAAATCAATTTAGTGTCGTTCGATATGAATTTTGCAATCAGGTGTAATCACCCACAATTTAATTACATGCTTCTGTCGAATCGATCTATTTCCGATCTCTAATCGATTTTAACGGTGTCGTATCGACCATTGCCAATTAGCACGGTCGAGCAGTCGATTTCTAATCGAATTCTCAAGTCTGTCGCATTTATTCCCTTAAAGGCTTCACCTAATAGATTAGCTATTTCGTGAGTGATCAGCTTAGCAAAAATGACTATAGGCGCTTCAATGAAAGGCCCATTTCATTTAATCAAGATAGGGTCGAAAATCAGGATGTCACGGGAAGGGTTCTAAACTGCCCTTGCCTTTACCATTAAAGGGGAGTTGACCTATTATTTGATTAGAGAGTTTCTGAGCTGGCCTAAAATATTGATTTCAATAAATGCATTCCCTCTTTCCTGTGTATTTCCCAATGGGACGGACACTGAGAGAGCAAATCAAGGGCAATGAGTGATGCGAAGGAGAAAAGGCTTATGATGTGATTTAGGACCTTCTTAAACGAGATTTGTCTTAGCGTGTATGTTAAGCTTAGGCCTACTACTCTTTCTAGGCCTCTCATGATACCCTTGAAAAATGGGAAATTCCTGATTTTCCTGCTTAGACAGAGGCCTTGTCAACCCCCTTGCCTCGCCTTTTCTAGCCTCTCCTTCTTGCTTACCTAGCTCTTGTCTTAGTCACTCTTCCTCTTTTCTTTTCTAGGTTTTTTTTTTTTTTTTTTTTTTTGTTACAAAAATGGTGGAGTTTTCATTTGCCAAGGCGCCATTATAGAATAGTTTTAGAATAGCAACCTTTCGCACAGCTCAAGCAAGCTAACTAAGCAAATGTAGGTTTGGGCTCGAAACCAAGAAGCAAGAGATTGAGCAACTTGTGCTCTTTAGTGCTAACATTTGATTGTAGTTTAGGCTTGACTAAGAACATAGAGAGGGCTTTCCCCAACCTAGGTTAGGTTTGGAACCCTTCCCTTATTTATCAAGCTTTGATTGGATGCCAGCTAAAGAACGGATGCATGCTACTAGCGCGGCTTGATTCGCTTTTGTTGCAAAGCTCGCTACTTTTCATTTTGTTAGGAGTAGGTGATTGTGGGGCAAGAGGGAATTTCCATTGCGAAGGATTCAATCTAGCCATAGGTTCTCCTAAGGTCATCCTGAATACTGATAAAAAAAAGTCAGCGTAGCAAGGAAAGGAGGATGGAAGCCCACTTCAACTCACCATGGAGAAGGTACATACTGTTATATCTTTTTTTCTTCTGAAGTGATATAGATCAATGCATGAACTAGGGGGAGAGCATCGGCCCATGAGAAACAGTTTGAAGATGCAATCATGAAAGCTGCCTACAAGGCTTCTAAAAAGCGCTTTAACAAAATCGCTTCCCACCTTCTCATCTCAGAAAGCTTTTAAGGGCAATTTCTGTGCTCTAGGCATTTTCATGAGCCAATTCAAACCTAATTCTCTCCCACAAGTGGATACCGCTGACTTTAGCAATGATAGACCCTTACATCTACATCCTAGCTATAGAAAGAAGATCTATTATTGGTTAGTAAGTCATGGGTGAGTAAATAAAAAGTAGAATATGACATCATTTTAAGCTGTTGGGTATGAAACTAGACATTCTGACTAAACCCGATTACTTGGCAAGGGGGTTCGTCTCATTTTTCATAAAGCTAGTCATCATACTATTCTACTTTAGCTAAGCTAATGATACGAAATCGATCAGAGACTAGGATACGAATTAGTTTTTTTGACCTATCCTTTCAATTGCTAAACATCATCAGATAAGATAAAAGGGCAGCAAAGGCTACGCTACGGTCGAAGATTCATGCTAGGTCCTTGAAGGGCAGGCGTTTAGTAGCCATAGCATATCTAAGGCTAGGGAGGAACAACACCTACTTATTGAACAAGACAAGCCCACATTCGTTAAGGTTAGGTAATTGAAGTGAATTGCCCTGAACTACCTCTCGAGCAAGTTTTGCTTGAGGAGGATTCACTGCAATAGTCCTGGAAAATTCTAGGCTAGACATTGCTCTACATGGTATTCAAAATGCGATTGCTCATTTCCATTATGTACTTTCCATGGGAACCATTTTTGCTTTATTTGAAGGATTTCACTATCGGGTGGATAAAATCTTTGGTTGACATACCCTAAAACTTTAGGTCAAATTCATTTTTGGATCACTTTTTTGGGAGTCAAATACCCCTGCTTCTATTCTCTTTTTCATTGCCTTACGCCTTCAAAGGAAGAGTTGGAACTCACAAATCTCTTTGGAAAGCGATTTTTATCCTGGCCGGCCTATGAGGAAATCGAATCCCAAGGATAGTTCCCTACTTTCAGGTTGTTTTCTTAAAGACCTGCTTTTAGTGCGCCTTGTTATGGAGCTTTTATCTTTATTAGTCAAGATGGTTTAATTCAAGTTTTCGAAAAGGAAGATCGTTTGTTGAATCATGAATCAAATCGTCTCTTGTAAGACATGCAAAATATAGTATGTGTTTCGTGACTGGCCTTTTTCGTGTTGTTGTCAAGCTTCACTTCTTTATACATCTTTCTCCCATTCTTTTGTTGGTCACAATGTAATCACCTCATTGGTTGGAGGTCCAAGGGGTCCAACAAAAAAAAAAAAATCTTCTTCTTTTTTATAGTTAGATTATTAGTTATTCTTAAAATAAAGAAAGAGTAGAAAGAAAGGGTATGCTCTCTAAAAGATTTGCTCGGGGCTATTCACTTCCACTTGGTGGCCTAGTATCTTGAAACTTCTTTGCCTGCGAGGGCAAGAGTACAGGAGGGCAGGAGTGGAATACGGGTTTCGGCCTTTTGATGGTTGTCATTTTCTAGGCTATTTGGATAGATTCATATCCTTTCATGTAGGAGAGTCTTTAATGAGCTTGGATCATTTTGATGATTTCATTTGAGGAGCTGCCACCTTTGGTGGGTTGATCGGGCCGATAGGCCGGCGAGACAGAATGGGTGGGCACTACTAACTAAGCTAAGCCTAGTTCTCACCGATAGGCGCTCATAGCTTGCTTACAAGCCTTGCCAACTATAATAGTTGTGGCCATGGCTCAAAGGAGCCTTAAGCACTTGTACAATGCTCAAGTCAGGGCTCCATCCTACTCGTTGCCCAGAGGCCACTTCTACTTATCTTCACATTTATGCTAGTGAGTCAACTAAAACTGCATGCACCTCTACCCCTGTCATTATAGGATCTGTAAACAGACAAAGGAAAGCTGAAACGGGCAATGAAAGCGGTCCTTTACCTTGTGACCTCTATTTCCTTCCCGTAATCAAACCTTACACAGAAAGCAGCTCGCACTCGGTAATAAGACTTGAACATGGATTCTTTCCCATCGACTGAAATCAAAGGAACCAAGAAGAAGGACCAGGACAAATGGGGATGGGAAACATACCAATTGCAAAAATAAGGTTAGCGCTAACGAGCACAAGTTACTCAATCCCTTGCTTCTTGCTTTCATGCCCAAGCCTACGTTTGCTTAGCCCATGGCCTAATTTTTAAAGTGGGCTCAGCTGCCCCAACGTTTTCCATTATAAGAAAGTAGAATCTTGATCCTAAATCAATTTGGTCGAGTTCTCCCTACAGTTTCCACCAACTTGAAACGAGTATGAATTCATTTTCCTTTGCTTTGGAGATAAACTTCTTTTTCATTTTCCTTTGCTTTAGAGATAAACCTCTTTTTCACCCTTTTGGAGAGGCTTGGTGGTCAGAGAGGGAGCCATCTTGAGAGAAAGGATGTAGAGATAGGGAAAGGGGTTTCGAACCAAAACCCCCAACTAGAGATGGAATTCCAAAACCTTAAAAACTCAGTGGAGAGTTCCCCCGACCGTTGGGAGGGTAAGCTCCTTGGCCTCGGGAAGTGGAACAACCATGGGGTGCTTACCTAGTTCGCTTCAACATTTTCGAAAGACTTGTCGCTTTTGGAGGAATTACTACAAAAAACAAATTCTCCATGCACAATGATAAGTCTATTGCCAACCATAAATCACACCTTTTAATGAAGGCTGGAAGGAACAACGCCTATTGTGTGGATCCATGGCCTCCCTAGAAGAAAATTGAAGGCACTCAGTATGTCTAACACTTGGAACAAGACTTGGAAAAGCACAGGGCCAATCAATAGCTCAAGTTCGATCTCCTCTATCACCTCCTTCTTCATCCTGTCAAAAGCTTGCACAGTCGACTTGTCGGTGCGGATTCTCCCAAGATCAATGCCAAGACGGTGGAGCATAACCAATGGGCATGTATTGAGTGAAGAACCGTTGTCGATCAACACTCTACAAATGAGAGTACTTTCATGCTTCATTGAGATGTGCAGTGCCTTGGTATGATTGGACCATCGGGGGGAAAATCCTCATCAGTGAAGGAAATTTGATCCTTCAGTAGAATGGCCCCAACAAACTCTTCCAATTGGGTTTAATCGATTATTTCTGGCACGTGCACTTCGTTAAGGACCTTCGGCAAGACGTTCCTATGCTTCTTGGAGGATTTGAATAGCTCTAGGAGAGAGATCTGAGCCAGCAATTTCCACAGTTGATCCACCACATTGAACTCATTGGATTTTACCACAGCCAAGAATTGGTTCACCTTCTCCTTAGCCACAACCTTCTTTTCGACTCCTTTATCGGGTGCGTAACAGCGGCCCAATCATGTGACCGTGTCCACCTCTTTCGTTCCGTAATTCCAAGGTACTACTTTAGGATCGAATTTGGGAGGGTGCTCTAACACTATCATTCCATCTTCCTCCTGGGGTGGCAATTCAATTGTGACTGGCATCATGCTCCCTCTTATGACTTCGATCGCTGACAACTCCTCGACCATGAGGTTAATCACCATGGGCTTGATGATTTCCACCTCGACATCACCAGCGAGCTTCTCATCAGATAGTTCAATCACCATCGGGGTTATCATAGCTACCACCCCTTCCTCGTGTAGTGCTAGTGTCTTCGAAACACCAGGCACAACCTTCCTCGCTCGGGAGATACAGGCAAGATTGCAAAAAGATGAATGGAATGATGATGACACTATTATGGACACGGACCTCTCTTCCTCTTCTCCATGTCGAATTACCCCCATGGCTACCATTTTGTGAACGCGGTTTAGTTTCTCCTCTGAGGTCACATCTTTCTCACCTCCATAGTATCCTGCCAACACTAAGGACTCGTATAATTTGCAAGCATCTACCACTAGAGGGCATTGACTTGCCGACGTCTCCTCGAAAATTGAGTTCACTCCCTCTGCATGATTTGGTAAGGGGGTCTATTGCACGTTAGGCTGAGCTTCCTTGAAAGTCAAGATGCCCTTATCTAGTAGCTGTTGGATTTTGTATTTCAATATGTAGCAATTATCTACGTCTTGCCCCCTTTCTCCCATGTGGTACTTGCATGTTTTGGTCACATCGAACCCGACAAACTTTGCGGGATTGTCTCTAGGTACCTCATTCACAACCATCCTTTTTTCGAGAAGCATGGGTAACAGATTTGACAATTGACGTGATAGTGGGAAAAATTCCCTTCGGATGGGCCTCTTGCCCTTGTCATATGCTTGTGACGAGTTCTTTGAACCACCATAGGCTTATGTGTGGGTGTTGAAGGTGGCTTAGGGAGAAGCGGCTCTTGCACAAGTGCTACTTCAATCGCGGTATCCTTATCTTTCCTTGACAGGAATTTCTTAGCGCTTCCGGTAGGTATCATTCCCTCGATAATTGCCTATTCGACTCTTTCACCCACATCTACCAATTGTGAAAACGTCTGGCATCTTGAGTATACTAATCCTTGGAAGTACTCAGGGGGCAGTGTCTTGAGGAATAGCTGCTTCATCTCCCTCTCATTCAAGGCTAACTTCACTTGTGAGGCCATGGTTTTCCACCTTTGTGTGAAGGCCTTAAATGACTCATTCCTCTTCTTTTCTACGCAGGTCAACTCTTTCCTCATGGGGGCGAGCTCGGTATTAAACTTGTATTGCTGCAGGAACTCATTGGCTAAGTCTTCCCAATTGTTGAACTCTTCGATGTCCAATATGATGAACCAAGTCAAGGCGATGCCTTCTAAGCTATTTTAGAATGTGTGAATGAGGAAAGGCATGTTGTCAGCATAGCGAGCCATTTTCCTTAAGTAGTACCTAAGGTGAGTCTTGGGGCATCCTGTTCCGTCATACTTCCTCATGAATTCAGGCTCTTGGAAAGCCTCGGGGAAGTTCGTCTTGGTATACGGGACAGCTTATCAACTTTCTTCAACTTGTATCCTTGCAAAGCACACAGTCGCTCCTTCATCGTACATAAGCGTTTTTCACTTTCTTCATTTAGGCAGGGCATTGGCTCTTCCCTCAAAGGAGGATCCAAGTTGACGATGATTGGCGTGACAGAAGGAGCTTCTCTGACAGTTTCCTTTCCGGGGAGATTGGCGATGTGTGGGCCTCCTGTCAACGGTGGAGCGTGTCCTAATGATGTAGGAGTTGATGTCCTGGTGGCAGTTACGACAGGGGGCTCTTTGAGCTTTTGGCTTATCTTGAGCATCATCGCGGTAAGTTGGGCCAGCTGGTCCTCTATCTTGGCCATGCACATGTTGGTGTCCTCGTTCTTCATCCTGATTTTTGTGCGAATGCGAATCGAGGATCTTTGCTTGGCCGTGTCGATAATCGACAAAAGGTAACCGATCGGCTAGTACTTAATGCAAGGGTAGATAAGCATATATAAGCACAAGTAATAATCAGGCGGTCGGTCTATGACAAAGATATAATTGCCTCAATTCAATCGTTTCATTGAAAGCAAGGTTGCTACATAACGCAGGAAAAGACATGAGAGAGAACCCCTAAACAACGAAGCTATTTTGAAGACGAAAAGACATGACTCTTAACTCCCATTATTGGGACACGAGACAAACTCCTTAACATTCTTAGTGAACTAATGTATGTGGGTAGGGGCCCACTACATATCGCATTTGATTCAATCTTACTAATGGGGACAGCTTCCACTCGTGACAACCCCACTAACTTAAGTCAACTTCGAGGCACGCTCCTCGGCCTCCTCGAGCTCCCTTTTGAGGCGCTTGATCTTAGCTCGATGGGTGATCTTCAATGGCACGTCAGGAATCTTTGGGCGTAGGTTCTTCGGAATTTTGTACCTAAGGATATACTCCATCGAGGTGTAGTAGGTCTTCTCTTGCCCCTCTAACTCCTCTTCTGGCCACATCAACTTCCGGGGGTGGCACATATCCCACATCGAGTTGATCAGCACGATGGAGTCTTCGTGATCTTGGCATCCATTAGGGAAGTCTATCCTGAGCGGGTCCTCTTGACTTGTTGGTGGAAGTTGTTGAACCTCTTGGAGCTTGTGGGTGACTTGGGTTGGTTGGGTAATATTCGGTGACTAGTGATTCCCAACAAAAGAATAGGTCTAGTAAGCCCACATACGAACCGCGCTTCCTTAACTCGAAGCCATTTGGCATGCTATTGGAAATCCTTAGGTCCAGGGCTGGTCATGAAAACTAACCACTCAAAAAAATAATAGTTAGGGGCAAACGTGTTCCTATCTCTAAACTTTAGGATAGGGTGGTTAGAGTCAGAAATGTCACTCACGTCCATCAAGCTACCAAACCCTTTAATGTGAGAGAGGAACCAAATTTGCAAGAGTTCAAGAGGAGCATGGAAAGCTTTGTCTTTGGTTTCTTTAAAACGAGTAAGGGAAAGAAAAGTCTCAGTCAAGACAACATTAATAAAGCCTTTTCACATACATACTTCACGAACTATCCATGCCACGGAAGGGTTAATAGCATTCCTATAATGTGGGAATATCATAAACTGAAGAAAGGTAGCAGGAAGATCCTATTCTTTTGGAAAGATGGGGCATTTTGAAAAAGATTATTTAGGAATGAAAACGGATAGATTTTGCGATTGACTTTCAAAACTTTTCTCACATCCTCTCCCTTAACTCTAAAGAACTTAGATAAGGTCGATGCGTGCTCAGTCCTTACATGTGGGCTAACTAACTCTAACACTAGGGGTTTCCCAATGGCAACACTATATTTCTCTAAGGTTGGAGTGAGTCCGTGGTCATCGAACACGAGCGTGCAAGTCTCGGGTCACCGGACATGCGCCAACGCTCACACAACACCATAATGAGTCTTTATCTCTAATAGGGAGAGTAATCGTTTGACATAGGATCACACCCAGTCACGGCCAGTTAGATCCAACCTATCCCACTATGTGCGAAGCTCGGCTTTCGGGGTGGGAATAATGCAAAGCTCAAGTACCCTTGTCGTATGCCAAACAAACTTATGACCGACCTAATTTGTCATGGACCGATCAAAAGGAAGACGAATAAGTTAATTGCGAGTAAAAAGGGATCGAAAAACTTACTCTACTTATTGAGTAGCAATGCCAATGACATAGACAAGCGCGTGAGGTGATGGTTCGATTTCTACTTTAAATGGCCCAAAATAGAGCTATAGGATCACTGGACCGAACCCGCATGATCGTGGTTAGGTCGTGTCACCTATGACTTCGGTTTCATTAAAGGGCCGACCCGTGTTTCGTGGTTGTAGACTAGGGTGTGGACCTTTGACATCAAGAAGGAAATTTTGGGATTTAGATGGGCGACTCGTACTACATGATTGTAGTTGGAGTGGTATCCACCTCAACGCCATCCTAAGTGTTCCTATGTGGCCCAGGTTCGGTGGCAGGTAGTGTGTGCCATGGTTTAGTGCAATGCAGGGAACGTAAGCATGATAATTTATTAACAAGCATCACTTCATATGTAATTAAACCATTCATTCCTACACCCCCTACAAAATAAGGATTAGCAATTACTTCCCCTTATACCTCCCAATGAACATTTAATGCCTGACAAGTTAGGGCATACCTTGGATCCTTGCTGTCAAACAAACAAAAATATTTTTTGAACAAGATCAATTTCGGCCTAAGTCCTCTAAGGTCTAAAACCACTCTCCAGTGGAGTCGTCAAGCTATCGTGACCTACCCTTTGGGGAAGAGGGAATAGGTTTAGGGGTATTACTTAAAGGACGGGCCTATGGCCCATGATTAGGCAAGGGCCCTCCCAAGCCCATACCTCGCACGACATTGGGGTAATCTTAAGAATTTCGCAATAAGGAGTCGCCACTAGCCTATTGGTGTCGGCTAGAAATCAAGTGAGGCATAGGAGTGTACCTCACTTTCTACGCAATCAAAGAATCTAGGGTCGAGGACTTGATTACACTAATTAACTAATTAGTGCATTTTCGATATCTAATCTTGTTCATTTGAAAAAAAGAAGAAGATGTTTTTGTAAGGCAATCTGGATTCATTTTGTACCTATCCACTAATATGTGAGTTGATTATGTGTGTACGCAATCATTAAAATAATAATTGGCAACCAAGATCATAATTGCAATAAAATTAGCGTATGTAACTAAACATTCGCAAACGTAATTAAATATATAAATTAAACCTGTGACATAATCAATGTGCAAGCAAACAAATGCTTAATTACACTAAAAAGGCAAGACATGACAATTCTCAACCAAACCTTGCATTTTTTAATTTCCGAAATTTTTAATTTTTAAAATTTTTATTTTATTTTTTGTCAAGTTGGGTTAGGTCCGGTTTGACCGGGTCGGAGCGGGTTGGTCAAACCCATCCGAGTCCGGACCGATTGGGGGCAGGTCGATCAACCCGCCTAAATGGGTCGGGCCTTTGTTTTGTTCATAATGGGCCCCAAACAATGGGCCCAATCCCCCCCAAAAAAGGTTGCCCACAGGCCCACAGCCTAGACAAACTCTGGGCTGTTGGCCTGCGGAAGAAAGAGGCCGAGCAGGCTAGAAAGATTTGGCCCAGCTTGGCCTACACCCTTTGGTCGGCGACTGCTTGGTCATGACTAGAGGAGCCATGACGGCGTCGTCCAGGTGGTCCTTCGGCCAATGCACGACGGCGTCGTCCCGGCTAGGCATGGGGGGAGGGGGCGGGAGACTTTCGATCCTTAAGGCTGAAGGCTTCGACGGCGATGGCAGGGGGCGTTTCGGGGTGAGCTTCAATGACAACACGTACGAGGACTCGCGGCTCCATCCTTCCCGGCTTCGGTGATGTAGCTCCAGGGACCTAACCTAATCGACACGTAGAAGAGAGAGGGGCGGGGGGAGATAGAGAATAAGAGGGATGTGGCCAAGGCCCTAAATAACGAAAATGGGAGCGGGTTTCATTTGGGCATTTCATTGAACAGGTGGGTCGTGCTACGGATCCTAAGGGGTTTTGGTTGGGTCGAGGCCCGAACGCAGGTCCTAAACCCCAGGGAGATATGCCAGAATATCAAGTAACACAATGGAGGACGGATTGTGGCCGGAGGTCACTCGAAACGGTTGAGGGGAGCTCTGGCTGGCTCGATATTACACTACGCACACTAGGTGTTTGACGAAATGCCTAAGTTCCAGAGGAAATGGCGGTGGTAGCGGTGGTCGGGCGACTCGCCTGCAGCGGTAGGGTGTCTCGGGTTTCCTCTCGAGCCCTCTCCTTTCCCTCTTCCTCCGATTTTCTCCTCCGTTTTCTCTCTACGGTCCTCGCTCCTCTCTACTCTTTGTTCGCCCCATGTGTTCTGCATCTTCTTGAGCCAGTCCCCCTTCGCCTCCTTTTCTTCTTCTCACTGGCGTGCATGGCCTCCTGCTGTGCCAGCTGCCATTGCCGACCTGCCCCCCGATCGAACGTCTCATGCGACGCTCGCCCTTTGCCCCTATTCCTTTTGTCCTCTGTTGCTGCTGTCTTTGCTTTCGTTTCTATAGGTTCTGCGTGCGAAGGACGGGCAGGAGGAGAAGACAAGTTGGGATGGGTCGAGTTGAAGGGCAGGGAAGACTGGGCCAAGCCCGACTACGCCAAAAGGAAAAAAAAGGGGGAAAAGAAAAATAGGCTAGGCCGCGCGGGGAAGGAAGGAAGGGCAAGTCGGGTCAAGGTCGGATTTAGCCCGATCCGGCCTCTCCCATGCATTTTTTTTTTTTAAACAATTTTTTGAAATTTTTTCTTTTCTTCTTTTTTTTTTTTCTTTCCCTTTTTTTTTTTGAGACTTTCATTAATATATGTTTGAGAAAAAACTAGGTGTCGACGCACGTGCATAAACGAGGCACCATAGGCTGTCGAGAATTGAGATATAACTTCCTTTTTTGAAGCATCTCCCTTTCTGGATAGAACTACTACCTTGTGCTTGCTTACTAGACTAGTTGGATTGCCTCTTCCATAACTAGTACTGGTTCTGCTACCTAGAACCTGAATAGGAATCTTTCAATCTAACTAACCGGGGAAGACCTGGAACTTACTATTGGCAGTTAAAGAAAGAACTTTTCTAAGGAAGGTCCACAAGAGCTAAAAGAGAGGGATGCCTAAGGGCTAGCAAACGTTCTTTCCCATCCCACTTTTCATTGGTTGAGGAATACGAAATATTCGATGTTACAACCCATTCTCTAATATGAGGTAGTCGAAGTTGGTTCACCCAGAAACACATTGGCTTTTGTTTGTCTTTTGGTTTTATTAATAGCAGAAGAGCTTGACTCTATAGGGGTGCTAGCGCTTGACTAATAGAATATCAAGTCAAAGGGCTCCAAAAAAGTTCATAAAAAAGCCAGGATACCATTTGCAGCCATCTTCTTTCATGACGTCTAGTATTCCCTCATTTGGATCTTTGTATTTAATGGTGAATACTCACCCATATATTGATCATATCAGCTCTTACAATGGGGTCATAGTGGAGGTGTTTTTTTAAAAAACAATGATAAATTTATCTCACCAACTGAAATTAAATCTTTTAAGTAATCCTTTCTTAGATCATCTTAATAAGTGGAATATTACTTAAGTCATCTAACAATATCCTTTTCTTTTTGACTAGTTAAAGGAATTCATTCGCCCTTATAGAATTTCATAATTATCTCCCATGACATTATAAAAGACAATGAAACAAATTTTGAGGAGGAAACCTCTTTGAAGCTTCTTGTAGCTTCTGATAGAAAATAATTAACATGTTTAGATGAAAAAAATGCTTCAACCTTCGAAAAAGCTAACGGACTTCGAATAACATGGACATTGCTCTTCCATAAATGACGCCACTTTCGGGATAGATAGGGGGAATGGATCAAATTGCCCTCTTGAGTCTATCCAATAATTGAATTTCAAGAAGCTATCCTAACCCTTGAACTCAGATAAGGCTCTTGGCTTGATGAAGGGTCAAGATCTCCTCGTGCTCCCCAAGTTGGAAGTAATCATGAGAGAAGGACAATAATTCTTGGAGCAATGAATGTGATGGGCTTCCTTTCTCTTCAATCTTCTTCTCTCTCTCCTTCTCTCTCCCTCACCTTCGGCTTACCACCCCCTCTCCTTCCTCCCTCTCTTTTTCTCTTCATTTTCCCTCCTTTTCCCTCACTGTTTGTTCGCCCGCCGCCCTGCCAATTGCCCACCATTGCACTGTCATTGTCCACCGCTCACCTAGTCGCTCACTGCCACCTACCTGTGTGACATCCTAGAATTTTAGTCCTAATTTCAATTAAATGAATCGAGTCTTTCATCAACGCGCCTACAGTGTCATTCTCTTAGCTGATCACTCATGAGATAACTAGATTATCGGGGGAAGCCATTAAAGAATTTTAATGCAATAGACTTGAGAATTCGACCAGGAATTGACTACTCGACCGTGCTCATCTGCAGAGATCATTACGGCATAGTTAAAAATCAATCAGAGATTAGAGATATGACATTTTGACTGAGATAGATAATCAAAGTGTGGATGATGCCACTAGATCACAAAATTCTCGTTGATCGGCACTGGGCCGTTTTTTTGTCTTTTTGGTACCCTGTGTCCGTATTTGAAGCCTCAAGACTTTCACGACAATCGAGAGTCACCAATGTGTTAAAGATGTTCAATGTGGCTTGAAAATAATCAACCGCAGGTCAATTGCACCAAAAATTTCTAAAAGCTATCCAATAGGCTAGGTCACGCTAAAATCGCGCCAGATTGAAATTAACCGCGAATTTGAATCTGATTTCAGAAATTGAAAGTTTTTTCATGTCATGAGTCATTTTAGAAACGTCGACTCATCCTCTAAAGATTTTTCTGCAAACTAAGATTTTTGGCGAAAAGTCAAATTAGGCCGGTTTGGTTAGGAAAATTTAGGGGACCGTTTTTTATCGCGTTTTTGGGATGCAAGTTGATTCTATTGGTGAGGAAAAATATCAATTTGATCATGGACACGATGGTGGAATTTTTTAGGGCCGAATTGACTTCAATTGGAGAGAGATTGAATCCAATTGAGGGAAATGTTGCAAAATTCGTAGCCCCCCTTGGTCCACCACCTTTGGACCCTCTCATTAGCTTCTAAAGGAAGTTTGAGGGCTGCAAGAGGCTATGGAAGCTAGCCGGCCATGGCGGGGCCTCTCCAAGGAGACAAAGAGGTGAGATTAAGACCAACTAGCCCCCTCCAAGCTTGTTTGGTCCCCTTCTTCTTCCTTTGCCTTTACTTTCTCCATTTCCAACCTTTTAGAACTCTATAAGTTGCAAAGAACCGACTAGCATACCCCCCCTCCGCCGTCGACACCCTTGCTGCTCGCCTGGAGTCGCCGTGCGCCATCGCTGCCACCGCGAGCCCCCGCGCGAGCACTGCGTCCCTACTACGTCGTCCAGCCCTTTCAGTCACCGTGCCGCCTTATTCGAGACTCCTTAGGCTGCCGTCCAGCCCATCGAGGCTCCTAGCCCCCCGTCCCGCTGTCGTTGAGCTCCACCAAGCTTGTCCGCCTCACCTTCACTGTTTCCAGCCCAAGCTAGGGCCGTCCAGCCTCTCTCAGCCCACTGTCAAGAACCAAAACTCCAGCAAGGGTTTTAGGCTTCGAGGCCCATTTCCGAGTACTTCCAAGCCTCGAAAGGTGTCCCTGCTTTGGAGTTTGTGGCCTGTCTTCACATCCCCGTCGAAGTGAACTCATTGGCTTGCAAAACTAGTGAGTTTACTCACTAATCTCCGCTTAGGGAGTTAATTATGCTTAAGGGTTGATTAGTTAAAGTTAAGTATGGATTATGTGGTTAGTTAGAACGGATTAGCTATTTAATTAATCATTATTGCATGTTAGGTGGTTAGAGTAGCATACTTAGAGACTAGATAAACCGTAGTATTTATCTAGTGAGGTTCGGAATTTTTATGGGCCCGTTTTGGTATTTAATTAGGCTTTTCTAACCTAAGTTGCATTTATTGGTATTTATTAATTAATTTTGGTAATTATTTAATTAATTATTATTTTCTAGAAATTAGACAGGGATAGTCGTGACCAGAATTTCGTGCTGATTGCAATGGTGTGGTTGGTTTATTTAATTGAATGCTGGATTGTGCAATTTGAGTGTGAATTGTAATTTTGGTGTATTTATCCTAAAATTTAATAATTTCGATATTTAATTAGAAAATACCGGGCGTCGGTTTACAATGCCAAAAATGTGTTGGTGGTCTATTGGAATTAGTGGGATTTTTAAAAGGGAAATATTGTATTTTGGTTAAGGTCGACCGTGTACCCACACACAATTATTTTTATCGAGAAGGATAAAAATGGTGAAATTCTCAGTTGGTGAGAATAGTATACTATATCAGCCTATGAGCCTTGATATGTCAACTTAATGTGAGCAGTATACTATTTATCAGCTTAGAGTGAGCATCATTGGTATACTATATCAACTTGAGGGCTTTGATATGTCAGCTTAGCGCAAGCAGTATACCTTAGCAGCTTCTAGTGAGCATTGTCAATATACTATATCAGCATGAGGGCCTTGATATATCAGCTTAGAGTGAGCAATATACTACTTATCAGCTTAGAGTGAGCTATACTATTTATCTTCAGCTCAGGGTGAGCAGTCCTTGATGTGATCGGACTTTATATATAGTATTGAATGGGTTGACCAAGAGATGGTCTTGATGACATGGAATTGACTGGATCGATTGATCGATGGCTCGATCTGATGTGATGATTTGATTTGCTGATGTGATTCAATAAATATGTGAATCGTACTAACTTGCAGGAAGGAACCGAGGCAAAGGTAAGTCGTTTGACTTGTGCTTGTGCTTAGGCAGCCCTTAGGGCATATTTCCTTCCTAGTCAGAACTTAGGGGTGAACTTGCTGAGACGTCATCTCATCCCGTTGTGGGATAACATTTAAAGGTCCTTAGATGGTAGCTCCTCTCGAGCATTTTGGCCAACCGAAGAATGTCATTGAGCAGAGGTGTTATATTCCGCTTCATGGGAACCCGAGGGGATGAGTCTATGAACTCGTGAGGTCCATGTTCTAGGTTGATGCGGGTCTACCCCATAAGGTACCCCACTAATACAGATCATAGTATCGTTGTGAGCGGAATGGACAGAATGAAGGTCCCATACCGGAGTCTGAGGTCCCTATGTTGGTGTTGGAGGTTGCTTTTGGAAAAGGCACGGCAAATCCTCTTAATGGTTCAGTGGTGGACCTGAGTCTTTCAGATCCAGAGTCCCCGGAGTATTCAGTAGAGGACTCGAACGCTTAGAGGATCTATAGCCCTCAAAACCCCCCTTTTTGCAAACCTTGTATATATATCGGCTAGTATTGTAAATGACTTGATGTGATATGTATAAAGGTGTGGTTTGGTTTTCGAAAATTTTGGCCTTGCTTTTCTATCTCATCTTGTTGTTGTTTGGGGATTAATTATTCACTTCCACGTGCGCATTAAAATGAATGGGTCGGCAATGCATCCTGGGACGTTGCTATTTAATTGACCACCGCGGGATGGGCACGCGGTCAGAGGATCGAGGCGTGACAACCTGGACGCTTGTTGGCCATCCGTTGTTGGTTGTCACTTCCTGTCAACTGTAGTGTTGACATCCTTTAGGCACCACCAATTGCCCTTGTCCCATCTTGGTTGTTTGCAAGTAGATTTCCTAAATGTCGGTTAAGCCGTTGCATTACACGACTCAAATTTAGGACCGTCTCTATTGTCATTGGACTATCTTAGGTTGATGAACTCATTGTAGTAATTTTGTATGGTTTTCTCTTGATATGGTTGGTCTATATGGTTCAAGATTGAGTGAGGAATAAGTATGTGAGAATTGAGGTTGCTCGGGTTTGGCGTGAGTAGTGGAAATGATTTATTTAGGCTTAGGTTTGTCGTGATTATTGTTGTGGATTGTTTGATATTGCTACTTATGCTTGATCTTCATATATGAATGCTATGGATGAATGCGTGATTGTTATGTGGTGTGATCTTTGTATATAGATGTCCATAGGTCATGGTTAAAGCTTGAGTTGACATCGAGCCGTTGAATCTAGAATGGCGTTGATTCTTAGATGTGCATAGAAGTGAGTCGGGCTGGGTCACTCTCCTAGTTTGTCGATATTGAAGCATATCGCTCGATCCAAGTTTGACCTAGGCCGGTACTCGAGCGTCATGGGTCAAGCCACAATTCTAGTTTCGTGCTTGACATACTTTATTGTCGCGTATATAGTAAATCATGAGTTACACATTGCTTGGCACAGCCTTGGGGCATTCATACTTGGACTAATGAGAAAGATAAAATCTAGTGTTTGAACGCTTGATTCGTGTGGTCATACAAGGAATTCTGTCACTGATAGATTTCGGGACAATGCCTCCACATCAATAGGATGCCTCGTTAGTGAGAACAATATGATGCCCCTACGTCAATGGGATGTTATTCGTGGGATGTGTTATATTGGAATGATGCCTGATGGATTTCAGATGCCATGCTCAAGGGAGCGAGACGATGTCTAGAAGGCTTTCAGAAGAGCTATAGGGTTTCAGTTGTATGTGATTAATAACTAGACTTGAGATAGCATGTTAATATGGGAGGCCATGTGATTCTTGGGATGCTGAATGTGTTCGAAGTATTTGAGTGCTATGTGCATACTATAGAAGTTGTTTTATATCTCGAGCATGTTTGACATGGACTTATATGAGATGCATGATGTCACGCCCTAAAGCTCCGAGCGCGCACACATCCCTCAGTGGTCGATGAAATTATAACGTCCCAAGACGCGTCGCCGACCTATTCATTTTATTGCACATGCAGAAGCGAAAAAAAAAAAAAAAATCCCCCGACAACAAATAGCATGAGATAGAAAAGCAGGATAATAAATTCACCACTAAAACATGCTTTTATAAACAAATAGGTTTATATATAGAACTAGTCTGTCTACCAAAAAGATCAGCCCTCAAAAAGGAAATTGTCCTGCGACCCCCTAATCAGACACATTCACCGATCCTTCGGACTCCATAGGCTCCGGGGGCGCTGGGTCTACCATGGTTAGTTGCACCCTTGCCAAAAGTGGCGTCAACTACCACAGCGAGGACCTCAAAACCCTGGAGGAGACCAACTCTGTATCCATTGAGCCCGCAGCGAAACTACGCCCTAAATCGATGAGGTATCCTTTGAGGTAGGCCCTCATCGACCCAGACGGTGGTCACTACGAGCTCATAGACCTAGTGGCCTCCGGGACTAGGGAAGTCAATAATCAGCTCAGTAACCCTCCAAGGCTGACCATAACGAACCGGCGAGGTTGCCATCTAAGGACCTGAAAAGAATTTAGCCCACGACTAGGTGAGACAACGTCTCAACAAGTCCACCTCCTAAACTCTGACTAGGAAGGAAATACACCTAGCCACACAATCACACGACCACAGAGACTCACCTTATCTCAGATCCTCCCTGCAGGTCAGCACAGTTCAAATACACAACTATATGCAGTAATCAAACTCAAACAATTGGAACGCCACCACTTTTATCTCAATAAAAACAAGGGTCTTGATTATAAGGCCAAATCATTATGACACGCCCCATACTATGCCACACAATTTTGTCCCATAATCAGGTGCATCAATTTCACTCAACATGCATTCCAATTTTTAATCATGGCCTACTCGACGTTCGGCGGTCTTCTAGTGTAACCAGGCATTGCCTCATCCTTTGAGCATAGCACCGTCCACCTGACACACATCAGGGACGGCATTCCCAAAAGAGCTTCAGTCCGGCCTCTACCGCGATCTGGCATCCATTGGTAAGGTATCCCATATAGGGGCACGTCCACCCAACTCATTTTGGGGACGGGTTCTCTTAACCAACACATGGTCATTCAATCTCCACCAAGAACACCATGCATTGCACTCAAATGCCTCGACTAAAATAGTGAACTTGGCCTATTTTCTTCATATTAAAAATAAACGGTAAAATAATCGTGTGTGAGTACACGGTCAATTTGAACCAGAAAAATTTCCCTTCCTTTTTAAAATCCCACTATTTGATATAATTTTTAAAACCACTTTCAGTGTTAAAACCCGACACCTGAGATTTTATAATTAAATATCAAAATTTCACAATTTTTGAATAAATAATCAAAATTCCCAACACCACTCAATTTGCATGAATTAACACTTAATTGCATAAACTAAGCACACCACTGCAATCAACACAAAATTCTGGTCATCGACTATCCCGGTATAATTTCCGCAAAATAATAAATAATTAAATAAATAGCAAAATTAATTAAATAACGCAAATTAAATACAATAAATACCAACTTAGGCCAGAAACGCTAATCTAACCACCTAAACGGGCCTAGAAAATTTCCGAACCTATCTAGATGAATAGCACAACCTCTTTAGCCCCTAATCAATCTATTCTAACCACCTAACATGCATAATTGGACAATTAAATCACTAATCCAAACTAACCACATAATCCCTAATTAGCCTAAATTAATTATCCATTAAGCATCATTAACTCCATAAGCAAACTTAAGCAAGTAAACTCACCGATTTAGCGGGCCGGTGAGTCCACGGCGATGGCGACGCGGAGGTGAGCAACACTCAAGCCTGCGGCGACACCAACGGAGGTCCAGACGGGCCTAAAAACAAGCCACAAGCTTTTGGCTAGGGGCTGAGCTTCGGCCACAGCTTTGGGCCGAGAAAGTTGGAACGAGCGGCTGGTTGGGGCTGAAACGGTAAGGAGGTGGTGGCGGAGGCTACAGTGAGCGACGATAGTGCTCGACGGTGGTTGGACGGCAATAGACGGCAGCCAGGTGACCTGTATGACGACCAAGGTGGCTAGAGACGGCAGCTGGGCGTGAGCAAGAGGCGGGACGGCAGTGGCTCGGCGACGGGCGAACAGGCGGACGGGCAAACAGGTGGCGAGGAGCTCCAACGATTGCTACTAGCTCTTGGCTGGCTTTCTCTGCAACTTTGAGCTCTCAAAACACTCAACAATGGAGAAAGTAGACCAAGGGAGAAGAAGAAGAAGCCAGCTACTAAAGAGAGGGGGACCACCAAGCCTTCTAGTCAACCAAAATATCTCAATTTGCTCATTACAAAGGCCCCCACCACTTCAGCCTTCATCCCAAGCCAATTGCACACCCAAGGCTTCTCCAACAAGCCATTGAAATGGTCCAAAAGTGGTTGTACCCCCTTAGCTACGAATTTGGACAATCTCCCTCCAAATCCAATTCAATTCTACTTCAATTTGATCCAATTGAAGCCCAAAAAATTCAGCCAAGGTGCCATCATCACTCTTATAATTTTTCCTCGTCAATTGAACCAACTTGACAACCAAAAATGAGACCAAAAACGGTCCCTCGAATTTTTTCGGTTCAAAATAGCCTTACTTTGATTTTTTCGCTGAAATCTTGGGTTTGCAGAAAAATCTTCAGGGATGAGTCAACGTTCCTAAAATAAATCATGACATGACAGAATTTTCAATTTTTAAAGTCACGTTCAAAATCGCGATTAATTTCAACCGGGAGTTATTTTAGCGTGACCTAACCTACGGGGTAGCTTTTAGCAATTTTTAGTGCAATTGACCTGTGGTCAATTATTCTCGAGCCACATTGTGCATCTTCAAGTCATTGGCAACTCTCGGTTGTCGTAAAAATCTCGAGATTTCAAATATGGGCATAAGGTACAGAAATGACAGAAAAATCGGTCTAGTGCCGTTTGACGATAATTTTGTAATTAGGTGGAATCACGCACACTTTAATCACATACCTCAGTCAAATCGACCTATGTGACATCCTGAATTTCAGGTTCTATTTTCAATTGAATGAATTGGGCTTTGCATCGACGTGCCTATAGTTCTATTCTCTAAGCTGATCACTCAAGAGATAACTAGTCTATCTTGCAAAGCCGTTAAGGGATTTTAACGCAATAGACTTGAGAATTCGACTAGAAATTGATTGCTCAACCATGCTAGTCTACAAGGGTCAATACAACATAGTTAAAAATCGATCAGTGATCAGATATTGGACGATTCGACTAAGATATGTGATCAAAGTGTGGGTGATTCCACAAGATTGCAAAATTCTCGTTGATTGGCACTAGACCGATTTTTCTGTCGTTTTAGTACCCTGTGCCCGTAATTGAAATCTTGAGATTTTCACGACAACTGAGAGTCACCAATATGTCGAAGATGTACATTGCAGCTTGAAAATAATCGGCCACGAGTCAATTGCCCTAAAAATTTCTAAAAGTTATCTAGTAGGCTAGGTCACGCTTAGAGGGTGGCAAATGGGTGGGTAGGGTCGGGTATGGGTCGGGTCGAAAATGGGTCGACTCATATTTGACCCATTTAACCCGTTTTGACCCATATTCTTATAGTGTAAATATGATAACCCATACCCGACCCGACCTATACTCGACCCATACCCGACCCGACCCATATTGCTAAAACCCACTAATATTCTCAAAAAAAAAAAAAAAAAAAAAAAACTGTGCTCCCTTTAAGCTATATGCTAATTGAATAAAAACCTCAAATTAAATTAAAAAATAGTAAATAAAATAAAAAATGTTAAAAAAACCTATAAATTGAAATATTTATGAAGAATTAGACTATGCATATGCTTCTCTTATTTAAAGTGAGCATATTATTGAGCAACTGAAGGTTAAACTAAGTATTAGCTATTTGAACACTATCTAATGAAACATCCGCAAATGCAAGAATGAAAATGGTCTTTCGCAAGTCGGATTCACGCGAGTTTCATCAAATTTGAAATTAAAAGAAAACGCTTATCTTAATAAGAATCTCATTTGCTCGTTCAAAGAAAATAATTCTATAGCTACATCTGTAATTCAAACAAAACATACAAACTAATATATTAATAAACTAGGAAGTGAACCTAATGATGTGATCAATGATTCTCGCTCCATGAAAATACTCGATTAATCTCATGTGCATGTCGACGCGAGCACCTAATGATGTGATCAATGATTCTCACTCCATGGAGTGAATGAACCTCACATCTACTAATGAACACAAACGAGCTGACATCACAATGGACATCACATCTATCAGGTGCTGCGGTGATGCTTGATATACCTCGAACAATAGGACGAGCCAGGAACAAATAGACATCATCTTGCTTTGAGTGGTCATTAAACACCTTGTTGAAGCTGAACTTCATATCTCCTTCCTTCTCATCCTAACAACAACTTGAAATCAGTAAGCATAAGAATAGTTCAGCCAGTTGATATTAATATTGACCACTTAACTTCAAATGACTATCTAAAAATCAAATCATTGACTACAAGATAAAGACTGGTAAATATGAAAAGGACCGGAAACATATTGAATAAGACTCACCTATAAATACCAACAGCTGAAGTTGGTCTAAGGTTGATAATGTTAAGCACCTCCGCTTTTGCAAGGTCATACTTTGTATTCTTATGGTGCAACTGTTGCAGCCACTTCCTTTGAAGCGCCTCTAGACTGTAAGAAACTCAGGACCTCAAAGTTTGTTAGACCACCATCATTGGCATTCTTTCTGCAAAATGCATAAAACAGAAACATCAATCTAGAAATGCAAATTGGAAAACAAGAAAGAGAAACAAAAAAGAAAAAGAAAAGGCAAAGGGGCACATCAACAGAGCATGGCAAGTACATACATCTTCATTTCCAATAAAATCATATGCCAAGAGCAACCTCAAGGGAAATTCTTTCAATTAGCAGAGTCGCCTTAAACTGCAATGAATCTCACTCCACTTTCATCAGCCGAGCCACAAAATGGCCAAACTTATATTTAGAATCAGAGGAATGAGCAATCAGTGCATGCCCTGCACACACCAAACATAGAATTAAAGTCAATAATCATTCTCAATCAGTGCAAAGGAGTATGCCAGAACCGCATTTAGGCTTTTAGCTAATGGGACACTCAAGCAAAATGTCTTGCAGACATTACCTACACACTTTGGGATTCACATTGAATTTCACAAATGGAACCAGATTCATCTACCCACTTAAGCAGTAAACTCAATACAACATCAGGACACGAGGTTGCTCAAATGATCGATGAATTTGACTTTTCACATTAGACAGGATCATCCATGGTCTGCAATACTGGCTACGAATACTCCAACAGTATTAAGAACATAAGCACCTACAATATTGCAAGAACAAGACAAAATTGCTACAATCTTAGTCTAATGAGCGCCAGAGGAAAAAAAAATCCAGGTCCTAAGCAGTAATTTGGTCAAAATCAAATACCCAAACCACCCAACCATTGTCAGAAACGTTCGGCGATGCCACTTCCGCAACGATCTGCCAGTCAAGGAAAGCAACTCACGGGTCAATCTCTGAGCGAAAACTCTCCCTCTCCCTCTCCCTTCAATTTCCTTCACCAACCCCCTCTCTCCTGATCAAAACTTTCCACCCACCCCCACCTTCTTCACGATTCAGAACACGACCCGCCATTCTAGACTCGACAATCCACCCAAGATCGTTCCAAACGAAAGCAAACCGCAAAACCCATCACGAGAATTTGCCGCTACCGAGGAGATGGCAGCAAAAACCGCTTCGCCATCAACATTGAGAAAATAAGTCATCAACCAAACACGACACAGTAAGAGGAGAAAGCCAGAGAGAATGGGGACGAACTGCACAGAGAGACACGGAAACGAGCGGTTGAGGTTGTGGGTCTTCTGGGGGACGAGGAGCTGGAGCTCATGGGTGTGCTCGTCAGCGGAGGTGGGCAAGCCTCAGAGGCGGACGGCGGACGCGGAGGCGAGCAGCGGTGGTGAGTGGCAGAGGCGACTTGGAGGCGAGCCGCGGTGACGAGCGGAGGAGGCGAGAGGCGGAGGTGGGTCGAAAATGGGTCACTGTCACTGACGAAGCCGAAGCGAACGTCGCTAATAGGTTTTGAAAATGGGTCAAACGTGTGACCCATTTTCGACCCATATAGAATTGAAGATAAAATGCTTTGACCCATTTTAGCTGGGTCATTACTTCTTCATGACCCATATATGACTCATAAGTGAAAATATGGGTCTAAAAATGGGTCCGTGACCCATTTTGCCACCTCTAGCGACTCACGCTAAAATCGTAAGCACGAATTTAAACCCGATTTCAAAAATTGAAAGTTCTATCATATCACGATTCATTTTAGGAACGTCGAATCATCCTCCGAAGATTTTTTTGAAAATCGAGATTTTTGGCGAAAATCCAAAATAAGGCCATTTTTTTTACCGGAAAATTCAGGGGACCATTTTTTATCGCGTTTTTAGGATGCAAGTTGGTTCTATTGGTGAGGAAAAATGTGAATTGAAGTGTGGACATCTTGGTGATATTTATGGACTCCAATTTAGATCCAATTGGAGAAGAATTGACTCAATTTGGGGGAAATGGTACCAAATTCGCAGGCCAAGGGTCCATGAACTTTTTGGACCACTTGGAGACTAGTTGAGGAAGCCTTAAGGGCTGCAAAGTGGCTGAGGAAGACATCTCAAGTGGTAAGGGCATGCCATGAGTGAAATTGGATAGGAAAGTGGACTTTTGTGGCCATTTGGGCCCCCTTTTCTCTTCCGCCACTTCTTCTTTTATCTTGGACTTGCTTTCTCCATTAGGGACCATTTTGGGCTCCCAAAACTAGAGGAAACCAGCCAAGTTCCCCCTACCATCGCAAACCGCCTGCCGAGCTCCCTATCGTCGCCGCTCACCGCTCGCACGCCATCACGCTCCCCACGCGTCTCGCGCACTCGTCTCGCTCCAATCGTGTTCCCTGAGCTGCCCAGTCCACCATCGGAGCCACCTGGCCACCGTTCGCCTCCGCCGAGCCCGTTGCAGCTCCGTCCGCCAGTCCTGTGCTATTTCCAGCCCGTTCAGTCGCTCGGCCCGGCCTTTTCGATTCTTGGATAGAACCGAAATCCAGCAAGTGTCTTTGGGCTTCAAGGCTCATTTTGGGCCACTTCCAAGCCTTGTCGAGTGTCGCCGCTAGGAGGTTTATCACCCTTCTCCGCGTTGCCGTTGTCGTGGACTCACCGGATCGCTAAACCGGTGAGTTTACTCACTAAACCCTGCTTATGGAGTTAATGATGCTTAAGAGTTGACTAATTTAGACTAAGTATGATTTATGTGGTTATTTAGAATGGATTAGCGATTTAATTGTTCGATTTTGTATGTTAGGTGGTTAGAAGGGCTTAATTAGAGACTAGATAAGTTGTATTATTTATCTAGATAGGTTCGAAAATTTTCCGAGCTCGTTTCGGTCTTTAATTAGGCATTTCCGGCCTAAGTTTCTTTTTTTGGTAATTAAATGCATTTATTTAATTATTTTTGGTATTTATTTAATTATTTGCTATTTTCCGGAAATTATATCAAGATAGCCTATGACCGGAATTTTGTGCTAATTGAAATGGTATGCTTGGTTTATTTAATTGAGTGCTAATTTGTACAAATTGAGTGAAAATTGTGATATTGGGTATTTATCTCAAAATTGTGGAATTTCATTTTAATTAGAAAATACTGTGCATCGGTTTACAATGCCAAAAATGTGTTCATGGACTATATTAAATAGTGAGATTTTGAAAAAAATAAAAAGATATCGCAATTTTGGCTCAGGTCGACCGTGTATCCACACACGATTATTTTTATCGGGTATATTTAACTCGGTGAATCGTCAGCTTGTGAGAGCCCTTTTGCACATCAGCTTGTGAGAGCAGTATACTATATCACCCTATGAGCTTGATATGTTAGCTTGTGAGAGCAATATATATTATATCAGCTTTGGTGAGCTATTACAAGTATATATATATATATATATATATATATATATATATATCATTTTGGGTGAGCTGATATCTATATATATAAGCTTGGGCGAGCTACTATCTATCTATATTAGCTTATGAGAGCTATGACCATATATTTCAGCTTGTGCGAGCAGTGGTTGTATCAATTGAATTGATAGTATCGAATTGATAGATAGTACGGATCATATTGGTGGTATCGAATTGAATCGATTGACTAAGTGGACTAATAATTTGAATTGAGCTGATTGATTGAGTATATGAATCGTATGGACTTGCAGGAAGGAACTGAGGCAAGGTAAGTCCTATGTCTTGTATGTGCACAAACGGCATTTAGGCATATTTCCTTCCTAGTCGGAGTTTAGGGGGTGAACTTGCTGAGGCGTTGTCTCACCCCGTCATGGGCTCAACATTTTCAGGTCCTTAGACGGCGAATCCTCCTAAGTGTTTTGGCTAGCCCAAGAAGCTTAGGGGCCAAGGGTCCTAGGTCTACAAACTCGTGAGATCCATCGTCTGGGTTGATGCGAGTCTATCTTAGAGGGAACCCCATCAATTCAGAATGTGGTATTGTCGCGGGCGAAATGGACCCAGAGATGGTCCCCTATGACATCTTGAAATTTTAGTCATGTTTTCAATTAAATGAATTGGGCCTTTTATCAACGCACCTATAGTGTTATTCTTTGAGCTGATCACTCATGAAATAACTAGACTATATGGGGAAGCCATTATGGGATTTTAACGCAATAGACTTGAGAATTCGACCAAGAATCGACTACTCGACCGTGCTGATCTGCAAAGGTCATTACGGCACAGTCAAAAATCGATCAAAGATCGAAGATAGGTCGATTTGATAAAGATATGTGATTAGTGTGTGGGTGATTCCACCTAATTGCAAAATTTCTGTCGAACGGCACTAGATCAATTTTTCTGTCATTTATGTACCTTGTGTCCGTATTTGAAATCTCGAGATTTTCACGACAACCGAGAGTGACCAATGTGTCGAAGATGCACAATGTGGTTCGAAAATAATTGACCACGGGTCAATTGCACTAAAAATTTCTAAAAAAGTTACCCGGTAGGTTAGGTCACGCGAAAATCGCATCAAATTGAAATTAACTGCGAATTTGAACCCTATTTCAGAAATTGAAAGTTCTATCATGTTACGATTTATTTTAGGAACGTCAACTCATCCTCAGAAGATTTTTCGGATAGTTCGGGATTTTTACGGAAAATCAATTCGAATGATACAGAAAAGAAAGGAAATTTGGATGGGTCAAATTTAAGGGATTTTTGGCCTCTTGGTGAGCTATTTGGTGAAAGGAACTTGCGGAAATTGGGTGGGCTTCCTCCTTAACAAAATTGGACATCAAATTAGAGAATTGGGGAAGAAATTAAAGTCTAAGGTGAGGAAATTTGAAGCCTTAGATGGGGGTTGCAACATTTGGCTTCAAATTGGATTAATTGTGGAAATTTATACAAGAAAGTAATAGGGGGACCAAGCATTTAATTAAGTGGATATGTTTGTTGACTTTCCCCCTTCGGTAGCTTCCTCCTCACGCCTACCAGTTGCTTCCCCTTCGTGCGCCCCAAGCCGCTCCTTTTCTCCTTTGCCACTTATGTCTTTTTTTCATTTTCCTTCGAAAGCTCATCTCCTTTGTTCTCCCTCTGCCATCGTCAACCAGCTGCCACGAATCCAACTACTTTTTCCTCCCATTTCGCTTCCATCTCCACCAAATTTGCTGCCCCACCTTCTTCGTGTCTTCATTTCAGCTGCACGAAGTCAAGCCACCGAAGCCCCCACCGAGTCAACTTTTTCGTCCCATCTCCCTCAACCGTTTGTCTTCATCTCCACTTCTTGACTCCATCGATTTCTCCATGAGACCAGCACCCGCACGTTCCACCGGTCAATTCCAATGTTCCAGCGAAGCCAGGAGTTGACCCGCCAACTCACTTGCACGCCCTAGCTCCTTGCCGCACTGCCACTCGTCCGAAGCAGCCCCACTTCCATCTTCGTGCAGTTCATTTCATCGAAGCAGCTCCACATTTAAAGGGTGTTTAGTTTAAGTTAATTAGAGATTATGTGGTTAGTTAGATTACATTAGCGATTTAATGATCCAATTATGAATGTTAGGTGATTAGATTAGATTAATTAAGGACTAGATAGGATGTACTATTTATCTAGATAGGTTCGGAAATTTTCCAGGCCTGTTTCGGTATTTAATTAGGCATTTCCGGCCTAAGTTTCTATTTTTGGTAATTAATTGCATTTATTTAATTAATTTTGGTAGTATTTAATTATTTAATATTTCCGAAAATTAGACCGGGATAGTCGGTGACCAAAATTTCGTGTTGATTGCAGTGGTGTGTTTATTTTATGCAATTTGGTGTTATTTTGTGCAAATTGAGTGCTTATTGGAATTTTGGTCATTTATTCCAAAATTTATGAATTTCGATATTTATTCAAAAAATCCCGAGTGTCGGATTTTGACACTAAAAATGGTTTTAAGTACTATATTAAATAGTGGGATTTCAAAAAGGGGGATATCAACTTTTCGAGTCCAATTTGATCGTGTACTCATACACGACTATTTTCACCGGGTGTTTTTAATACGAAGAAAATGGGCCAAGTGCATTATCTTAATTGAGACATTTGAGTGCAATGCACGGTGTCCTTAGCCATAATTGAGTGGTCATGTGTCAGTTAAGAGAACCCATCTCGAGTTGTTAAGCTGGACGTTACCCCTATATGGGATGCCCCTGGACAACGGAAGCCGGTCGTAGTAGATTCTGAACCTATGCTCCTTCGGGAAAGCCATCTAGGAAAAACGTAGCCATGCTCAATGGGGTGAGACGACGCCTGGCTATGCTAGAAGACCACTGAACAGTGAGTAGGCCATGCTATAAGCCGAGATCAAAACTAGAAACGCATGATTAATTGAGTTGAACACGCCGGATTATGGGACAAAATTGTGTGGCACAGTATGGGACGTGTCATAACGATTTGACCCTATAATCAGGACCCATGTACTTGGTTGCAATTGAGTGTGGCGTTCCAATTGATGAGCTTAATTGCTACTCATGTTTTTGTGGCTATTTGTGATACGAATTGTACTGACCTGCAAGGTAGATTTGAGACTAAGTAAGTCTCTATGATTGTGTGGTTGTGTGGTTAGGGCGCTTATGGGCGTATTACCCTCATAATCGGGGTTTAGAGCGTGAACTCACTAAGATTTATATCTCACCCATTGTGGGCTCAATTTCTTTTAGGGCCGTAGAGTGAAGGATCTAGAGCTGAGCTGAGGTGATCTAAAGTGTAGGTCAGATAAGACAGCTTCTTTGAGAGTCGGTCTTTTGAAGTCTTTTGGTTGTAGACTTTTATATATGACTCAGTGTATATATAAAAGCATGTTTTGTTTGTGAATCTGTTGTCCTGCTTTTTTATCCCGAGATGGTTACTGTCAGGAGATTTGTTATTCGCTTTCGCATGTGCAATAAAATAAAAGGGTCGGCGACTCGTCCTAGGAAGCCGCAATTTTTATCAACCACCAAGGGATGGGCACGCGCTCGAGGTTCAAGGCGTGACATCCCTTAGAGGAGTCTAAGGTCCCAATGTCGGTGTTAGGGATCACTTTTGGCGAAGGTACAACTGACCCTCCTAGGGGTGCAATGGTGGACCTGAATCCTCAGGAGACCTCGGGATTTTCTGGTGGGAGTTTGAATGCTTAGAGGACTTGTAGTCTTTCTGCTTTTGTAGACTTTTGTATATAGACTAGTATTGTAAATAAACTAGTCAGCTGTGTATGAAGGTGTGTTGTGGTTGTGAAATTGTGGTCCTGCTTTCCTATTACATCTTTGTGCTGTCTGGGGATTTATTTATACGCTTCCGCATGCGCATTAAAATGAATGGGTCGGCGATGGGATGTTGCAAATTTAGTCGACCATCGAGGGATGGGCATGCGCTTGAGGATCGGGGTGTGACAACCTATCTCCGATCTCTAATCGATTTTGACGGTGTCGTATTAACCCTTGCAAATTAGGACAGTCGAGCAATCAATTTCTAGTCGAATTCTCAAATATATTGTGTTAAAATCCCGTAACGACTTCACCATATAGATTAGTTATCCCGTGAGTGATCAGCTCAGGGAAAAGGACTATAGGCGCGTCGATGAAAATGCCAACTTATTCAATTGAAAACAGAATTGAAAATTCGGGATATCACACATGAGAAACGTGCATGATTTATATGTCATTTTTAGTGATTTAGAAGGCACGTGCATGCTATGATCATCTTTGTTCATGATGTGAGAGGCATGTGGATTTCTTGAAGGTTGTTGCTTGAGTCTTAAAGGCTTTGATAATGTCGTGGATGCTAATATCCGTCACGTGTGAATATTATTGGCTATTATTTGCACTATTTGTGACACGTATAGATTTATATGCCTTTGTTTAGGACTCGAGGAACTCAGGTTGAGAATATGTCCCATCACGTATATAGTTAAGACAAAACATAGGTTTTGCTATTGATCTATCATCGACATGTTTGAGATGAGTAATCGTAAGGCTCCGATGTGAGGCATCCGGCCTATACAAGGTTTGAGAATTTTACTTATTGAGTTTTCAACTCATTGTTGTTGTTTAACCTTTTTAGGACCCGAGGTATGAGTTTACCACCCTCTTGTTTTGAACTTTCTGTTCACATGGAAGTTATTTAAAGATGCTGCTATTGACATCCTTTTCCAGCGCCATACCATGATGGTGTGGGTGGATGAGTGTGTGGGGTATCTAGTCTCCCATCTGCTTGTGGCCTGATTCGCTGGGTTAATGAGGACTTCTACGGTCCTCTACGTGGGTTTGACGGCCCACCCGGGGACAGTGATGAGTAAGTGCTACTCCCTCTCGATGGTATCATGGATGACCTTGAGTTTGACCCTGACTACAACCTAGAGCCTGAGCCATTGCCATGGGAACCTCGGCGAAAGATGGGAACCATTTTTAGTAGCCATCCTTGTAGAAGTAGCTAGGACCCCCTTTTTGATATATTTTGTGTGAGGGGATGACCAGTCAGAATGGCCCTAAGGTTGCCCTTGTATATTTATAATCGTTCTGCATAAATAAATAAAGCATGGAAGTTGCAGTATGTATGTGAGTGTGTTTCTCCTTGACTATCCATTGTTTGTTGTTGATTGATCAGGTGATTGTAGATTGCATGCTTTCGCATGTGCTTAAAGTCAAAGATAAAATCAATAGGACGGCGATGCCTCCTGGGACATTGCAAGTTAATCTTGAAACTGAGGATGTCGCATGCCTATGTTGAGGGTAGGGCCCGAGGCGTGACAACTTGTGTTCCAAAGTGTCCGATCTCACGTCATCATAAAAATAAAAATTTGATCGAGCTGCACTGTTTCAAAGATATGCTTTTTTTTCTTTTTTCTTTTTCATAACTCACACAAACAAGCAAAGAGACTTGGCTACTTGAAGACTCATGAAATTCTCTACAAGTTCCATGACTCAAGTAAGTTCAGACCTTTGCTTGTATAGGTGGTTCTGATTCAAAGTAGTTTTTGTGAGATTTGAATATGCGACCATTAGTTTCTAACATAAAAATCTTTGACTCCCTAACCATATGATCCTCCCTTAAGGAATCCATCCTACAATTTCTATAGATGTAATAGGCACGAGGCCAAAATTAATGCAACCTTTGTCACATTCTATTATTTGACAAACTAAATATCTTTTCATGTTGGACTAAAAAGGAACATTATTTTCTTTATAATAGCGATGTACAAGTATATTTGGATTTCTTCTAGTTTCCATGGGAGGTCCACAAAAAGTGTAAGATGGTCACACTAATTTTTTTTTTTTTTTTTTTTTTTTTGGAAGGCAGGATTAAGGCTGATTTTTAGTCTTCATAGTTGGTGAGTCAAAAAAAGCAAGTCACTTTCTCTGTAATGTAACGGAAATCACACGTCACCCTCCTACTTGACCCATTCACTACCTGCGGAACTTCCATCAGTGTTCATTCCATTCATCTTCCGCGATCTTTAGATGCATATTTTTGCACTTGATCACAATAATATATTGTAAAGTCATAGAACAATTTTACTTTGCGTTATGATGTTCTTACACTTAATTTATATGATTCGTAGTGATGCTGTTCATTACACTCACTCTGACAGTAGTTTGCAAAGAATTTTTTTCATCTTTCGGCATTTGCTACGATCTTGTGGCCTTGAACATGGCAACTTTATCACACTACTCTGACTGTTGACACAGACAAAGTTTTGATTGAACAACTAACAAAACAAATTAAGTGGACAGCTGACATACAAACGCTTGCATCAAACGGCTGACAAGGAACATGAAGCACAACAGCGTGGGATTTTGAAACACCCCCATCTTCCTGGCGTTCTCTCAACAAAAAACAGGTCTTCTCGTCGGGAGCAGAAGTAGAGGGGGTCATAAGGTTGACTTACAGACTTGAACATGCACTCGCTAGAAGCTTCAGATCTATGGATTCCCATTGTTCACATGCTAATGATGCTATCGCAGGATGTCAATAGCAAAGTTTGTTTAAGATTCGTGCAGGATGGTATGGCATTAAGACTCCAACCAATTTATACACTTACCAATTTTATCTTGTTTGGCTTTGAGAAAATAACATTTATTAAACTTAAAAATTACCCACGACTTTGATAATCTATCCACATTTACTTATGCAACTTACCCACGTGTTGAAGTTGCTAAATTATATAATACGAATTTACCAACCTTAATTTGGCTGATTTACTAACATTCGTCACATTGTAAAGACTAACTAATTTTAGTTGTGTACCAACTATTTATCTTGCTTAGTTTTGATAAGTTCCAACATATAATTCCAAAATTACCAACTACATTAATAAATGTTGGTGGATTCCCAGTGTGTTAAATTACCAACTTTTATTCAATTTTGTCAACCTTAATTTGACCATGAGCCCACAGTGGTACATCATGCAATGGATTTTGTTAAATCAAAATTTAGAGAAAATCGTGTACTAACCATATGATTCCAGAGCAAGTTGATTTGTTCGGGTATGTCCAAGTGTAAAATTGGGCAGGACAAGACAAACTTGAGATTTTTTTCACATTATTTAGGAGAATCATGCACTTGTGCGGAGGGAATAACCTTTCTGCGTCCTAAACTTGATGGGATTGTGCTCCTTTTGTCCAAGAAGTTCTATTTTTTAGGAGAATTATCAAAACGTCTTAAATTTATTTCAATTGTGCCAATTGGGTTTTACTTTTTTTTGCCAATTAAGTCATAAACCTTTAAAAATATGTCCCAATCCAGTCTATCCTATCAATATTGACCAAAATTGCTGACATGGACACCGGTCATCCTACGTAGTGCGGTTGATGCGACGTGGATAATTTTTAATAATATCTTGATATTTTTGAATTTATTTATTTATTATTATTTTCTTTTTTTCCTTTTTTTTTTTCTCTTCCCTTCCTTCTTCCTCCAGTCAGTCAGTGGACCTTGGTGATCGAGTGAGAGGTGAAGGTTGACAGGGAGACATTGCCAGCATTTGGCAAGGTCGGCCTCGCCCAACCATTGTGAGGCCAACCTTGCCCTCGCTAATAATTGGCGGGAGCGAGCTTCACCAAGGGTCGACAAGATTGCACCGGCCCTTGCCTCTAGTTTGGCGATTGGCTAGAGAAAGAAGAAAGGGAAGAAAAGAAAGAAAAGAAAAGAAAGGAAAAAGAAAAGAATAAAAGATAAATAAATAATTCAAAAATATTAAAATATTATTTAAAATTGTTCACTTCAACATTGGTAGTGTCATGTAGGATGGCCGACGTTCATGTGAGCGATTGCAGGTCAAAATTGACTAGATAGATTGAATTAACACAAATGCGAAAGGTGTAGGATTCAATTGACCAAAAAAAAAAAAGAGTTTAAGACTGGATTGACATAATTGCAATAAGTTTGTAACTTTTTTGGGTAATTTTTCCTCCATTTTCCGCATTCCCAAGTTGAGCAAAATTGAATCACATTAGTAATGCATGTCTTGAAAGATCTCATCCCAAAAACAAAATGAGTAGATTGTGAAAAATGAAATCATGGATTAATTTTTTTTTTTTTCCAGACCACAAGAGGCAATTAGAAAATGAGCCCATACCTCAACTGATATTGGTAGATCTTCAGTGAGACCTGCATGATCTAACTATTGTGATGAATTGAGCTCACACTAAGCCAATGTCTCCAGTGATTTCTCGAGCCCACTCAGGTAAGATATATTGAATAAATGAAGGCCTCTATTTTCCAAGAGCCAGTCGCTTTGCTGGGGAAATGAACAATAGTTCCCCATATGACTACGCAATTACAAGAAAGATGTATATGCTAACGTATATCGTAAAAACCACTGGGGGTCCGCCCCAATGGCCACCCTTCCATCTTAGAAGGGGGAGGTTGGGGGTTCAAATCCCCACCTTCTTAGGGGGATTGGGGGTGGGGAAGATTTCATTTCGAAGTGGGTTTCGACTCCCCACGCCCTGCACGGGCGGGGCAAAAGTCTGAGAGTGAGTGTTAGAGTAGGATTAGCGTAGGAATGACCAAAAAAAAAAAAAAAAAAAAAAAAAACGTATATCGTAAAAAAAAAAAAAAAAAAAAAAAAAAAAAAAATTGGACCATATTTAGTTTTTGAGCGATGCATCTTAATTTTTCATTATTCTAGAAACCTCAAAGCATTTAGTCTTTAAGTGGGAACGAGATGAAAAGAGTCCATCTTAAGTGTGTTTATTTCTTAGAAAATGAATGATTTGAAAATTATGTTTTAGAAGTGACCACTTCTATTATTTGAAATAATAGATGAACGAAAGTTATTTTTATCATACACGAAAATATTTAGATATAAATTATTATCAATAATGAAAACATTGTTATAATTATTTCAAATTATACAATTGATCTTTTTTAGAAAAGTATTTTTCAAATCATTTATTTTTCGCTAAACAAACAAAAAGTTAGTTGAAAGAATACGCTAATGGAGTCCAGGAGCGATTCCTCTTCCAGATTAGGAGGCCATCATGGGCTTTGCACAAATAGCCCCAATCGATCTTTCAATGCTTCAACATTTCTTTAATCTAAATAAATGACTACCCATTCATATATATTTTGAAATGAACAGGAAACCCTACCCATGTAACCAAATTCCCATTATCCAATCTAACAAGTGAAGTTTAGTTTCATTCGCTCCAAATATTTTGCCTTCCCAGCAAGTGAAAATCTAGGACTATTTCATTCACTCTAAATTAAAGTCTAGATAGACAAATTCATTTCATTTTGTGTTTGCTAGTCAGTCTTTCTTATATGCAATACGTACCGGTAAACCATCATCCTCATGTCCGATCAAAAAAAAAAAAACCATCCTCCTCATGAACTAAAACGTCCACCATATTATCATATCTTACTTCTTTTTCCTTTTGTAATTTGATGGTACTTAGGAATCAAACAATAAATATTTTATTAAGAGCAATATCATATCACAATATAATTGGTCAAAATCACGATGTTGTAGGTATTGTTGAGTCACAATATCCAGTCACTAATAACAAACATGTAACCAGTATACCAAACTACCAAAAATTGCCACCATCTCTAGAAATTTGCTCAAACAAATCAACAGCAGCTGTTTCAACTTAACCTGCGTGAATTAGCCGAGAGAATAGAGAAAACCAAATGAAGCTGATGTCCCCTGTCGAATGAGCTGCAAGAAATGCACCCTTTTTTTCACATTACTCTAGCGTCAATTTGCTAACATCTATATTACATTTTTCTAGCTACTTTTGTCTGTATGTTAGCTTCGCATCGAGGCATCTTCAAGTGGCATCTTTATTTCCTCCTGTAGAAACGCATATCATGTACCGCAATTGAAAGGGATAGCTATTACGTATCTCGATATTCAAAAAGTGTCCTGCTGACATTTATTAGCAAATTCCTATATAAGGAATATCAATCTCTTTTACTGCCTTAGCATTAGTACTGTCCTCACGATGTGGAAAGAAAAGAAACCATTGATTCAGAAGATTGATATAGGGGGTACCTTTCTCATCGACTTCTCGCATGTAGGTGATTATGAAGACGGAACCAGTTACTAAGAGAACCATTAGGAAAAAAGTTACCTCCTATTATGTGAAAATTTGCATTTCACATTTTTTTTCTAAAATTTATTTAGTTTTATCTATATTTTCTAACCGTTGTTATAATATGCATATTCTTGTTTTATTTTTCACAATAAAGCACGTCAACGTCATCTTAACGAACCACAACGTCCACCGTATTATCACGTCTTTTTTCTTCTTCTTTTTCCGTTTGTAATTTGAGGCGGTGATTAAACATGTTAGCAGCAAATTGATTTTACTTAAGAAACAAACAAAACCCATTTGGTTGTGACGCAGTATTAGGCGGTAATGTTTGACTCCTCTGCTCGCGCGCGGCCCAGTCCGCAACGGCATTTGCGGTTCTTTGACAGGAATGAAGCCCACCAGCGGTAAGTTCTCAAGAAGGTCTTTGCACTCTGTCCATACAGCACGTGTGTCCCAGTTGAGAGATCTTAAAGTCTCCCGCGCACTTGAGAGATCTTACCAGACTTTTGACAGTCGGGACTCCACCGAAACCACATCCATCTGCTTCTTCTTGATGTACTTCAAAGCTTCTAACAGAGCTAGGGTTTCCAGCTGAGCAACTGAAGCCGCCCGAACTGTTTCGGTGAAACCGTCCACAAGGCAGCCTTCGAAGTCGCGGACGATGCAGGATATCGCGCCATCCCTCGACCCTGCACAAATCGACCCATCGACGTTGATCTTCATGGTCCCTGTCGCCGGAGCTACCCAGATCTGAGGTATCTCCGGTTTCGTCTGGCTTTCTTGCTTGAGGGTGTTGAAAGCCCCATTTTTCATGGCTTTTCTGCTGAAATCGGGCCTGATCTACTACTTTGCAGGCATCCGGCTGACTTCCCCGAACTATATAGTTATTTCGCCCCTTCCAAATTTGCCAGAGGATGATTGAAATCGCTTCCAAGGAAGGTAAGTGAGTGTCTTTCCTTATAAAGAGCGCCAACCACGCATCAATTCGGGTGACTTCCTTATATTAGTCAGTGGAGAATATGGTCACCAACCAGCGACACTATTGCTCGTTGGTTTTCTTTCCTTTTTATTTTCATTAATAGAATAAGCAAGTCAAGTCAAGAAGCAGCTGCATAGATTCCACGCACCTTCCACATAATGCTGCGAAATTGCTCTCCTGTTCTTTAATTAGTAGAGAGTGTTGTGTGTTGGTAATAAAACTTGGAAGGCCGAGATCGGTGGAAAACAGCAGTGGCTGGATAGTGTTTTTTTAGCACTCCTCAAATAGTCGGTCACTCCTTGCTCCTCTTCTCTGTTTTCCTGCTTTGATTGCTCCATTTTCTCCAGATTAGGGTGTGTGAGAGCTCTTGCATCTTTGTTTGAATTAATGTTGCTCCCAATCAAATTCTGAGATACATTTCTGCAATTTGCAGATCCGGGTCTGTGAAATCTGGCTTTCCTCTAGGGCTCTGCTTGATCAATCTCCTACTTTGAAAGACAATAAAAGGTATTCTTTTTGTCAATCACTGCATGATGTACATCCAAACAAGAAGAAGGGAAATGAAGAGTCCCTTCTCTTCCTTTTGGTCCAACTCCTTTCTTTTCTTTTCCCTTCATTTCCCTCTCAACTTAAATTGCCAAACAAAGTGGAAAAGAAAAGAACCCAATCATGAAGATCCGAATTCTGGGGCCTCTTCCTCATCGACCTCCCTGCATGGAGGACATTACAAAGGCGGAGACAAACAGCAGAAAGGGAATGACTTCGAAGTGCTGTTGAGCACTCCTCAGGTAATCAATGACTCCTTACTCTTCTCTTCTCCTCTGTTTCCAGCTTTGGTTGCTCCATTTTCTTCTGATGACTTGTGTGAGTTGTAGCTCCGAATTGAGTTCTGATGAGTTTTTGATCTGGGATTATATATATGTCTGTTTTCTGTTTCCTGCTTTCTTTTGAGTCTCTGCTTCATCAATCTCTTTTACTCTTTGAATTAGTATAATCCTCTCGAGGTGGAAAAAGAAAAACCCACTCATTTAGAAGATTCAATTTACAGGGTGTCTTCCTTATCAGCCTCTGCACATAGTGGTGATTATGGAGGCAGAACCAAAAAGTCGAAAGAAAAAGGTTACAAAGTATATATATGAGCTTTAGAGGGCCAGACACCCGTAAAGGTTTTGCCGATTATCTCTATACTAGCCTTGTCAATGCAGGAGTTCACGTGTTCAGAGACGAAGAGATCTGTGTTGGTGCAAAGATTGGTTTCGATTTTCCTTTCGTTATTGCACAGACTAAGATCTCGATTGTGATTATCTCTGAGAACTTCACTTCCAGGGCATGGTGCCTTAAGGAACTAGTTCACATATTAGAGTGCAGGAGAAGCAGAGGGCAACTAGTGTTGCCTATATATTACAAGGTGAAACCCTCACAATTGAAATATCTTACCGGGAGATTTAGAGGTGCTATCAATGCATATAAAAGGAAAATGGGCGAAATGGTTGTGAATTACTGGATAGAAGCGCTCCGAGAAATCACTTCAGTGAAAGGATGGAAATCGGAAGAATTTGGGTACATTATTCTCCACCAAAACATTATTCAATTTCTCATAAATAAATATTTTATAAAAAAATATAAATATTGCCGTCCTATATTGAAATTTATTGCTATTTAACAGACATGAAGGAGAATTGGTTAGAAGTGTTGTCAACGAAGTTATGATCGCGTTAAATGGAACCAAAAGGATTATGAGCTCGATAGACAATAATGAAGTCACAACCAAAAAGCCGAAAGCAAAGGCGTGTGAAGTGTTCTTAAGCTTTAGGGGGAAAGACACCAGTGAAGGTTTTACCAGTTATCTCTATACTATCCTTGTGGATACAGGAATTCATGTGTTCAAGGAAGACAATGACCTCTGTGATGGTGAGCAGATTGGTCCGGAGCTTCTCGGCAGCATTACGTAATCGAAGATTGCGATCCCAATTATCTCAGAGAATTACGCTTCCAGCCAATGGTGCCTTCACGAGCTGGCTTTGATGTTGAATTGCATGAGAAGTGGAGGCCAAAAGGTGTTTCCCATACTTTACAAAGTGGAAGTCTGGCAACTGCGAAATCTTAGAGGGAGATACGGAGATGCTTTTAATAAGTGGAAAAAGAATTTGGGTGAAAAAGTCGTGGGGGAATGGAAAGAAGCGCTTCGAGCAGTCTGTTCCTTGAGAGGATGGAAGTCACAGAGCTATGAGAATGGGTACATTATTCTCCACCAAAACATTATTTAATTTCCCACAAATAGATCTTTCTTGAAAAAAATATAAATTTAGCCATTCTATACTGAAATTGATTGTTATATGACAGGTATGAAGGAGCATTGGTAAAAACTATTGTCGAAGAAATTAGGAGCGAGTTATATGGAACTTCTCAGCTAATTAAAGAGTTGATGGGAATTGACGAACGTGTGGAACAAATTACGAGCTGGATAGATGATAAATTTAATGATACAAGGATTGTCGGAATTTGGGGAAATATTGGCGTTGGTAAAACAACTCTTGCAAGGGTCCTGTACAACAAGCTTTCTAGTCATTTCAAACATCTTAGCTTTGTGGCAAATATTCGAGAAACATCTCTGCACAAGGGTATTGAATGTCTACAAAGACAGCTCATTGACAATATACTAAGGAGTCCAAGCGACGTGTCTATCGACAAAATCAGTGTCATCAAGTCTCAATTTATAGATAAGAAAGTTCTTGTACTTCTTGATGATATAGATGTCATTACTGATTTTAATGCTTTGATTAGAGACATTAGTTGAGTTAAAGCAGGAAGTATAGTCATCGTCACAGCGAGAAACAAGAAATTTCTCGATGAGGCTAAGGTGGACCATAAGTACGAAGTCAATAAGTTGACTTTGAATGAATCATTGATTTTATTTAGTAGACATGCATTTCAAAAGGATTATCCTGTTAAAGGTTATGAGATTCTCTCTCATAGTATTGTATCCATAACAGCTGGACTTCCCTTGGCTCTTAAAGTTATAGGTTCATTTTTATATGAACAGAGCAGAGGAGTATGGAATAACATATCAAAGAAATTAATGGAAGCGCCTCATCAGCAAGTACAAGAGATGTTGAGGATATGTTATGAAGAATTAGATGATATGGAGCAACAATTTTTTTTGGATATAGCATGTTTTCTTATTGGATTATCTAAGCAAAGTCCTACTTATATGTGGGATGCCTGTGGTTTTTTCCCAAGAAATGGGATTGAACTATTGAGTCGTATGTCTTTAATTGAGATTGACAAAGATGACAAGCTAAGGATGCATGATCAATTGAGAGATCTAGGACAGAAAATTGTTCATCTAGAAAATCCAAAGGAACCACAAGAGCGTAGCAGATTATGGAAATAAGAAGAAGCGGCGTATGTGCTTGACAGCAACAAGGTAAGTGTTTTCTCTACTTGTCTTACTCAATGAATGTGATTCGATTTTTCCTTTCTTGTTTGAGATTATAGTTAGTTTCGAATCCCCAAAACTAGCTGCTTCTACCAATAAAAGAGCTCGTACGATTAATCGTTGTTCTTGCCTGATTATAGGACATAACTGAGGATTGTGATTAGAACACTCTCCTTTTGGTAACTTCAATGCAAGAACAAAACTAAAAAAGCGTCATGTTTGAAAGAGCACTTTCAGATAAAACCCAACAACTATAAACTATGGGGGGCCATGCTTTTCCCACAGATTAGTTTCATGCAAATGTTTGGATTCTTCTTTTGATTTTTTGTGAGTTCTTTTCTTTCTTTTTTTTTTCTTCTACTAAGTATTGACTTCTTATGAGTTGTTTGCTACGATAAAGGAGACTATATTCCACAGAATTTGATAAGTATCCATGAGATCGAATATGGAATTCTGTTTACTCACTTGGAATTCATTTGTAATGATTAGCTATCCTGATTCATGTATTTTTCGAGTTGGATTAAGTACAGATTAGGTCCCCTATATATTCTTTCTTCGCTCAAAGTAGTCCTTTATTTTTCACGGTTTGTGCAAATAATACCTTTATCATCAATCGCTAGTTAACATCATCAATTTACTCATGTGACTTTCATATTCATAATGCACCACTGTGCAGTATAACCCTCTAAACATATATTATTTTCGTTTAATAGACATATCATAATAGTAAGTAATTTTTTTCTATGAATTTGCTAACAATTTTTTATTTCTTTTGCGACAATGGATAATTTTTCTATTCCCTGACAATATTTATTTGTTAAATAAAGGCTAATAATATTTCTGCATCTTTCAATTCTTAGTGAGTACCTTATTTAGCAAATATTTAGTTAATTTATATCATTATTTTTTAAATATATGCTTTCATATTACATAATTTTTTATCGATCCATTATCATCATTTACTTTTGTAAAACGATAAAAATATTTTCTCATAATGAGTATCAACACAACTTTTCAATGATAACAGCTATTACTTATCATACATTTCGTTGTATTCGTTATTCAAATATATGTAGTGATGCAACAGAACTTTAATTAGCTATTACCATGGGGATTCTCTGATTTTGATGGATGCTTTGATGGCAAGTTTGATAGATATATTTGAATTGTAAGAGTCGTTTTGTTTTGGATATTAAGGATATGAGTTAGAGTTGCATTGTTTTGCATATAAAGGACATGAATTTTAATAGATATATTTGGAGTAGTGTGTGCATGGAGAGAGACATTCTAATCTAATTTTTATAGGATGCAAATTTTGGAAATTCGTGAGGTGTAAATTGTGAAGTGCATAATTGGAAGAGAATAAGTCAGGAAACACCCTCTTCAGCTTTACATTTTTATACAGATGACATATTTAATATGCAATCAAAATCTACCGCTTCACAACGTTGAAAGCGAGAAGCCTGCATGATAATAGATATCAGTAAATGAAATCAGTATATCTTTTCTTATATGCAATTGGTCTCATCTCATTGTTCAAATCTTATGGTCTCCTATGTTTCCGAATTGTAGGGCACTTGTAAGATTGAGGCCCTTCGTCTTGACGAATATGGCTACAAAAGAAGCTACATAGGTGAACAATTTAAAGAACTAACCCACTTGAGGTTCCTTCAAGTGTGTGGTGTGAATTTCATTGGAGACTTTCAAAATTTACTTCCTCAATTAAGATGGCTTCATTGGGAGGGTTGTCCCTCGAATTTCGAAGTGGCCAATTTTCATCCCAAAAAATTAGTCGTGCTCAATCTATCATGGAGTGAGATTTCAGAGGACTGGGGAGGATGGGATCCACTGAAGGTAAAATGAGGAAAGGACATATCTCTTTTTAATAACCATGTATTGTCAAAGTTCCAATTGCACCAAGTTCTCCTTTCTTTCATTCCGAAAGGTTTAATATTCTTCCTCAAATTAAGAATCTTCCTCTAAATATAAGAGGAGCTTATAGGCATCTAAATATACCAGAAGCTTCTGCACCTTAACATCTTAAATTGATAATACCTTAACAACCAGTCATGCTTCATATTAGACATACTAAAGAACTTTTTAAACTATACTAATTAACATCTATTAATAATATAATTATAGTATTTTGCCTATCGTGATTTTTTTAATCTAAATTGTTTTTGGCTTCTAAGATAAATTTCTCCCAGGTAAAAGTATGACTTCTTAATGATTTTTGTTATATATCTATATCTATCTTTAATGGGAAATGAAAAGTTACAACTATTTTCCTATCGCCTGGTTACGATCACACAAATGCTCTAACTGCTTTTTACATAAAATACTTTTTGAATAGTTAGAGTAAATTATATTAGAAACAAAAGTTAACGATACTACTTCAAAATAAGTGCATTGCTTTATAATTATTTTTGTGAGGGTGAACTATATGTTATTTTTGTGAGTGCTAGAGGGCACTTGTATGTCCGTAACATTCTTTTCGTAATAGACATTTATGTGTTAGTGACACAGCCAAACACTACTACTTAAGAAACATTTAAATAAAACAAACGTGTAGTAGTGGAGCATCATGGCAATGGTAGCATAAGATAAGGAGTAGTGGAGCGTGGGTTTTTCTGAGGAATTTTAGAAAGTCTAAAAGAACAAAGAGTAACGGAAAATCTCATTGAGGCATCTTTTTTTTTTCTATAGATGGCAATGCAGCTCAAAGTTCTCAACCTTACGGGTTGTCTTTCTTTAAGAAGCACTCCTGACTTGTCTACTTTTGAAAGCTTGGAAATTTTGATTCTTGAAGAATGTGAGAATCTGGAAACGATTCATCATTCTATTATGAACATCAAGTCTCTTGTCTCTTTGAATGTCAACGGTTGTAGGAGACTGGAGGAACTACCGATAGGAGTAGGTAGAATGGAACAATTGAGGGAGCTTCTCATAAATGACACAGCTATACAAGAGATTCCAATATCGAAAGGTGATTTGATGAATATGGAGATTTTATGTGCCTTATGGTGTCCACGACTTGCTCAACTTCCTGAATTCATGGGCTCACTTCAATCATTAGCTCAGCTAGACCTATCTCATTCAGAGATTGATAAATTACCTGAATCCATGGACCCCCTTGAGTCATTAACTCAATTGGACCTATCTTATTCATATCTTGAAGAATTACCACACTCCATGGGCTCTCTTGGGTTGTTAACTCAGTTGGACCTATCTCATTCAGGGATTAGAAAATTTCCAGAGTCCATGGGCTCCCTCGTGTCGTTGATTTAGCTGGACTCATCTCATTCAGGATTGAAGAATTACCTGAATCAATTAGTTCTTTGAAGAAGCTTGAAACCCTTTATGCCTCTAATTGTACATTGTTGGCCCACATAAACAGCTCCATAGGCAATCTAACATCTTTGTCTCTCCTTGACCTAAGGAAATGCCATAAACTTGCTCAACTTCCAAACTCCATAGACTTCCTAGTGTCTCTACAACGCTTGTTATTACGAGGATGTCACTCATTGAAAAAGATCGCCAACTCGATCGGAAAGTTGACATCATTGACTGAGCTGGACTTGAAATCTACATCAATTGTGGAATTACCACAAAGCATTGAGAATTTGCAAAATTTGAGGATCTTGGACATTCGTGGAACTCACGTAACAGAACCTCCAGGTGCCGTGCTGACTTCTAGAATATTTAAACATTAAATATTTTAATAATATGTTGGCTTGGCTTACGTCATAATTTCAAGTCTAGGTCGCCTGTAAGATCTCTGTGCTTTCTCTTCTTTGTCCAACATGTGGTTTTCAAGTGCAAACTCAGTGGGGAAATAAATTTTGCGAACACTGTGTATGTACAGTTAGTTAGTGAGGCACAAGCTTTGTTGATTCAGTTGGGCGTAATATTTTTCAAGTTGTTGAATGAAATTGAGGTTGAATTTACACAAAGCTCGTACCAATGTGATAGATTTTTTTCTTTTTTGATGGGCTTGAGTTGGCCCGTCATTGGCCCGGCCCGTGAGTTGAGGGCCCATGGAGAAAGCTATAATAGATAAAGGAAAAATCTAAGAAATTTTTTTTTTCTAACAGAATAACGTACTTTTGAGAACGAGAGAAAATGCTTTCTGTCTTCACGTTTCTCCTGTCGCTTTTCCCCGAAGAGAAGAATTGTCCTTTGAAGAATAGTGTCCGGTTTCCTTCTCGAATTGCAACATCAGTGTTTAGTCTGTGGACAAAAGGTACGCTCGATCCCGTAGCGTGCCTTCGATCGGTGATTCATGACTGTTTGTTCTTGGGTTCGTCTTCCGCTTTATTTTAGGGGTTCAATTTAGTGTCGAATCCGTTTTTTGGGAATCCGACAATCCCTACATTGGTATCAGAGCCGTAGTTCTTGTTTCCTGATCCTTTTCCATGTTTTTCCCGACCCCTTTCATGTTCATGGATGATTTCTTATTACTTTTTCGTGAAATTAATCGGCCGACACCGATCGGGGCGGAAAAATCCCGACACCCGAGCACTGTTCATCAATTTTTTCGAGTTTCTGTAAATCGAAATTCAATTTTGATGGCTCTGGATGGAAGGTCTCGTCGAGACGAACGCGACGAGTGGTGGAACGTCGCCAAAGGCCGCCGGACGCGCCCCCACGCACAGCCGGAGCGAACCGGCGTCTTCGACGCGTGCGTGCGTTGCACGCGCGCATGGAACCGACGCGCGCACGTGCGCGGGTGCCACCGATGGCGCGTGCCACACGCGCTAGCTGACGTCATCGTGACGTCAGCTGCACATGCGTGGCACATGCTGGTCGATTCGTCCGACCGATCCGACCGGTCTGACCCGGCCCGACCGACCGACCGGTCCGACCGGCCCGACCCGACCCGACCCGGCGACCGTTAACCGTTGACCGTTGACCGTTGACTGACCATTAACTTCCGTTGACCGTTGACTTCCGTTGACCGTTGACCGACCGTTGACCAAAAAAAAAAAAAGGATTTGTTTTTTTTTTAATTGTGTCTACGTGGATTATATGTAATCCCCCCTTTTTTGTTCTGCATTTGTTGCAGGAACAATGCCTCTCCGTAAGCCGCGCGCATCTGTGCGCACAATGTCAAATGAACAAAAGGAAAGGCTTTCAAGGTTGATAGCCGATTTGAATGGTTATCGATGGGAGAGTAACGACATAATTGATCATGTTATAGAGGTCAACAACAAAATTCAAGAAGTCATTTGGAACAGTTATCCCATGTCAAATACTCAGATGGTGCGATTCTTTATAAACACTATTCCATTAGAATGGCAAGGAGTGTTGAATCGCCTATGGGAGGTCAAAGGATTTACTAGTTATAAGGAGCTAGTAATGGAATTTGTAAATGAATATCATCGGGTTGGAGCCACAAAGACTGCGACCCAAGGAATGACTTCGATTAAGCGAGGAATGAATGTGCGTAGGAGAAATCCTAAGGAATATCCGTCTGTTTTTCCATGGCTATTAAGAATGACCGAAAATTTTATAGTGGAAAAGAAAAAAAAATTGAACCAAGTAGAAACTTTTCCTATCCGTTATATGATGCCTTGTTTTTAGATGTTATGGCTGGTTTTTATTAAGTGTGCTTTGTGAAAATCTAATGTAATGTTTTCTACCTGATTGTTGTTGATGTAGCAACCAATATATTAGTTGTATTATGTGAAAGCACAATTATTATATCATTATTGGATGTCAAATATTATTTGTTTTCTGTTGTCGTTAACTGTTGTGGGTAATTCATAGAAGTTTTTGTAGCTTCATAGAATTTACTTTGCATAGACAATTATATTAATGATAGTTTTAAGTTAGGATTTTTGGAGGATGATTGGAAACATAGTGACCTTTTGATTCTGAAACCTTACTTAAAATTATTAATTAATATGATGGGTTTGTGCAAAATAGATGCATAAGTGATAGGCATTAATATTTCGTGCATATATGTCTGATATGTTTAGATAGATGGATTCAGTAACTAAGAACATAATTGTTGATTTGAACAAAGAAGACAAATTGAACGGCGAGAATAATGAAATATTGAATATGAGAATTCGATATGTGCTGGAAAAGCAGGAAGCACTAAAAGCTCTTGACCATATTATGGAAGATCTTGAGAATGCTGTGCGCCACCTTGAGCTAGCAGATGATCGCCACAAGGCATTTGAGCGGGATATAGATATTTGCTGTGTTGCTTTCAGCTCAGTAGGGTTATCAAGCTCTAAGCGCAAGCGCATTGATTCGTTCAATAAGTGGGAAAGCAAGGGATCAAGTCTTTCTTGCAAGAAACCAAGAATTAACCAACAAAATAGAGGAAAACGTTCTCGTGTGAAGAGAGGAAAACGTCCTAATGTGAAGAATATTTCAAGGGTGAAATGTTACAACTGTGACCAGAGGGGTCACTATGCTCGCGATTGTCGCGAGCCAAAGAAGGTACACACCCCTTATATTATTGGAAACTTTACATATATGTCAAGTTTTGTATTCTTGATTGAATCTAATTTTTTGTGGACTGTAGATTCAGAAGCGATAGACCATGTAGTGAAGGATAGAGAATCCTTCGTAGAATTTCGACGAGTTCCAACTGGAACTAAGTGGATCTATGTAGGAAATAACTCTAGAGTTGAAGTTAAAGAAATTGGCACCTGCCAACTGAACATGCGTGGTGGACGCACTTTATTCCTACATGATGTGTCGTATGTTTTGGAGATTCGTCGAAATTTAGTGTATGTTTTAGTGTTGGTTAAGTTTGATTTTAATGTGCACTTCCATAATAGTGGTGTAGATTTGTATTTGGATACAAACTACTATGGTTGTTATTTTTTGGATGGTTTCATTATATTAGATATTAACTATGTTAATGCAAATGTTTGTTATTCCCTTCTCACGTCTCCTAATTCATATGATAATGATGTGAATGTATGGCATGCTAGACTTGGTCATATTGGCCAACAACGTATGAATAGACTAGCCAAAGAAAGCTTGATGGGCAACATTGAAAAAGTCGATTTGCCCATATGTGAGCATTGCCTAGTAGGGAAAACGACAAGGAAACCATTTGGAAAAGGTAAAAGAGCTGAATTTCCTCTGCATTTAATCTATTATGACGTCTGTGGTCCAATGAATGTGAGAGGAAGGCATGGGGCTGTTTATTTCATCACTTTTATAGATGATTATACTCGATTCGGATATGTTTAGTTGATTTCTCATAAATCTGAAGCATTGAGTTGTTTCAAAAGGTTTATAAACTTGGGAGAAAATCAATTAGACAAGAAAATAAAAGTATTAAGATCCAATTGAGGTCGAGAATATTTATCTGATAAGTTCAGAAAATTATGTGATGAAAAAGGAATAGAAAGATAGTTGTCTATTCCACATACTCCTCAACAAAATGGTATTGCGGAAAGAAGAAACAGAACCCTATTGGAAATGGTTAGGTCCATGATGGCGCTTGCTAACTTACCTATCACTTTTTGGAGTGATGCGTTGTTAACTGCTGCCTATATACTTAATCGGGTGCCTTCCAAATCAGTTACTTCTACTCCATATGAGTTATAGACAGGTAAAAAACCGGACTTAAGTTTTCTTAAGCAATGGGGTTGTGCTGCCTATACTCATGAGTCCTCTCACAAGTTTGGGAAATTGGGTCCAGGGGAAAGAAAAGTATTTTTATAAGATACTCAGAACACTCAAAAGAGTATGTGTTCATAGGTGAGCAGGATAGTGGGAGTATAACTGAATTTGAATCATGGGATGTCACATTCTTAGAGGATGAATTTCCTAAGAATGGCGAAATAGGGGAAGATTACTCCCTATTTGAAATCTTGGATCAAGATAACGATATTAGTGGAGTTCGTCCAAGTGGGAGTAATATGAGAAATGATGAATTGAATTCAACTCATTCTCAATTACAACTACATGATGAGACGACATCATCATTATCTAATCCCAGTGAGAGCATAATGGGGAATGATGTGCAAAGTGTACAATCTCCCATACGGCGAACAAGTCGCCAAAGTATTCCCCGTCGACATTTTGACATTGAAGGGGAAACTTTTATGATTGATCCGCAAGATGAGGATGAGCCAAGAAATCTTAATGAGGCTCTAAATTGCCCTAGTAAGGAAAAATGGATACATGCAATGGAAGTTGAGATTGAGTCAATGAAGTCAAACCGAGTTTGGAAACTGGTTGACCTTCCAAAAGGACGCAAAGCTGTTGGGAACAAGTGGGTTCTCAAAATAAAGCGTAAAGCTGATGGTTCGATAGAAAGGCGTAAGGTTCGCCTTGTGGCGAAGGGGTATAATCAACAGGAAGGAATTGATTATGAAGAAACATTTTCTCCTGTAGTGAGATTTACCTCGATTCGCATTATTCTGGCAATAGTGGCTAGTATGGATCTTGAGTTACATCAAATGGATGTAAAGACTGATTTCCTCAATGGAGAATTAGAGGAAGAAATATATATGGAACAACCTACTGGTTTCATTATGGAAAGCTAAGAGGGAAAAGTTTGTCGACTTTTGAAATCGATATATGGTCTTAAGCAGTCGTCAAGACAGTGGTATATACGTTTTCATAATGCCATAATGGCATATGATTTTACAATTATTATTGAGGATCATTGTGTATATATCAAAAGATCCAAAGATCAATTTGTGATCATATCATTATATGTTGATGATATACTAATTGCTGGAAGCAATATGGAGTTTGTAAATACTGTTAAGAATTGGTTATCTTCCAACTTTGAGATAAAAGATATGGGTGAGGCTGCATACATCCTTGGAAATAAGATTTCAAGAGATCGTTTGAATAGGTCATTATCTCTTTCGCAAGAAACATACATAAATAAGGTTCTTGAACGATTTCGTATGCAAGATTGTAAACCCATTGATACTCCTATTGCAAAAGGTGAAGGATTGAGCCATAGACTGTGTCCAAGGACTCCACAAGAGAAGGAACAAATGAAACATGTTCCTTATGCTAGTGCTGTTGGGAGCTTGATGTACGCTATGATGTGTACAAGACCCGACATATGTTTTACAGTTGGAATGGTGACTAGATACCAATCCAATCCATGTCAAGCATATTGGAAGGCCGTTAAAAGAATACTGAGATATCTGAAGGGAACTGCTGATTACAAGTTGAATTACCAAGGAAATGATCTGCAACTTGAAAGCTATACGATGCCGATTGGGGAGAAGATTTAGATGAAAGGAAATCTACCTCGGATTTGCTTTCTTCGAACAATGGTGCTATATCATGGAGCAGTAAGAAGCAAACATGTATAGCCCTGTCCACGATGGAAGCTGAGTTTGTGGCATTATTAGCAGCGGTACAAGAAAGAGTTTGGCTTAAGAGATTTTTGGATAATTTAGGTGTTATTGAGAAAGCTGCAAATCCATTATTGGTTAACTGTGATAGCCAAGCCTATAGCGTACACCAAAGATCCAAAATATCATGGCAAGACCAAACATATAGATACCAAATATAATTTTGTAAAAGATATGGTTGCACGAAAGGATGTGAACTTACAGTACATATCTACGCATAGAATTGGTAGCAGATCCTATGACAAAGCCAATACATAGAGATGTGTTTTGTGGTCATGTAAAATCTCTAGGATTGCGTAGAGTCTGATGTACTGGATATGGTAATTTTACTGAGTTGTTCACATTTAATGAATTTGTGTTTTTTCATCATTAATGCCTATGAATCTTTGTTTGATCTTTATGCATCTTAATGCTCAGTGCATTACTTTAAGTTGAGAAAGTATGTCGGACAGATATAAAATTAGTCCACTCACATGGGTAATCGCCTATATTTACTGTGTGATAAATAGAGATGAGACTATTTTTAAGCTTATTATCTATGTGATAATTGAGAGCTCAAGCTTAAAATATATATGTCGCCTTAACTAAGTGTTAAGATGAGGACATGATATTTACTATGTCCGAAAGTAAAATAACCTACATATTTTACTTTATTTGTCTATAATGCCAGATGTGAGTTCTGATGAATTTTGTGAATGAGTAGATATGTGAACTCAAGTTAGACATTAGGTATGTCTGAACTATTATCTGTACGGTATTGAAGGTGTAGACATATGCTTCATGGGAAAGGAGTTAATACCGTAATACGTATTTCATACTACGTATGCATGAGACGACCAATAAGAGTGGCAAAAGTTTGATCTCAACCTTTATGCCATGTGAGACTCTTGAGGAAAAGAGTTCCTCAATTTTTAGTGCCCTTATGACTTTTACTTATTCTCAAGATTTCTATTTAGTGTTTGCTATCTTAGAATGTTGCCAATGGTCATGAGTTGATTCGATTTAATGGGACATTTCTAGAAAAGTAAGTTGAACTGAAATTGAGAGTTTGAAGGAAAGAGGAAGATCGAATTTGGAGAATCACATTGCAGTTTTGTATTCACTGGTCGACCAATTATGACTGTCTTTGGGATAATCATAATTGTGAATACAATATCATTGTTTGAAAGAGATCAAGAGAGATATAAATGTGATCGATCGATCTAGGATACTGCATACTAAATTTACTCGGAATGTGATGCCCATTATGAACTGCTATATATTCGTAACAGATGTATGGCAACGAGCTCTCAAAGTATGTTGGTCGCACGGACTATTCACCAGTATGAATGTTGTAGTGAAGAAAAAAGGATTCTGTTCAGCTCACCATGTAAAGTGGGAGTTAATGGTTTTTCAATTGATGGGCCTCAGTAGGGCCTGTTCGCCCATGTTGGTTTTGGCTCACCATGTGCGAGTGGGAGATGATAGATTTTTTTCTTTTTTGATGGGTTTGAGTTGGCCCGTCATGGGCTCGGCCCGTGAGTTGAGGGCCCATGGAGAAAGCTATAATAGATAAAGGAAAAATCTAAGAATTTTTTTTTTCTAACATAATAACGTACTTTTAAGAACGAGAGAAAACGCTCTCTGTCTTCACGTTTCTCCTGTCGCTTTTCCCCGAAGAGAATAATTCTCCTTTGAAGAATAGTGTCCGGTTTCCTTCTCGAATTGTAACATTAGTGTTTAGTCTCGTGGGCAAAAGGTACGCTCGATCCCGTGGCGTGCCTTCGATCGGTGATTCATGACTGTTTGTTCTTGGGTTCGTCTTCCGCTTTATTTTAGGGGTTCGATTTAGTGTCAAATCCGTTTTAGGGTATAAGCAATACCTAACACAATGGTTCACTTATAAAGAGAAAGTCAACGTCATACGTTCACATCTCCCTTTTGATGGAGTGAAATTGGTCAGTTCTTTGATTTTGCTTGAATGGATCGCCAGATCTGGTGGGAAGGAATGTGATGTTGTATGCTCATTGTCACGACCCACTCGAGGGTGGTCAGCCAAGTGCGTTTTAGAAATGTTGCCTCAAGATGAGCCGATTAATTACCAAGTCCATGCATGGTTCCTCTCGCTAGGTGATACTCGCTCTTGGTTTGAACTCTCCCAAAACTCTCTCAAACCCTATCAATCGTGACATTAATTGAATCAATTAGTTATGCAAATTTTGCTTTTTCTTTATGTGACGTCACTAACTTATTTGAGGCCAATTAGAAGCTGACTGAAATGCAAGAGCTTGTTTCACTTCCAAGAACTCAAAATTCTGGGAATGGGGAATTATTTATGTCTAACTTGATGTATTTTTTCTTTATTTCGAGAATGTTTTGAACATGCAATCTTACTCATTTTCTTTTATTCCTAGGTACATTCATCTATATGAACATGCCTTGCAAATTTGCACAGAAACAATTAACATTCACATAACACGATGATCCGAACAAGATGATAGTACTTAATAATTAGCTGCTAAATGATAGGGTGTCGGACAAATAATATACACCACCATATTATTAAACCCTAAGACATGACCCTATGAGCTAAACCCTAATCTAATCATGCATGCAATTCTATTGAAGTGATGCTACCATCCTAGGATAAATTAATGATACCATATTAAGGGAGCGTTTGTTTAATAAAAAAATAAATGATTTAGATAACATTTTCCTAAAAAAAACTGATTATATTGCTTACAAAATGCACAGGCGACGTGTATGAAAATATTTAGATATAAATTATTGCCGATAAAATATTTTTCATTGACTTACTATTTTAAATGATACAACTAATCATTTTTAAAAGAATGTTTTTCATATAATTTATTTTCCGTGAAATAAATGTAGCCTAAGACAACAAACTAAATCCGACCCTAACATGCTAGTCATAATCAAAATACGGCCTCATTATTTTATATTCACCAATTAGATGTGATCCTAAATGAATATCACTAAGGCTCCAATTGTTTCATGAATAATATTTTCCAAGAAAACATATTCCTCATTTTCCAATAATTGATTCGCTTAAGAAAACAACTTAATAAAAAAATATTTTCCTAGTCAAGGAAAACCTATGCTTAGATTTAGAAAATGATTTCTTCTTTAAAAATTAGAAATATTTTTTAAAATATGACTAGATATTAGTGCTTGACTCAAACTCTACTTGAGTCAATTGAGGTTAGGCCTGAACCCTGGTGCTTGTGCTCGAGTCCTCAATGCTCCACCTCTAGTCGTTGGCACTCAAGCCTGGGTTCATAAAGGCGATGCACAGGTCCTCGGCACTTGGGCTTGGATCTTCGTTCTTATAAAAATATTTTTAAAAAATAAATATTTTAATTATTTAAAATTTTTCTTTTCTTTCTTTTTCTTTTCGCTTCTTCCTCGAGCAATCACCAACCACAACGACCGGCCATATGCGAGCTTGAGCCTCGCCAACTTCTGGCGACCTCCATCAAGGCTCAAGCCTCACCAGCATCTGACGACCTTAGGCAAGGCTCAAGCCTCACCTAGCTCATCGGTCTAGGGCGAGCTTGTCGCTCTCCTATGGCTAGCCATCAACCATCACCGTGGCCGACAGCCCATTCCTCAATGGTTATTTATGATGTAATGGGCCCATTACAGCATTTAACCCATTTTAAGTTCAATTCTAATAAGGGTCGAAAATGGGTCACCCGCTGTGACCCATTTTCAAAACCTAAAGCAGTAAAGCGAGTCGCGACACTGCCCTTCGTCTTCGACACTTCGTGACTTCGTCAGTGACCCATTTCGACCCACCTCCGCCGCTCGCCTCCGCCACTCGCCGCCTCTGCCACTCGCCTCCGCCACTCGCCGCCGCGGCTAGCCTCCGAGTCGCCTCCGCCGCTAGCCTCTGGCTCTGAGGCTCGCCTCCACCGCTCCCTCGAAGGTCGACGAGCTCCGTCACCCACCTCCTCGGCTCGCCTCCGCGGCTCGCCTCCGCCGCCCGCCTCTGAGGCTCGCCTCCGCCGCTCCCTCGAAGGTCGACGAGCTTCATCACCCACCTCCGCCGCTCGCCTCCGCGGCTCGCCCATGAAATCGGAGGTGTCCGGGCCGACGCCCTGCGGTTTGGCCTCCAAGGCGTCAAGAGCAAGATCGTCAGATCTCACCCTCTCGAATCCGCCTACCAATCGGTAACCCCTTTTTTTTTTCCCCCTTTCCGTTTGCAGTTCTGCTATTTTGGATCAACATGTCGTTTTCTGCGAATTGGTGAACTGGGCCTGGTGCTCGTTGTAGGTTAGGCGCAGGGGAGAATTTCTCCTCAATTGCTACGTTTATCTGTCTCTGATATACTTCTGTGAGTATTCCGATGATACATTTTCTCAGACCTCAACTGACAGGAGGAATATATCTCTGAACAGAGATGATAATGAAGTGTGCAGGATTCCCATGGTGGATGTTTGATAAGAATACAGGCATTAGAGATGGCAGCACACAATCTAGGGTAGCCATTCTTAGAGACAGAGAAAAAGATCGTTCTGACCCAGATTATGATCGGCATTTTGATGCTGGATTTACTCCACTTGGTCAGATGCCGAGGCCTCAAGCTTCACTTAACTATATGCCTCCTTTTGGTGCTGTTATGAACTCTTTTGGAGTGACGGGATTGAATCAAAATACAAGTGATGCTGGGTACATGCAGTGGCCTACTGCTGCAATGATGTATGCACACTCATATGATCAACTCCGGCATGGTGTTGATCATATGTGAAGCAGGGGATTGTGGAATCTTGGCTTATGATGTGGGTCATGCGTTCTATTTCTTTGATGGGTTTTGTTCTTAATATCTTGAATCTTGAATAGCCGTGGCGCGGCGCTTGTTTCGTCTGCTCATTTCAGGTGCATTAAAATTTTAAGAATTCAATACTCGGAGTCCATAGTTATATTATAACATGATTGTATATTCTCTGTTGTTTTTTCTTTGTTATACGAGATTTTGATTTGGGCAACTCCAACAGGGACCAAATTTACTCGAGAAATCTGGGACTTGTGACTATGTGAGTGCTCTAAAAACTGGAAGTCCATTTTTTATTCTCCTGCAGTTAACAATGTGTTTGTAGGATATGGAACAAGAGAATGTATGTGTGATCCTAGCAAAATCACATGAGCATGTGTTCTTTTTTGTCTTTCCATGGTCCTGAAGTTCTTTCTGGTTCCATGGTTAATACAATGCTCAGAGGATGGGACTGTTTTCTGGTGCTTTATCATCACCAACATCATAATTCTATCAGGGATGCATCAAGTGGTTTCTCATAGTTTCTTCTTTATCCAGAGCACTTGACAGAAACTATAATAGTGAAGTCATGATCAAATAGCAGGATCATTGGTGCAGTATTAGCTAGAGATGTGAAGAGTCAGTCAATATATGCTGAAGTTTAATGATATTAGAACTTGGGCATTGTTCCTGTGTATTCACATTAATTGAAGATCAGCTAAAGATGCATGTTCTATTCGCTTATATGTCTGTTAAAAGAAAGGTGATGGTGAAGGTTAATTAGGTGCATTTTGGTTGGGAGAATCTGGAATGACATTTCGTATGTCTTAATTTCAGGCTACATCGTTGAGGCATCCTTCTGGCTGTGCTAAAATAATTTACGTTCATGGACATGGATGGGGTTGGTTTGGTATCCTCCTGATAATGTGAGGTTCTTATTTCCTTCTTAGGTCCTTTAAATTTTTGTGAAATATTTATTGTCCAAGTAATTTAACTTTGACCATGCTGTCTTGATTTTCTGATATCGTGTATATCTGAATTACAGAAGCCTATGTCTCTTTTATGCATTTTGCAGAAAGAATGCCAATGATGGTGCTCTAACAAACTTTGAGGTCCTGAGTTTCTTACAGTCTAGAGGCGCTTCAAAGGAAGTGGCTGCAACAGTTGCACCATCAGAATACAAAGTCTTCCAGTACTTAATCAACACCACTGTGGACAAGCAAACAAAAGTGAGTGTTTCTGACCTTTTGGGGAAGGTGAAAAAGTATGACCTTGCAAAAGCGGAGATGCTTAACATTATCAACCTTAGACCAACTTCATCGCAAGAATGTAATGTTAACACAGCACGTGCTAACTGGTTCACTTCCTGGTTTATTAATATATTAGTTTGTATGTTTTGTTTGAATTACAGATGTAGCTACTGGTTTATTAATATATTAGTTTGTATGTTTTGTTTGAATTACAGATGTAGCTATAGAATTATTTTCTTTGAACGAGCAAATGCGATTCTTATTAAGAGAAGCGTTTACTTTCAATTCCAGATTTGATGAAGCTCGCGTAAATCCGACTTGCGAAAGACCATTTTCATTCTTGCCTTCGCGGATGTTTCATTAGATAGTGTTCAAATAGCTAATACTTAGTTTCACGTTGCAAGTTTCAGTTGCTCAATAGTATGCACACTTTAAATAAGAGAAGCATGTACATAGTCTGATTCTTCATAAATATTTCAATTTATAGGCATTTTTAACATTTTTTATTTTATTTACTATTTTTTATTTTATTTTTTGGTCAAAACTATTTTTTAATTTAATTTGAAGTTTTTATCCAATTAGTATATAGCTTAAAGTGAGCGCGGTTTTTTTTTTAGAATATTAGTGGCTTTTAGCAATATGGGTCGTCGGGTATGGGTTGGGTATGGGTCGGGTCGGGTATGGGTGCTATATTTACCCCACAAAAATATAGGTCAAAACGGATTGAATGGGCCGAATATGGGTCGACCCATTTTCGACCCGACCCATACCCGACCCGACCCACCCATTTGCTACCTCTATTGAGGAAGAAGGAAAATGAATAAAGAAAAGAAAATTAATAAAAAATATTAAAAATAAGAAAATATTAAAAATACGAATTTGGAAAATTTTCCATATCAAATGGTGGAAAATATTCTCTAATTTATTTTCAGGTTTAAGCTAAATACCGAAAAATATCATCAATTTCCTAAAAATATTTTCCAAAAATGTCAGATTTTTCACGAAAGAAATGAAGACTAAACATCATACAACACGCCTAAGATCACAACCTTAATTTAGTGTCTATTTATGTCTTTTCAAGTTATTATTGTTTACCGACCAAAAAAAAAAAGTTATTATTGTTTATCATTTGTTAATTAAAACCATGACCTAACATTACTTGAACTGCCCTAAGACATGCCAAAGATGCACTAACTCAGCATAACACACTGAAACAGATTTGAAAAACAAGCACGGAAGATAGAAATCATACTAAATATGAAGGACCATGCCAATCAAATACATTTTAACATGTAGATGACATCAAATGCACTAATCAAGATGACAATACTAATTAGACACCAATTTCAACCTAAATACGATCCCAATCCACCAGAGCCGCTCAAGACCACCTCTGGACAACTGGAAGGGTTTCAACCGCTCCTCATCATAGTCGAACCAACCATGGCTCACCGATCAGACTTGATCACTACTTCAGATTTCTGGCTGAGAAACTCTTGAGTGAAGAACATTTGCACTTTGCATACGACATTCTCTCTCTACAAGTGAAAAATTTGGGTGGAGCTAGTACATTAGATCCCAAGCTATGAAAAGTGGCTTTTCGCTTCATATGAGTCTCACGTTGCAGGGATATATCACCAAAAGTCTCCACATGAGCTCAGGCCATCTTTGAAATGGGGAAATCTATGCCTGTCCCTCACAACTATCTCTCGGTTATAAATTTTGGAGACAAACTTAGCAGCAGAGCGACAATCCTCACAAATATTCTATTGGAAAAATCAATGCACGCACATTTTGTGTATAAATCAAGCAAAGAAGATTCTCTGATGACATCTCTCCAACCAACTCTCGTTTGCATACCGGCAGTGTACCTCTTTTACTAGGCTCACAGCTGCCAAACCTGCACAAGACCGAATAATCGTTCCAAAATCATAGAGATCAGCACTACCGATTCGACGGGAAAACTGAATTACTGTCTCGAACTTTACACTTGGACAGTACCCTCCAAGCAATGCAGAGAGAGAAACAGAATTCTTGTTGATCATCCTATTCGAAAGCACGTCGAGCTTCATCGAGCGGCCCACGCTTTCCATGCATGTCCGCAAGGCTGCTTTCAACGACAACATGCTCACGAAGACTAAAAGTGATGACCTTGGAGGCTACTGGTTCGCCCCGTTTCGGCCTCCCTAAATTCCCACAAGCGGTCCATAGGCTTCCAAATTGAAGTTATCTGACTTCAAATGGTTCATTTGCATGAAATAGAAGAACGCCAGTGCTTCCTCATACAAACCACTCTTCATATTCGTCGATATAACAGAAGTCCAACAAATAACATCTGGTTCAAGTAACTCATGAAACGCCCTGCGTGCTTCACTCGAACAACGATACCTACCCCATGAAAGCACCAACCTAACGTCACTTACCGAGCTCCGAGCATGCCCTGATGACCGCGGATGAAGTAAAACAATCAGGCTCAATCCTACTCCCCAGAATCCTCACATCACCCCCACCTCGAGAACCCCGACATCGTGCTGAAGCCCAAGAAATCACATCCTTAGCAAATAAGCTATCAAAAACACTCCGGGTCTCCAAATGTCAGAAATCGACTCGAAATAAAGAGTAGTCGAACGGTTTGGACGAACCTATTGTTCCCGAGGCCGGATTTGATGATGGGGGTGTTGATCTGGGCGAACTTTGGGACAGCGTCGCAGAGTGGGAGGGTGGGAAGCTAGGCAGCTCTGCTCCGCTGCTCGCTCGTTCACGACGGGGTCTCGTCGTCGTCGATGCCGGCAGGTGAGATGAAGCCGCGAGCGATGTTGAGGGGGGAGCTGAATCTACGTACGAGCTTGTTGGCGTTGATGGTGAGTGAGGATTGCATTTGAAGAACCGGGTTGGACTCGGAATGAATTCTTCCGAGTTCCGTTGTTCGTCGAAGTCCGCTCTCGCAAGAATCAGTCGCCGAGCCCGGACTGCAGTCACCGTCCTCTCTCTCTCTCTCTCTCTCTCTGCCCCTACGACGGGGTGTTCGGTCAAAGATGATCGGCCGCACGCGGCGCCACATCTGGCTCCATCATCGCTGGCTCGACCTTATCGCAGCTTCGTCGAGAGAAAAAGGGAAGTGAGAAGACCAAGAACCAAGAAGACACGAACCGCCGACGAAGAAGAAGAAGAAGAAGCAGATGATGAAGAAGAAGAGAGGAGAGAAGGGATCTCCATTCAGCTCCCGTGAGAGAGAGAGAGAGAGAGAGCACAAGAATGGCGGCGAGAATGAGAGCGAGGCTGTCATGTGAGTAAAAGATGAAACCTTTAGATACGTTTTCTTCGCTCATGAGATTAGTTCCAGCATAAGCACTACCGGACACAGTGGCAGATTCATGTTGCTGGTGTGAGAAACTGTGGAACTCTTCCTCAAAATGGATGCTCTCCATCTGGTATGCCCTGGACTATTATATACGCGCGCATGCTAGTCACTTTTTCTGTTGCCTCTGTTTTCTGTGGTCTATTTAACAGCTATATCTCCCTTTTATTATGAATCATTCTGTAATTCCATCTCGCTTGTGTGGATTTATAGAAAATTTTTCGGCTGAATTCTGATTCCTAATGACCTAGATCGGTTTAGCTAAAATCAAGCACATTCGCCTGCCTTGCCCTGTTGCTCCTTTGATATTTCATCTTATTGCTGTCTTTGTGTGCAACTTGTCCATTTGTTTTAGTCTTACCTAGCATCATAAGTGGACATATATAGCATGTTTCTAGATGAAGGGTCGGGATTTAAGAGATATTTCATGAGGTATGGAGAAGTTTTTTGTGTTGTACCTGCTGCTGTTGGAGCTGTATTTGGTTACTTTTGATTGCTGATTAGGAGGAATTCATGTTTGCTAGAAATTTAATGGGTTTATGAACCCAATACAGAAAAGAAAGTTACTTTCTTCTAACGAATTGCTTGAGCTTGCATCTAATTTATAAGCACAAGTGCAGATGATATCTGTGTGGTTTCCAACTTCCATCCACTACCTTGTAGCTTATAGGGTATAGTAACATGAGCATATAGGTGCCAACAGTTGCATGAGTTCCGAGCTTGTAAAAGGCTAACAGCAAGATATCTGGTCTGCTTACTCATGGCAGTTAATGAAAGATAAAAGAAAAAGAAGTTCTTGCTCATCCGACAGGGATTGTTTACAACCGGTGAAAACATGAATTTTGGTGCAGCTAAGAAGATGAGAACAATGAATAAATCCCAGTCACAGAGAGTAACAATGATGGACTTCCTGTATTTGAATGAATTTCCCTGGGGTTGCCAAACTCAACAGAGGTTCTTAGTTAAAATTGCTTGCTTTATGCTGGATTCGGATGAAGCAAGTTTGTACTACCCCCTCCTCTCTCTCTATCTCTCTCTCTCTCTCTGTGTCAGATAACTTTATAGCTATAGATGTGGGACTTCTTTCTAGCACTCGTGACATAAGCACACCTTAAATTTCATAAGAAGGATGGCTTGTTACTCCTAACTTGATCTTGTAGTCCAGGGATGCATCATTTCTAGGTTAAGGAGTAGCTTGAAGTTCTGAATGATGACTCGTGGCATGTACTTTTGTTTTTTACTTGCAGCATGTATTTCCAAGCACGAAGTCATTTCTTCTGGAACTTCAGTTCAGTTAGAGAAAACCTGGCCAAAATCTTTTGGCTCCACACCAAATGTCAAAGGTCCTCTACTTGATTTTAGAGATAACAGCAAAGAGCCTAATGAGAGGTAACTGGTTCATAAGTCATGATTCCTATATATAAACCCCAAATACTTGTTATGTAGCAAGATACGAAGTTCAGCTAAGTCCTGTTAACTGTCACATTGCTACTCTCGTGATAAGTTGACCTGCATATTGTTTGCTAATTTTCAGCTGTTTGGTATAGATTTCATAGTTATTTATTCAGGATAGCAGTGTCTTCTTGGGGCATTGTTAAAGGAGTTCAACATCTATTTTTCTACTTTGTTTGGTGTAGCCTTTTCACAGTAGATGCAGCTGTCAAAAAGTGTGTCTCAACTTTTATGGGCTGTTTGGCAAATTCTTCACAGCTGCAGCAGTCATAACAGTTTCTGGAACAGTGCCTCACCCAGGTTTTCATTGCGAATGCGCTTGTGTTATTGTTGCGGTTTTTGAAGCAATATAGTAATCATAAGGTGTTGGTCCCACTTTGGCTCTGAGGAAATGTTTGGTAGCGGTGAAATAGATACATTTAATTAACACCAGTATAAGGGCACAAACATATGTAAGTGCGAGAAGGGATAGAAGGAAAAAGGATCTAGTAAGTGGTTATCAGCTATTAAGGAGATGAAAGAATAGTGAAGAAAGTAGATAAATGGTTATTTAAGAAGAGATAAGAGGGATATTTGCTCATGTTCAACAATTATGGTGACCTTATGACTATAAAAAACTGAACTTCTCACAAAGAGCAAATTATGGAATGTACTCTCTTCTTTCTAGAGGGTTGGCCGTAGCCACAGAGTTGACAGAGACTTTGACTTTTAATGCCTTTTCTGTGTCCTTTTAATTTAGTGTTTCCCGTGAGAAAAAAGCGAGGACTTTTCTCGCTTTATCATAAATATTAGCTGCGCGGTGGCTCAACCGCTTCATCAGAGATGCTACCGGTACATGTCTGAACCACGTCGCGATCCCAGCTCAAGCTACCTTTCAAAGCTACCGGCCAAAGCCATACTTGGTGCATGTAAGCTGGATGGTTTGACGGAGCATCGTTGAACCAAACATGGTTCCTTCATATCTGACAGTGAAAAGAGAACTTGGCTAGAAATGGGGGTGGGGATCACTAAAGCAGGGCCTTGTTTCTAAAAGAATTGGGAATTGACGGAGACTCTTGAGCCAATTCCCGACGCCATCTTTCACCCACAAAAATCCAAGGTCTTCTTTGGAACATATCTGCTCGTTCTTTCTGAGGGATACAGAGAAAGTGCCCAGATGGACGGATCCTTTTTCACAAAAGGATCTAGTAAGTGGTTATCAACTATCTTTTTTTATTTATTTATTAGTAGAGAGTCTTGTGCTGAAGGTATAAAATGGAAGGCTGAGAATCCGTGGAGATCACACCAGTGAGGCGGGCTGTATTGTCTGAGCACTCCTCAGGTAAATCTATGGTTCCTTGCTCTTCTCCGTTTACTGTTTCGATTGCTCTATTTTCTTCTGACGAGTTGAATGAGAGTTTTTATTTATGTTTGATCGTAGATCCGAATTCAGTTACTGAGAGACATTTCTGCAATTCCCGGATCTCGGATATCCATATTCATCTTCTCCGTTTCCTGCTTTCTTTTGAGGTTCTGCTCCTCAATCTCCATTACTGCCTTTGTATTAGGACAATTCTCTCGAGATGGACAGAAAAGAACCCACTCCGTCAGAAGATCCGATACACGGGGCGTCTACCTCATCGACCTCTCCGCATAGAGGCGACTCTGGAGGCGGAACGCAAAAACCGAAAGGAAACGATCGCGACGTGTTCTTGAGCTCGGTAAGCTCGATGTGGAGCACGCTATTCGCCGATCTCCGTCATGGCCTCGTCATTGCAGGAATTGACACGTTCTGCAGTAGGCACTATGCGGATGAGAGGATTCTCTAAAGTCTTCAGCAGTCTAAGATCTCGATCCCAATTTTCGGGCGGGGCTTTGTTGACGACGAATCGGGCCTTCGCGAGCTTGTTCACATGTGGAAATGCAAGAGAAGCAGCGGGCAAATAGTGTTGCCCATATTTGATGGAGTGGGACCCTCGGAAGTGCAACTTGTTGAAGGGAGATCTATAGAAGTATTCTCTAGAAAAGAAGATCAGGTGGACGAAATGGAAGTAGGGGAATGGAGAAAAGCGCTCGCCGAAGTCAGTTCCTTGAGAGGATGGGAAGCAGAGAAATTTGCCTATGGGTACATTATTTTTCACCGAAACATTATTTAATTTCTCATGAATAGATCTTTCTTGAAAAATAATTTAAATATTGCCCTCCTATAGCTGAAATTCAGTGTTATTTGACAGGAATAAAGGAGCATTGGTTGAACTAGTTGTCGCACGAGTTGTGAGCCTGTTGAAAACAACTTTCAAGTTTCCCACAGAGTTGGTTGGAATTGGTGATCATGTGAAATCTATTATGAACTCAATAGATCATGAATATAATGATACAAGAATTATCGGAATCCATGGAGTGCATGGGAGCGGTAAGACAACTCTTGCTAAGGTCCTGTGGAACAATCTCTCTCGTGATTTCGAACATCTTAGCTTTGTACGAAATATTCGAGAAGTATCCCTACGCATGGATATTGAGTACTTACAAGATGAGCTCATTTGCGATATACTAAGAAGTCCACATAGATTGTCTAATGTCGATGAGGGAATCAACATCATTACGTCTCAATTTACAAGTAAGAAAGTCCTCATTATTCTTGATGACATTGATGATAATATTCACTTAGATGCCTTGGTTGGAGACGGTAGTTGGTTAAAAGCGGGGAGTATAATCATAATAACTACTAGAAACATGAGTATTCTTGATAAGGCCAATGCAAACCCCAAGCACGAACTCAACGAGTTGACTCGTATTCATGCATTGACCTTATTTAGTAGACATCTATTTGGACAGGATTCTCCTCCTGAGGCTGATAAGTATATATCTATGGATGTCGTATCTGGTATAAAGAGGATTCCCCTAATTCTTGAACTTATAGGTTCATCCTTCCGCCAAAAGAGAGACGAAGTATGGAAAGATACATTTAAGAAATTAAAGGACGATGTGCACAATAAGAACATGCAAGAGCTGCTGGATATAACTTATGAAACTTTAGATTATGACTAGTAACAGATATTTTTGGATATTGCGTGTTTTTTTATTGGATCATCTAAACAATATCCGACTTATATGTGGGATTCCTGTGGTTTTTTACCAAAGAAGGGGATTGAAGTATTAGAAGATATGTCCCTAATTGAAATTGACGAAGACGGCAAGTTAATAATGCGTGATCAACCGAGAGATTTTGCAAGGGAAATTGTTCGTCTTGAACATCAAAAGGAGCTTCAACAGCGCAGTAGGTTATGGATTTGTGAGGAAGCCCAACATGTACTTGACAACAACAAGGTAAGAGTTTTCTCTACTTGTCTTAGACGTTGAACAGGAGTCCATCTTCTCTTTATTGTTTGTGACAAAAATCGTTGCCAATCTCGAGTCCCAAAACTTGTCACTTCTACTGGCAAAAATTGATTGTTGTTCTTGCCTGATTACGGGACATGATTGAGGAGCAATTTGTTAGTTATTGATGATTGATATATATATATATATATATATATATATATATATATATATATATATTGTTATGTATAGTATTGTCACAACAACAAAATTACAAAAACAGAATATTTGATAAACCACTTTTAGAGAAACCTGACACACGTCAAATGATTGATGAAATAGTTGGTGACTAAGCAAATATGTCATGAAACATACTCATGCAACTCACCATCTCATATTCTTCTTATGATCCATGCGTTCTTTCTTCTTCGACCTAACAAATTAAGTTAATCACATATTTATATTATAATTAATCTCGAAATTACGAGATATTACATTACAGTAGAAAACACGAAGTATTTCTTAAATCTTGTGCATGACACAAGACTTCTACAATCTACAACACTTGAAAAATAGAGAATTTAATCATTCTTCCCATGCGATATAAAGAAGAAAAAATGTATAGAGAGAAGTCATCACTTAAAAAAAAGAAGAGAAGTCATCACATTTAATTGGAGATGAAAAAAGAAAAGTAATTTCTTGAGTAAAATATACATTTACATTTAATGTAAAAGAATGATAATGAAATAGTTTGAGGAATTTTTGACCATAAGTTTTAAAAAATCAGAAACAACTATTATCAAATGCACAATTAGGGATAGCTCTTCGTCCCATATATTTATGAAGCAATATTCATTGGTGAAAAAGCAACGGATCAAAATTTTCTTTAATGAGATTAATATGCGATATATTTGTAAAAAGTGGGAAAATTCAAGCCAGCGAGTCATTCCAATACTTTTAAGTTTAACTTTTGTTGTCATGTAACTAAATATGATTTTGAATCTTTTGTGATGATTAATTATGCTAAAAGGTAAAGAGTACACAACTAAAAGCAATCATAACATGTGGATGATTTGTTCAAGCATCAAGCAAGTGTCACGGGCCGATCGATTGGGATTGTGACTGCGCGGCGACTCGGGCAACTTTGGATCACCCAAGTCAAGCCTTGCTTGATTGAACACTTATTCGCTCGTATACCTGGATCGTAGAAAGAGAAAGTATCTAGAGAGAGGAGCTCTGGAAAAATAGAAGCTTTGTATTGCGGAAGTAGTGGATGCTTACAAATGAGGGAGGACACCCATTCTTATAGTCAATGGCCTCATCTTACAACCATTGATCTAGAATTCTTCCGGCAGACGAGATCGCACTGCCTACCGACATTAGTGCTAACTCCTAGCTACCAACATAATGTCAATTATCATCTATCGACATAAATAAGGCTAGGGACTTCTAGAAACTTCGGGAAGAAGGCTCGTTGGAAATCTAAGCGAGCATAGGAAGTCGACCATGGACGAGTCACTATCGTTCTAGGGGAACCTCTTGGATCGGTCTTCATTCGACCTGTGACATTCTCTCCCACTCAATCGAGCGACGTCCTCGTCGCTCACAGCTCGACGAACAACCTTCCTAGCTTTGGCACGGGCTCTCTTCCTTCGATATTGTTTGGTGCGGACGCTCACGTATGAAGGACCGCATCCTTCATTGATCACCTCAAACTTTGGCTCGGGCGCGGCACGCGGTGAGTACTAGACCTCAGGGAAGAGTACTTGGATTGGCATGGCGTGAGTTGGAGTAGGATCCAACTCTTCTTTTGGTTTTACCTCAGACAGCTTGTTCAAGTGCTTCACGGACTTCAAGTGTTTGTTGAGGCATCGGATCGTGGCGATGGTCTTGGTGTCGACCACTCCTTTGATCGTGGGGATCGTCATTGGCCATTTTGGGTCGATGATCACAATCATCGAGAGGGATTACCTCGAAATCCATCTTGCCCTTCCATCCACCAATCTTGACGTCTACATCAGGAGTTGTTCCTACGCCATCAAGCCCTTCGAAGTTAATGGGCTTGAATATCTGCCCAGACGGCTCCACGCGCAATCCCAAGGTCTTTGCCACCTCGTTGGACATGAACACATTCGAGGCTCCAGTGTCAACCAAGGTGTATAGCGCTTGGCCATCCACTTCAACTTCCACGAAGAACATCTCTATGTTTGGAACAAATTCCTTTCCTTTAGAGGGCGACCGAGCTCGGACAGAGTTAATCATTTTCATGCCTCCAAGTCGGATTTGTCGCCTTTCTTCTTTGGGCTCCTCCCCCACCTCTTCGATGGCTAGGAGGGCGTTGATTTGACTCTTCTTCGGGCACTTTTGGGTCTAGTGTGGACCTTTGCAGATCAAGCAAGGAGAGGGCGGAGGTTGATCGAACTTACTCGTGTAGTCCGTTGGTGGTCGACCCCTTTAGAAGGACGGCTTGGAAGTTCCTTCTCCCCATGTTTTGACTTTGCCGCATTGATCATGCGTGCCTCGGGGAGTGCTCCTTGCTTCGTCCTCGGATCGATCCGACCTCCATTCTCTTTCTCAACTCCTTGGTTCGGCTTTGGTGAGGTCAACGAGCGACTTGGCCATGCTTAGCGCACGCGCAAGGCTACTCACCTCCCGCCGCTTTAGCTCAAGTTGTCCCCATGGCTTCAATCCATCCATGAACGCTCCGAGAGCCTCCTCTTCGCTTAGGTTGCGAATTTGGAGTTTGAGCTCCGTGAACTCCATGTACTCTTGGATCGCATCTCTTTGCTCGAGGCGATGGAGCATGCTACGAGCTTCTTGTTGAGCGAACTCGGGGAAAAAATAGTCGTGGAACTCCCTCACGAAATCATCCCATGTGTCAACGGGATCGACGCTGCGTCTAATCTCATCGCACCTATTGCGCCACCAAAGCATTGCCGTATTAGTAAGGAACATGGACGCGGTTCTTACCTTGATTGACTCGTCTCGGATGTTGATGGCGCCAAAGTATTACTCCATGCTCCACACGATGTTGTCCACCTCTTGGGCGGATCGGTTGCCTTTGAACTCCTTTGGTTTCGGCACCTCAATTTTGGGCACCGCTTGAGTAGGCACCGCACCGTTGGTGATACTCAGCTTGCATAGGGTGAGCTCGGTCTTGAGCTCTTGGATCTTCGTCTTCATGACTTCGACCTCTTCCCTACACGAGCTTACCTCCTCAATCACTTGGACGCGCTCGTTCAAACCATCGATCGATGCTTCGAGAGCTTCGTCCTTGTCGTGCAACGGAGCTGTAGCTTGGTTGAGGTCGGTCGTGAAGTCTTCACGGAGCGAGCCCTCAACCTCTATGATCCGGTCTCGCACATCGTCAAGACCTTTCATGAGTTTGAGCACGGCACTCCGGACCTTCTCGAGCTTCTCATCGAACGCAGCTGCAACATCCATCGAGGCTTCCCTCTTCTTTGATCGGCCGCGAGTCTCTTTGACTAGCACAACCTCTCCATCTAAAGCCACTTCTTGGCTTGACATTCTCTCGAGCAGTTGGCGCTCTTCAATCTCCGGAAACAAATCTCTCTTTAGCTCTAATATCGCTTGTCACGGGCTAATCGATTGGGATCGTGACCGCACGGCGACTCGGGCAACTTTGAATCACCCAAGCCAAGCTTTGCTCAATCGAACGCTCACTCGCTCGTATACCCAGATCGTAGAGAGAGAAAGTATCTAGAAAGAGGAGCTCTGGAAAGATAGAAGTTTTGTATTGCGGAAGTAGTTGATGCTTACAAATGAGAGAGGACACCCCTTCTTATAGTCGAGGGCCTCATCTTACAACCATTGATCTAGAATTCTTCTGGCGAACGACATCGCACCGCCTACCGACATAAGTGCTAACTCCTAGCTACCAACATAATGTCAACTACCATCTACCAACATAAATAAGGCTAGGGACTTCTAGAAACTTCGGGGAGAAGGCTCGTTGGAAATCCGAGCGAGCACCAGAAGTCGACCACGGACGAGTCACGGTCGTTCTCGGGGAACCTCTTGGATCGGTCTTCATTCGGCCCGTGACACAAACATGTGCGAATGTCATGAGTATCTTTAATTAAAAAAAATTGAATATAAATGTTGAGTTGCAAAATAATATAATGAAGTGGCAAGATTGTTGAATAACATGCTACTGATGCTTTTCAGCGAGCAGATTTTTGCGCAAATGAAAATGTTATCAACGAATACAACATTGATTAGAACTGGAAAAGAGGTATCTATGAAGTTATTGAAAAAAAAAATACAGTAAAGATACATGAAACTTCTGAGGCAAAATTAAGTATGGTCTCATCTAAAAGAATAAAAGCTTGAAGTTAAAATTTAAACATCCAAAGAATTTCCATATTATGATCCTCACGATTTGTGCTCAATGTGCAATTCATCACGTAAAACAAAACACAAATTTGAGCTCCTAAAATATTTGGTTACAGCAAAGAAGAATGCGAAAGACTTAAGTTCCTTAAGTATTCAATTTAATCAAATTTCACTCCAATTTTTCTATAAGCAAGATCTCATTAATCTATGGGCAAATTGATCAAACATTTAGATGACTACTATCTCACCTTAACAAAATCAAAGTGGCAATAAAGAGAGAACATCCGACATCTATAGTATTAAAATGAGGAGTGAAAATCATTTTATCACATATAATCTATGATCGATTTTGCTTCCATGTACAAAGAAAAATACTCATGGAAGAAAAACATAATAAAGAAGGAATTTCAAACGTGGGTACCTTCTGGGATGACATTCCAGTTATTTTGCTATTGAGAATCGCAAAAAGGTACATCAGAAAAAGAGAATGGGCGTGAGGGGATTCAACAATTAGCATAATCTAATTTTGATACCTGTTTTAATGGTAAGTTTGATAGATGTATTTGGGTTGTAAGAGTCATGTTGTTTTACATATAAAGGATATGCAAGTAGAGTTTTGTTGTTTCACATATAAGGGAAACAAATTTTGGTGGATATATTAGAAGTAGCGTGTGCACGAACGGAGACATTTTATAGTTATTTTGAAAAGATGCAATTTTTGGGAATTCAAAAGGTGGAAATTGCGAAGGGCATAATTGGGGGAGGAAAAGTTGGGAAACACCTCTTTGAGCTTCACATTTTTACATAGATTAGATAATTAATATGTGACCACAATCTATCATTTCACAATGTTGAGTGAGAAGCCCACACCACAATAGTATCACAATAAATTGAAATTAGTATGTCTTTTCTCACATATAGTTGGCTCCATCTCATCATTTAAAACTCATGCTCCACAATATTTCTTATTCATAGGGCACTAATATGATTAAGGCCATCTGTCTCGACGAATATGACTCCAAAAGAAGCTACACAAGTGAAAACTTTAAGGGATTGACCAACTTGAGGTTTCTTAAAGTAAGTGGTGCAAATTTCACCGGAGATTTCAAGAACATGCTTAGTGAACTTAGATGGCTTCATTGGGAGCGTTGTCCCTCGAATTTTGTAGCGGCCAACTTTCATCCGAAGCAATTAGTTGTGCTCAATCTATCAAGGAGCGAGATTTCAGAGGATTGGGGAGGATGGGGTCCAATCAAGGTAAGATGTAAAGAAGGCATATCTCTATGAATAATGATGTGTTATCCAAGGGTCAATTGCACAAATTCTCCTTTCTTTCTTTTGGAAAAGATTAATATCCTTCCTTAGATTCAGGATTTTCCTTTAAATATAAGAGGATTTTATAGGCACCTAAATATACCAGAAACTTCGGCCCCTTCAAATCTTAAACTAATAGTATCCTAACCACCAATCATGCATAACATTAGGCATACTTTTTCCAACTAATCTATTAAAAATATAGTTACAGTATTTTTGCATGTCCTGATATTTTTAATCTAAATGGTTTATGGCTTCTAAGATAAATTCTCCCCTTGTAAAGGTATGTCTCTATGGCGATTCTTGTTATATTCTATGTCAACCTTCTTACATGAGAAATGAAAAGTTACAACTACTTAGTCATCATTTGGTTACGTTCATACAAACGCAACTGCTTTTGCACGGATTACTATTTGAATTATCATAGTCAGGATAATTATTTTAGAAACAAAAGTTGACCCCACTACTTCAAGATAAGTGCATTGCTTTATTATAGTTCTGTGAAGGGCGAACCATGTGTTATTTTTGTGAGGGCTAACCAGTTGATATTTATTTCAGTCAAATTGGAAGGTTTTCCTAATGCAATAAGAAAATATAGTTAGCACTTGTGTATTACTAACATTCTTTATGCAATGGGTATGTTAAAAAAACACTACTACTTAAGAAATATTTAAACAAAACAAATGTGAAGTAACGGAGAATCATGGCAATGACAACATGTGAACTGAGTTACGAAACATTTATATTCTTTTTTATACATTAAAAAAACAAGGATAGTGAAAAATCAAGCGTTGCAGTGTTTAATCTTAGAGGTAACCTCTCTTTCTTTCAGACGGCAACAAATGTCAAAGTCCTCAACCTTTCGAGTTGTCCATTTTCAAGAACTCTTGACTTGTCTACTTTCAAAAGCTTGGAGATTTTGATTCTTGAAAAATGTGAGAATTTGGAAGAGATTCATCCTTCTATCGAGGATAGCAAATCCCTTGTCTCCTTGAATGTCAGTGGTTGTAGGAGATTGGAGAAGCTACCCATTGGAGTTGGTAGATTGGAAGAATTAGAGGAACTTCTCATAAATGACACTGCTATACGAGAGATTCCGATGTCAGGAGATGGTTTGATGAAACTGGAGACTCTAAATGCCTCGTGTTGTGGGAGATTGGAGGAGCTACCTGCAGGAGTAGGTAGAATGGAAAAACTGAGGGAACTTCTCATAAATGACACTGCTATACGAGAGATTCCGATGTCGGAATGGGGTTTGAAGGAGCTACAGACTCTAAATGTCTCTGGTTGCAAGAGTCTAGAGGAGCTTCCGATTGGAGTAAATAAAATAGTAAAATTGAGGGAGCTTATTATAAATGACACTACTATACGAAAGATTCCAATAAAGTATGATGGTTTTCAAGGGCTAAAGACTCTGCGTGCCTCATATTGTGAAGAACTTACTCAACAGGATTTTTGGTCTTGTGAGTCATTAACTGAGCTAGACCTATCACATTTTGGGATTGAAAATTTTCCTGAAGACATTCTCTCTCTTGTGAATATAACTCGATTGGACCTATCTTATTCATGGATCGAAAAATTACCAAGACAATTCAAATTGAGAAGCCAGTTAGCTCAATTGGACCTATCTCATTCAGGGATTAGAGAATTTCCAAATTTCGAGGGCCACATAAAGTCGTTAACTCAATTGGACCTATCTCATACAGGGATTGAAGAATTACCAAAATCCATGGACTCCCTTAAAGCGTTAACTCATTTGAACTTATCTTATTTAGGGATTAAACAGTTACCCCAATCCATGGGAGACCTCATGTCTCTACAACACCTGTTATTACAAGGATGCTACTTGTTAAGACACTTACCTGATTCAATCAAAAGGTTGACATCATTGACTAAGTTGGATTTGCAATCCACAGGAGTTGCGGGGTTACCCCACGGAATGCAGAATATGAAGAATTTAAAGATCTTGGACATTCGTGGAACTAACATAACAAGATTGCCTGATCGATTCAGTTTTGCCCTACCTGACCTCGAGATAAGTTGGGAACAAATGTGATGTCATACGTCTGATCAATTCAGATCACGTTGTGTTACTCTACGTCTAGATTTGCAAGCTTCGATATCGTGATGTTGTATTAGTTGATTCATAGTTTTTGAATGATTCTTCAGTATGATTGAATTAGAACACAACACGTCTTGGATCACTTAAAGATTATGTCATACTGCTTACTTTTTGAATCGCCTCTAGGTCAGGTCTCTCGTATAAAACTACGTGTGAGTGGGGTTGATTAGAAGATTGATCACATTATGATTTTCTTGCTGGACTAAAAATAAGGAATAGGGGCATTGCGAGTTTTCAAAGCAAAGAGAAGAATTGAGACTCGAAGAGCATTTTCGGCCGAATTCATTCGAGAATCAGCTGAATTTGTTTGTACCCAGCGTCTAAACCTCAAAATCCAGACAGCTAGGTTTCAGCGTGTAACCTCAGTATCTGTGCATAAACATCGACTCCGACATGTGAAATACATTCGCGATAGATGAACCATTAGAAACGACTCTAATGATGAGAGGAGATCAGTGTCGCATCACACAAATCTTGTGTATGCTCTTCGCGAATTCCATGGATAATTCGCACGATTACCTGTGAAAAAAATGAGATTTCTGGGAGGCCGGAAATAGTAGCAACAGAAGTTTCGATCCAGAGAATGTGTCAAACACAGCATGGAGCTCAGGGCAGGTGAGTCCCCTGAAAATTAATAATCGTTCGTCATATTTTCCCAACACAGTTCCCTGATATTTCGGAGATGATTCTCTGCCGACCCGTTTGCTTTTTTTCTTTTTTTCCTCATTACAGGATGGCTGCAGAGGTTCCCTTTAACATCCCAAGCGTCTCTGCTAGACGATCTTCTGGGGGGTCATTTGGGTCTTGGAGCAAGTTGATGATGAGGATGCTGAGATGGCTTTGAATGGAAGGGTTTTGTACGAAGAGTGCTCGAGTCGAGCCCTGTAGCTTATGTTTTAAGGAAAGCCTGGGCTGGTACTTTCATCTAACGAATTACTTGAGCTTTTAGGGTATAGTCACATGAGCATATAGGTGCCAACGGTTGCATGAGTTCTGAGCTTTTAAAAGGCTAACTGCAAGATATCTGATCTGATTAGTCATGGCAGTTAAAAAAGAATAAAAGAAAAAGAAGTTCTTGCTCATCTGACAGGGATTGTTTACAACTGGTACAAACATGAATTTTGGTGCAGCTAAGAAGATGAGAACAATGAATGAATCCCAGTCACAGAGAGTAACAGTGATGGACTTCCTGTATTTGAATGAATTTCCCTGGGGTTGCCAAACTCAACAGAGGTTCTTAGTTAACATTGCTTGCTTTTATGCTGGATTCGGTTGACGCAAGTTTGTACTCCCTCTCCCTCTCTCTCTATCTCTCTGTGTCAGATAACTTTATAGCTATTGATGTGGGACTTCTTTCTAGCACTCGTGACATAAGCACACGTTAAATTTCATAAGAAGGATGGCTTATTACTCCCAACTTGATCTTGTAGTCCAGGGATGAATCACTTCTAGGTTAAGAAGTAGCTTGAAGTTCTGAATGATGACTCGGGGCATGCACTTTTGTTTTCTACTTGCAGCGTGTACTTTCCAAGCACGAAGTCATTGCTTCTGGAACTTCAGTTCAGTTAGAGAAAACCTGGCCAAAATCTTCTGGCCCCACACCAAATGTCAAAGGTCCTCTACTTGATTTTAGAGATAGCAGCAAAGAGCCTAATGAGAGGTAACTGGTTCATAAGTCATGATTCCTATATATAAACCCCAAATACTTGTTATGTAGCAAGATATTAAGTTCACATTGCTACTCTCATGATAAGTTGACCTGCATATTGTTTGCTAATTTTCAGCTGTTTGATATAGATTTCATAGTTATTTATTCAGGATAGCGGTGTCTTCTTGGGGCATAGTTAAAGGAATTCATCATCTATGTTTCTACTTTGTTTGGTGTAGCTTTTTCACAGTAGGTACAGCTGTCAAAAAGCGTGTGTCAACTTTTATGGGCTGTTTGGCAAATTTTTCACAGCTGCAGCACCCTCAAAGCTGCAGCAGTCATAACAGTTTTTGGAACAGTGCCTCACCCAGCTTTTCATTGTGAATGCGCTTGTGTTATTGTTGCGGTTTTTGAAGCAATATAGTAATCATAAGGTGTTGGTCCCACTTTGGTTCTGAGGAAATGTTTGGTAGCGGTGAAATAGATACATTTAATTAATACCAGTATAAGGGCACAAAAATATGTAAGTGCGAGAAGATATAGAAGGAAAAAGGATCTAGTAAGTGGTTATCAGCTATTAAGGAGATGAAAGAATGGTGAAGAAAGTGGATAAATGGTTATTTAAGAAGAGATAAGAGGGATATTTGCTCATGTTCAACAATTATGGTGACCTTATGACTATATAAAACTGAACTTCTCACAAAGAGCAAATTATGGGATATTACAGTTCAATTTGATATTTAAAAGCTGCTCACAAATTTTTAGTGAATGTAGAGATATAGTAAAAGGTTCTATGTGGGTGTGTCTTTTGCGATTTCGAGGTTCAATGCCTTGGGATGCTTATATCAGGAAATAGTTACTCAAAGAGTTCCTTAGAGTGTATTTGAAGATCCATGTTCTGTTGTGGCCTAGAAACAGTAGATATGAGAAGCAGAAGCCAGTCAAACAAGAATCATGAGCCACCCGAAGCAGTCTAATAGTTTTGAATGCTGAAAAGGTCCAGAGTACAAGAATATGCTTGTAATAATATGGGAAATTTTTTATCATGCTAATTCTGTGTCTTGTTTGGTTCACTAAAGTGAAGATGCATTAGAGGTTTTAAATGTTGTGGATGAACTTATTTTGTTATAAAAGCACCGTCTATAATCTGATATACCTACTGTGGAAGTTTTGTATTTTAGTGTTTTCTTGATCCGATGAAATCTTGTCATTTGAGTATATAGGCGATGTGGTAACCTTGTTTGCTTTGTGCAATATGTTTTCGTTCAGTCACAGGAAGGAGATTCTAGAAAGGGGAGCAATTTACGTTATTCTGTTGTATTGACTGAGAATTGCATTTGCATACCTACACTTTGTTTTCTTTGGAAAAGTTTGTTTATTTTATGGAGTATCTGAATTGATTTGCATATTGTATGGATAGGAACTCTGCTCTAGGTCCTTACGAATTCTTTTTCCTGGATTAAATGCTTGTTGGATCTTTGTCTAATGCAGATCAGTTGGGTTTTTTTGTCTTATTAGTTATTGGAGACAATTATAAGGAATTGTGGAGACATTGTTCAAATGCATGTAGCTGAGAGAGATGTTCTTCATGAGATAGTGAAAATTGTGAAGAAGAAGGTTAGAAATTTTAATGCATTTGGATGCTGAAAGGTACCTGTTGGCTAAAACTTCACGGTATTCCTGATTCTTCAGCCTGATATCCATGTCAAAGAGAAGATACTGATCTTGATAGAAACTTGGGGAGAAGCTTTTGGAGGACCGAGGGCTAGATATCCTCAATACCATGCTGCCTACCAGGGGTTGCTGGAATTTATTTTTCCTTCTCTTGAGAAAAGACTTATTTTATTTGTGATTTGGATGATGTATTTAGGTCTTGACAGTACCATACCATTTACCTTTTTCTGGTATTGGTCGTTATGTTATTTTAGTTATTAATCACTAAGTCCACTCATTTTCATACAGCGAGCACTAGCAGGACCAGTGTCCCCTCAGAGAGTGGAGGGTCCTGCGCTGGTTGTTACACCTCCACAGACACAACCTCTTTCATCATATCCGCAAAATATCCGCAATGCTGATTTCCGGCCAGAGCCATCTGAGTCTTCTGCTGAGTCCAAATTTCCCACATTGAGGTGCATTTATACGTAGAAATACTGATACCTTTTCTCGTCTTTCAAAAATTTTTATTTCTTACAGATTTAGGTCAAAAGAATTTTAAACCTGCTGTTTGTATTATAGTACTGTGTGGAACTTAACATTTGTCTTTGCTTCTAAGCGGCAAAATGATGTGAATCGCTGCGGAAGGATCGTTCTACGAAGGCCTAGATGGTGCGAATTACAAACCTCGACCTCCAATCAAACCTATGATTGGCAACTCAGTATGAACGTGACCTGTTGACGAACACGTGTCAACCAACCAACGTTATAGACGCCACGAGCGAAAGAATTCGCTATCTCGCTCGATAAGTCAAATCGACCGTCACAAGGGAATCTTGTTTAGGTCAAGTCCTCAAAAGAACAGTAAAAGAGAATCTCTCAATTATTTCTCAAAGTAAAATATATCTATCCCCAAAGAAATTCAGTCAGTCTTATAGGCATTCTAGCCGCCACACAAACCCTAAAACCAACCCTAGAAATATAATACGTTATATTCTAGAATATTCCTAAACAAGAAGATATATATATATCTATAAATATATATCTATATATATATTTGACTTGGTCAAATATTTGGTGTCCATATAATCAAATTTCTTCAAGATTTCCAAGATTCTTCAAGATTTGATCCAAGGTCATCTCCATGTTAAAGATCACGAACCATGACGCCAACAGCTTACCTAAATTGCTTGGCCCGCGCTCGAGTGATCGAACCAGTAGGATTAGACAATGGGTCCTTAGCACCTCCTCCTCGATATGGCTCGATGTCCACATCATTCCCTCCCCGTGCAAAGGATTTGCCCTCAAATCATCACTGGCATCGAAAAGAGTCAAGTCAGAAACATTAAATGTGGCACTAACATCATACTTACCTAGAAGATCAAGCTTGTAGGCATTATTGTTAACTCTTTCCAAAACCATGAAAGGTCCATCCCCTCGTGGTAATGACTTAGAATGTCGCTGCTCAGGAAATCTCTCTTTGCGCATATGAACCCAAACCCAATCGCCGGGTTCAAACACCACTTCCTTGCGCCCTTTGTTGGCTTGCCTTGCATATTGCTCAGTCTTGCGCTCAATATTTGTGCACATCTTCTCATGCAACACCTTGACAAATTCAGCTTTCTTTGCTCCATCTAAATCCACACGTTCATCAATAGGTAAAGGGGTTAAATCTAACGAAGTTAACGGATTAAAACCATAGACAACCTCAAATGGTGTAAATTTAGTAGCAGAATGCACGCTCCTATTATATGCAAACTCAACATGTGGCAGACAATCTTCCCAAGATTTTATATTCTTTTTAATAATAGCACGCAACAATACCCCTAAAGTTCTATTAACTACCTCGGTTTGACCATCGGTCTGTGGATGACAAGTAGTAGAAAATAATAACCGTGTTCCTAGTTTTTCCACAATGTTTTCCAAAAGTAGCTAAGAAATTTAGAATCTCGATCTGAAACAATCGATTTAGGCATGCCATGCAAACGTACAACCTCCCTAAAGAACAAATCAGCAACATGAGATGCATCATTAGTTTTATGACAAAGTATAAAATGAGCCATCTTGGAAAATCGATCAACAACCACATAAATAGAATCTCTACCATACTTAGACCTAGGCAATCCTAACACAAAATCCATAGAAATATCTATCCAAGGATGCGTTGGAATAGGTAATGGTGTATACAAGCCATGCGGTTTAGTTGTAGACTTTGATTGCTTACAAGCAATGCATCTCTCACAGACACGTGTAACATCTCTCTTCATATGTGGCTAATAAAAATGTTCATGTAGTACTTCATAAGTCTTACTAATGCCAAAATGTCCCATTAAACCACCACTATGCGCTTCTCGCACCAACAATTCACGCAAAGAACACTTAGGCAAACATAGTTTGTTTTCACGGAAAAGATAACCTCCATGCCTATAGAATTTATCAAATGTAGTGTGTTCACATGCTTCATATACTCTCCCAAAGTCATCATCATCAGTATATAAGCCCTTGATATGCTCAAAACCTAGACACTTTGATTCTAAAATAGTTAGAATCGCGTACCTTCGAGAAAGTGCATCGGCTACCACATTCTCCTTACCTTTTTTGTACTTGATCACATATGGAAAAGTCTCGATGAACTCTATCCATTTGGCATGTCTTTTATTCAACTTTTGCTGCCCTTTCAAGTACTTCAAGGTCTCGTGATCGGTGTGGATTACAAACTCCTTCGGCCATAGATAATGTTGCCATGTTTCCAAGGCTCGCACTAAAGCATACATCTCCTTATCGTAGGTAGGATAATTCAATGTTACTCCACTCAATTTCTCGCTGAAATAAGCTATGGGACGCCCTCCTTGCATCAACACGGCTCCAATTCCTGTACCAGAAGCATCGCACTCTATCTCAAAAGTAAAACTGAAATTCGGCAAAGATAACAAAGGAGTATTAGTCAACTTATCTTTTAGCAGATTAAATGCTTTCTCTTGCTCTTCTCCCCACGTGAAACCCACGTGCTTCTTGATAACCTCAGTTAAAGGTGTGGCAATGGTGCTAAAATTTCTCACAAATCGCCGATAAAAACTCGCCAATCCATGAAAGCTACGCACCTCTCCTACTGTCTTAGGCGTTGGCAATTCACGAATTGCTTTGACCTTTTCTTCATCAACCTGTATACCATCAGCACTAACAACAAATCCTAGAAATACTAATTTGTTGGTAACAAAAGAGCACTTCTTTAGATTAGCGTATAATCGTTTGGTCCTTAAAACCTGCAAGACAGCTCGCACATGCTTAATATGGTCATCAGGGCTTTGACTATATATCAAGATATCATCAAAATAGACAACCACAAATCGACCAATAAAAGCACGCAAAACATGATTCATAAGTCGCATAAACGTGCTCGGTGCATTAGTTAATCCAAATGGCATGACTAACCACTCATATAACCCATACTTGGTCTTAAATGCAGTTTTCCATTCATCACCTTCTTTCATCCTAATTTGATGATAGCCACTTTTCAAATCGATTTTAGTGAAAATGCAAGAACCATGCAACTCATCCAACATGTCATCTAACCTAGGAATAGGATGTCGATACTTTACCGTAATATTATTGATTGCTCGGCAATCGACACACATTCGCCAAGTTCCATCCTTCTTTGGCACCAACAAAACAAGGACAGCGCACGGGCTAAGACTCTCTCTCACATGCCCTCGCTCCAATAGTTCGCTAACTTGCCGCTGAAGTTCCTTTGTCTCCTCGGGATTGCTTCGATATGCGGGTCGGTTAGGTAACGACGCACCAGGAATCAAGTCAATTTGATGTTCTATGCCTCGAATCGGTGGTATCCCTCCAGGAAGTTCATCAGGAAAGACGTCTTCAAATTCCTGCAATAAAGACACAATAGGACTAGGCAAACTTGGGTCAAGATCGTTAGTAGAAAACAAAACCTCCTTGTACACAAGTACAAGCATTGGTCGATCTAGAACTAAGGCTCTCCTCACTTCACTTGATTTTGCATAAAAATTATTTTGCCTCTTTTCTTTCCTCTCTTCTTTTCCCTCGGTTTTTACCACAATCTTTCTCTCGGCCTCTCCTTTTCCTTGCGTCTCAGACACACCACGCAAGCCCTCGGATTTCTCACATTTTCTCTCTCTCTCTCGGCTTCTCGTTGTAACTTTAACTGATCTTGATACACCTCACTAGGTGTCATTGGTACCAAAGTATAAGTCTTTTGATTCATCACCAATGAATAACGATTAGTATATCCATCATGATGTACCTTTCGATCATATTGACATGGTCTTCCAAGTAAGACATGACCCGCTTGCATAGGTACAACATCACACTCTACCTCATCCTTGTATTTCCCTATCTCAAATGGAATTCGAACTTGTTTTGACACCTTCACCTCACCACTATCATTTAACCATTGAAATCTATAAGGCCTAGGGTGCTTTGTCGTTTTCAAACCCAACTTATCCACCATAGTATAACTTGCCACATTCGCACAACTATCTCCATCAATTATCATACTACAGATCTTACCATTCACCACACATCTTGTATGAAACAAGTTATCTCTTTGTTGATGATGCTTCTCCTCTTTTATTTGCACACTCAGGGAACGCCTAACCACCAATAAGTCTCCTTTTATAGCCACTTCTCCATCACTACAATCCTCCAACGGTGGCATCTCATCATCCTCTTCTTCCCTCTCACTTTCGGACTCAACATCACCATGTCCAGTCATGATCATCACCCTTTTATTAGGGCATTGATTCGCCATATGACCCCTGCCCAAACACTTAAAACATTTAATCTCACGAGTTCTAGTGTTAGGGTTTTTGGTTTTACCTGAAGCCGGATTCGTTCCAACTTTACCATCCCTCTCCTTATCCTTTGAGGTTTCGGTTTTGGTGTTGTTTCCTCTCCAATTTGGCTTCTCATCTCTCTTCCATTTGGATCTCCAATTCTGATTTGAACCTCCTCCACTCTTGTGATTTCGATCCAACTTCAATTGCCACTCAACTTTGATGGCTTTGTCCACCAATTCCTCCAATTCAACATAGTGTTGCAGCTCCACCACCCTTGCTATGTCTCGGCTCAAACCACTCAAAAATCTTGACATTGTGGCCTCACGATCCTCCACCACATTAGCACGGATCATGGCAATCTCCATCTCCTTATGATACTCTTCCACGCTCTTATTGCCTTGTGTGAGATTTTGTAACTTTTGAAATAAATCTCGATAGTAATGACTTGGCACAAAACGCCTCCTCATCACCGCTTTCATCTCATCCCACGTCTCTATCGGTCTTTCACCATTGCGCCTCCTACTAGTCACAAGTTGATCCCACCAAATTATAGCATAATCAGTAAATTCAACAGCTGCAATTTTTACCTTTTTGAGCTCAGAGTATCATTGGCAATCAAATACCATCTCCATGCGTTTCTCCCACTCTAGATACACATCGGGATCATTCTTTCCTTGGAAAGAAGGAATCTTCATCTTGATATGGCCAAGTTCATTATCTTCTTGGTGTCTAAACCCTCGGGCTCCATTCCACCTTCCAAATCGAGCATCTCGATCATCCTCCATGTCAGCCTCATCATCATCATAATGCCGTTGCCTTCTAGGTTGTATTCTAGAGGCATCTCGCTGATGCTGCGGCCTTCCTCGGGGTATCTCTCGGTCACCATCAACTCTCATGCCATTCCCCATCATTCGGCCACTAAGCTCCTCCACTACGACCCTCAATTGCTGGATGCTTTCCACGAGCGCTTCATCCCTTCATATGTAGTCAACCTCCCTTTGATTCACGCTTTCTTCGCGCGACATATTTTAGACCTGCAAATAAACGTTAGTCACAAAAATCCTCACCAATCGCTCTCTCACGTGTTTCTCTCAAGGTGTTTGTCACTCCCCTCGTGTTTAACTCAAGTCTAGGCTTTTTTTTTACCCTCAATTAACCTCACACACTCTTGCCTTTTTCCTCTCGTATTCTCTTTTCACAAGCTCTTTATTGGACTCAAAACCTATCTCTCAACCCCCTCACGAAAATCAATCAAACTAATCAAACAAGATTAGATCACTGCTGATTTTGTTTCAGCAAGTAACAATTTCAAACCAACAAGTACAACTTTCAAAATTCCAATTGAAACGCAAATCACTACTGATTTTGTTTCAATTCGGTCCACTAACAAATGAGTCGCCTTCTTGATTTTTTTTTTTTTGTTCGGCTATATTTTTTTTTGCCGAATCTGTTTTTTTTTTTTCTTGCGCACTTTTTTTTTTGTGCGTTTTCTTTCTTTTTCTTTTTTTTCTTTGAAGAAATTTCTCTGTTTTTTTTTTTTTGACGAACTCAGATGCAATTTAAGATGCTAGGAAAAAAAATTAAAACTAACAGCAAACAACTATGTATGGAAGCACAAAACCAGTCAGATCCCTAAATTGGCTAGAACCGAAACCCTAACTCAATAAATCTCAAATTGCTGAATATAAACAAAAAAAAATTAAAGATAAATAGACCTTGTAGAAGCAAGCTCTAATACCAAATGATGTGAATCGCTGCGGAAGGATCGTTCTACGAAGGCCTAGATGGTGCGAATTGCAAACCTCGACCTCCAATCAAACCTGTGATTGGCAACCTCGGTATGAACGTGACCTGTTGACGAACACGTGTCAACCAACCAACGTTATAGACGCCACGAGCGAAAGAATTCGCTATCTCGCTCGATAAGTCAAATCGACCGTCACAAGGGAATCTTGATTAGGTCAAGTCCTCAAAAGAACAGTAAAAGAGAATCTCTCAATTATTTCTCAAAGTAAAATATATCTGTCCCCAAAGAAATTCAGTCAGTTTTTTATATAGGCCTTCTAGCCGCCACACAAACCCTAAAACTAACCCTAGAAATATAATACGTTATATTCTAGAATATTCCTAAACAATAAGATATATATATATATATATATATATATATATTTGACTTGGTCAAATATTTGGTGTCCATATAATCAAATTGCGCCAAGATTTCCAAGATTCTTCAAGATTTGATCCAAGGTCATCTCCACGTTGAAGATCACGAACCATGACGCCAACAGCTTGCCTAAATTGCTTGGCCCGCACTCGAGTGATCGAACCAGTAGGAATAGACAATGGGTCCTTAGCACCTCCTCCTCGATATGGCTCGATGTCCACATCACAAAATATGTTCTTCGAAAGACAGAGTTTGTTTGGTAAGACTTTTGAGTACTTTTTATTTTCTTTAATCCCGTGGCTTACTCAATTTGACTTTTGTTAACGCGAGGCACCTGAATTTTCTTTTTCAAATATACAAATAATAATTATTATTTTTCAAGCGAATTCAAACAAGCTCACTATTGCCTTCTAGCTTGTATGTATCACAGAGGTCCTATCTTTGTGATCCTTAGACAGTTTGTATGATTTTGTTGAAACGAACTTTTTGATTATTGTTTTACGTACTTTTTTGGTACACTGATGATTAAAGGATTGTAGCCCTAGGAAAATGGGATAATTTAGTATCCTGTTAAAGGACAAATTTGCAGCACCTTGCTTCTTTCATATACTTTGAGGTTCTCGAGGCATAACTTAATGTTCTTGTGTAGCTTGACAGAAATACAGAATGCACGGGGATCATGGATGTGCTTGCGGAAATGCTGAATGCCATAGATGCTGGAAACAAGGAGGTATATTTTTCAATTTGTGATGCTTAATTGAGGATGTATTTTTATGCATCAAGCAGTTGAATTAGTGGGAGCTGATAGTATCTTATTGAGATAATATAAGGTTGAAGTTCACCTTTTTAAAAGTTTTTCCATTCATTTGGAAACCATCTGGTGATATTTCTTTTGCAGTTACAATTGTTCTCTTAATGGCATTTTTTTTATATATATTTGCGGGGGCTTAGGCAGGAGATCATTGTTGACTTGGTAGAGCAGTGCTGCACCTACAAGCAGAGAGCGGTGCACCTTGTAAAATCAACATCGTAAGGCTCAGATGCCCTTTTTGCTGAATGTATTTTGATGCTTATCATCTTCTCCAGCTTTCCTTTTTGGTGTTTAAATACTCTTGCTACCATGTCCATAGGTGGGACATTTTAGCGGTTGTCCTTTTTTTCGTTTGGTGAAGAGGAAAACTTTATATATGTTTTCTTTGCTTATAAGACTAGTTCCAGCATAAGTACTATAGATGCAGTGGCAGATTCATGATGTTGGCGTGAGACAGTGTGAACTCTTTCACTCTTCCTCAAGATAAAAAATACTTTTCATCTGGTTTGCACTGGACTATTTTATGTGTGGCCACTAATTACTTGGTTGCTGTCTTTGTGTTATGTGAAGTTCAATAGCTATATCTCTGTTTTAAAATAAATTGTTTTGTATTTTATCTAACTTGTGTGGATATCAACTTTTGTCTTATCTGGTGAAGAGGACACTATAATAGACAATTGCTTGACTGATTTCTGATTCTTAATGACCTTAATTAGTTTAGCTAAAATCAGTGTATTCATATTCCTTGTCCTGTTGCTTCCTTTGATAATTAATCTGATTGCTATCTTTGTGGTGCAAATTGTCCATTTTAGTAGCATAAATGGACGTATAGCATGTTGCTAGATGAAGGGTCAAGAATTAAGAGATATTTCGTGAGGAATGGAGAAGATTGTGTGTCATTCCTGTTGCATTGGAGCCAGGGTGTTTTTAATTACTGTTTGTGGCCGTGTATTGGCACTACTTGTTTGGCATTGAGATCATGTACATTCTTTGTAAAGTGAAAGAAAAGGAAATCTCCTTGACCTTTTATCTCTTATTGGGGCCTAACCGCTAATAAGTGCACGTCATTAAGTTGATATAATTCTTATAGAATCTCGTGGTTAGAGTTGGTGCTACAGCAGATTTTTATGATAATTAGAGTATGCTGAGAGAAGAATTTGTCAGAATGATACCAGGATTTTCAATCTAGCATGATTATTGGCTTTTGATTTTGAGCATACCGTCATCGCAATGATTTCTCGTATCTTCAGAAGATGTACTTGTCAGTGAAGATTGGATGAGTGAGTTTGTATAGGTTTGTGTACATTAGAGGAACTCTTCTTCAGTAGGGGAAACTATGTCTTGCTGTTCTGATCTCATTATTGTGAAATGTAAATTGCTTGGCTTTTAGTGGTGTTCATATTATGCTATACTTGGTATCATCGCTATATTTGTAGAACGTTTTGGCCGAAAGTTAAGCTCCGTCGTTTTTCTTAGATATTATGTAATCTTGGATTTAGCAATTCTCTACAAAGTTCATGGAACAAGACCTTTCCTGGGGTGGCTGTCTATTTTATTTTTTTTAATTGCCCTAAAAAGAAACAGTGGTGTTGTTTTCCATCAATGATGTTGGAAGATCTTAGTGTAGATGCTGATTATAATTGATTCTAGTATATCTTTGATTAATTCAGTAAATAGGAAATTCTTATTATTGTATATTGTCTTTCCTAGTTTATTTTTCTTCCTTACATTATAAATGTACATTGTACTAACATATAGAAATCAATACAGAGACCACATTTTTACCATATTATTTTCTTCCTCTTTTCTATCATGGTATCAGAGCTACTCGTTTCCTAACCTAGCTTCCGCAATTTCCCGAATTGCCTTGGTCTTCTTTTCTGATCTTGTTTACTGCACTTCCTCCTCTGCAAAAACAAATCGGCAAGGCAATTAGAAATTCAATCTTGATATCATGACAAAGGATAAGGATGTTATGAATCCTGCAGTGAAGGACTCATCCTCCCAGGATCGGACGATTTCACCTTCTGATCACATTGGATCGACTGAAGAAGGGCAAGTAACCAACAATGTTATTGCTCCTGTTCTTGCTTCAGTGTAGATGCCCGGTCCGATTTACTAGCCCTCAGTTCAGTGGTACCCTTTTGTCCCATACCCATATGGGACTGACCCGACTGGTGAATCGGGTGCGATGGCTACGGGTCACAGACCCGGACTCATACCAGGGTAGGGAATGGAGCCCTACCTGTCTCCACACGGGTCGCACCAATCGAGTCCAATAGAGTCGGGTCACAAACCCGGTTTCACACCCGGATTCACGGCGGAACCCTACCCGTTTCCACACGGTTTGCATGGACCACCCTACCTATTTCCATTCAACGGCGGGCGGCCGGAGCTTGGAGACCCGCTTTATACATCACCGGCGGACGGGCCGGAGTTGCGGCTAATCAGTCAACAGCTCACCGGATCGGTGAATTATCACTCTTGGGCTCGCGATCTCTAGCAAGCACTTGTCACCAAGGCCAAAGAAGGCTTCATCGATGGCACGGTCCCTTACCCGACGGAGGAAAGATTATAGCGACATTGGCAGTGCTGCAATCAACTGGTGCGCACCTGGATCGGGAACTGTTTGGCGTTTGATGTTGCCGCCAGCCTCCCTCCGACAGAAGATTCGAAGCAATTCTGGGAGAATATACAAGAGATGTATGGCAAATTAGACAAAGCGAGGCTTTTCTCGTTAATACAAGCCTTGACCGAGCTGAAACAAGGCAATCTCTCGGTCATTACTTGTTTCAACCGGCTGTCGGCTTTGTGGAATGAGATCAAAGCGGCGGAAGACAAATTAGAGGGACCGGAGGCCACTCTCCGACAATATTACACAATCAAAGAGAAGGAAAAGGCGACAAGATTCCTTCTTACTTTGAACGAGTCATACTCAGCTTTTCGGTCGCAAATACTTGCGATGGATCCTCAACCGCCGCTTGGACGAATTTTCCAATTGGCTGTTCAAGAAGAAAATCAGCGAGTAGCCGCGGCTGAGCAGAATCGGGTTGGTGAAGGAACGGGCTTCGCGGCGCTTCCATCTGGTGTTCTATCGACGGAGACAATCACCGGAGCTGGGGGGAGTCTCGGAGCTGCGAAAGGGAAAGGAGCACTTGCGGCGTTGGCGAGCAAAAGAGAGGAGAACCCTAGTCTCGCACGTTTGGATGACTGGGATCGATTTTCTGGATTGGACGGCCTGGATAGAAGCGCCCGATCTGACGGTCGAGGGAGGCGCGCTGGATTCGACGGACTGGATCAGATTCCTAGGATGAACGGCTAGGATCGACGCGCACGATCGGACGGCTTTGGTTTGATGAACTATTCAAACGGATTGGACGGCCCATATTTTGCCACGTCAGCGCCAGTTTATAAAGGATCGTATGGCGCACGAAATGCCATGTGGCAGGGAAGGTCAGTGGGCAAAATTCAAAAATTAAAAATAAATATTGTGAATATTGCAAATGTCCACACCATATTGTAGATACATGTTGGAAGTTACATGGGAGACCTAACAACAAAAAGGAGAGAGAGTCTTCAGTCTATCAGGTTTCTGCACAAAAAGGTGGTGGAACATCTCAGCAGAGTGTAAGCCTTTGGCGCCGTCTTTTGTATTTTGTCCAAAGCTATATTATTCTTTACCTTTACCAAAAAAAAAAAAACATCTCAGCAGACCATAACCTAGGAATAGTATGAACATATTGTGCAAGCTTTGAGTTAGCTTAAGACTGGTGACACTGGTGCGGGATTCTCAGGTACTTTTCTCCATGAAAGGAATTCATTATCTATTGATGCATGGATTATCGATTCAAGCGCTAGTGACCACATAGTCCACAATCTTCTGTTACGGTACGTCTTCCAAATGGGAACATTACACATGTCACTAAAATCGGTACCGTACATCTTGGTCAAAATTTTGTTCTTAAAAATGTCCTATACATTCCAGCCTTTGAGTTTAATCTTCTCTCTGTCGCAAAAGTATGTATGGACAATTCTTGTAAAGCCATATTCAATTCTAGAAATTGTGTCTTTCAGGACATTTCGACTGGTAAAGTGATGGGCTTGGGTAATGAGGCACAAGGACTTTATTTTTGGGTTAATTCTCCAGGAGATTTAGAATTATTGAATAAGGGCATTTATTGTAATGCAATCAATTATAATAAAAATCTCCTTTTGCATCAACGATTGGGTCACAGTGCTAAATTTTCTCACCCAAAATGTTCCATTTGTCCTCTCGCTAAACAAACTCGAGCATCTTTACCAATTAGTACATCTTGAGCCAAAGATTCTTTTTCATTACTTCATATGGACATTTGGGGTCCTTACCATACTCCACATCGCGATGGATCTCGCTAGTTTCTTACGATTGTTGACGATTACAGTCGTGCCACTTGGCTATACCTTATGTAGTCAAAGAGTCAAACCTTTACTCATTTGTTGAAATTCCTTTCCTTAATTAGGAATCAATTCGATAAATCTGTACATTGAATTCGTACAGATAATGGGCGATAATTTTTTACTTCTGATTGCATAAATTTGTTGTCTACTCACGGGATACTCTATGAAATTTTTTGTACTTATACTCCATAACAAAATAGAGTTGTTGAGAGAAAACACAGACATCTTTTAGAAGTAGCTCGTGCACTTAAATATCAAGCCTCAATCCATGAAAATTTTTGGGAAGATTGTGTGGTCACAGCTGCCTATCTGATTAATCGCATGCCAAGTAGGATTCTTCATGGTAAAACTCCATTTGAGATGCTTTACAAGAAACAACCAGATAATAGCCATCTTAGAGTCTTTCGTTGTTTATGTTATGCAACAAATGTGGGTCATCGAGATAAAATGAGCCCCCGCGCAACACAATGCGTTTTTATGGGATACCCTTCTCTTCAAAAGGGATATCGTGTCATGGAGTTTTCTACAGGACATTTCTTTACGAGCATAGATGTTGTTTTCCATGAAGAGACATTTCCCTTCCAAGAAAAGCTATCTTCATCCCAAGATACTTTACCAGAAAACAATCGTTTTCTTCTAGTTGATGAAGATTTATCAGCACCTGATTTTCTTATGGCGCATCCACCCCCTATGGCGCCTAGCTACACACCAACACCAGTGGAATTCTCACACCCAGAAATGGAATTACTAGCTTCATCTGAGGAAGTTCCGTTATATGTAGACACTACGGAAATGGCTGTTGATTCATCAATGACTCCTGCACATATAGCTGAGCCACCTCGTCGTTCTGGTAGGCAGAGTCGTCCACCTACGTGGACAAAGGACTATATCTGTTCCGTTGCAAATTTTTCAGGTACACAATATCCTATTTCATCCTATGTTTCCTTCAATCGGTTATCCGTAGAGCATATGTGTTGTATTAGTCGCATTTCAGAAGAGCATGAGCCATCTTCATTTACTGAGGCATCTAAAGATCCCAAGTGGCGACATGCAATGGAGTCTGAGCTTGTTGCACTCATGGAGAATCATACTTGGGATGTAGTTCCCTTACCATCGCATCGAAACCGATCGGCTGTAAATGGGTTTACAAAATCAAATTCAAATCAGATGGTTCCGTAGAACGATATAAAGCTCGGTTGGTAGCCAAAGGTTTTACCCAAAGAGAAGGCTTTGATTATCACGAGACATTCTCTCCAGTTGCCAAGGAAGTCACAATCCGGTCTTTCTTATCTATTGCAGCAATACACACTTGGTCCTTACATCAGATGGACGTCAACAATGCTTTTCTCCATGGTGATTTAGATGAAGAAATCCATATGGATCTTCCTCAAGGATTATGCAGACATGGGAGAATCGGGTATGTCATCTTCGCAAATCCTTGTATGGATTAAAACAAGCATCTAGGCAATGGTATGCCAAGTTTACTGCTGCACTAACCAATGCAGGTTTTCAGCATTCCAAACATGATTATGCTTTACTTACACGAAATGTGGGAAAATCATCGATCTATTTGTTGAGATATGTTTACATATTGGTTATGGGAAACAATGATTCTCATGTTGCAAAATTCAATGAATATTTACACTCCACTTTTCACATCAAAGATTTGGGACCTCCCAAATACTTTCTTGGCATTGAAATTGCCAGATCTTACAAAGGAATTTCTCTCAGTCAAAGGAAATTTGTCTTGGAAATCGTTTCTGAAGCAGGGTTATTAGGTTGCAAGCCAGCAGTAATACCCATTGAACAAAATGTCAAATTGATGACACATGAGTATGATCTTGATTCTCCTTCATTGAACAAGGATCCATTGCTTAAGGATCCGTCAGGGTATCAGCGACTTGTTAGAAAGTTGATATATCTTACCATGACAAGACTTGATATATGTTATGTGGTACAGATACTCATAATCATCCACTATTACTAGAAAACCTTTTCCACCAATGATTTGCGTTTTAATAGGTCCAAATAGGTCCATATGCAAAAGCTGCAGTACACGAGTAGTGGAAACTTTATTTATTGGTTTGCAAGAGTTTATAACTTTGCTTACCAAAAGACGCATGGTGTGCATAGATCGGACTTTAAGTAATTGAGAATAGGCAATCCTCGAACAAGTTTCTTGGAAGAGATCTTGGTGATTGCTTCATTGGTATGGCCTAGTGCCATAGATTAGCTTCATCTTGATATTAAGCCTTTGCGATCTTTTTCATGATTCACATCCGGAAGATAGATATTTCCATGTCTTCGTTCGGTAAAAGATTGAGTAAAGTCTTTGCCGATTCCGAACACGTTCCTTCCGAAATTGATCTTGAAACAAGTATCCCACACAGCGCTTATACTAAGCAAGTTGTAATTTAATCCTTCAACTAAGGGAGACATTCTTGATTGACGACTTCAAATCTTTGTCAATTCATGCATATGCCTAAAAAATCACACATGAATGCAGCTTTGAAAGTTGTAAGGTACTTGAAGGGTTGCTCGGGACTCGATATATTTCTATCTCGTGAATGTGATATGGGGATGACAGCATTTTGTGACACCGATTACGCCACTTGTCCAATGACTAGGCGATCTATCACCAGTTTTTGTATCAAATTGGGAAAATCGCTGATTTCCTAGAAGACCAAGAAGCAGTCTACCGTGTCATTGTTATCAGCTGAGTCTGAATATCGAGCCATGGCAAAAACCACCTGTGAGATCATCTGGATACGAGGACTTCTTTCAGATTTGGGAATACGAGTCAGTGGACCAAACAAATTGTTTTGTGATAATGATGCTACACTTAAGTTGCCAGTGAATCCAGTTTTTCATGAGAGAATGAAGCACATAGAAGTTGACTGTCACTTCACCCGCGACAAAATCAAAGAAGGAGTTCTCGTGACAAAAGGCATCGGAACAGTGGATCAGCCTGCAGACATTTTCACTAAGCTGCTATGCCAAAGACAGCACAAGTTTCTATTGAGCAAGCTTGGTGTCCTCGACATATATAGGCTACCAGCTTGAGGGGGAGTGTTGGAAGATCTTAGTGTAGATGCTGATTATAATTGATTCTAGTATATCTTTGATTAATTCAGTAAATAGGAAATTCTGATTATTGTATATTGTCTTTCCTAGTTTATTTTTCTTCCTTACATTATAAATGTACATTGTACTGACATACACAAATCAATACAGTGACCACATTTTTACCATATTATTTTCTTCCTCTTTTCTGTCAGATGATGCTTCAAACTTTCATGATCGTGGCTTGATAGACCTCCCACATTGACCCCATGACATTCACTTCAAGATGAGGGGTGATCTCCCATGATCACAGCAGACTAACTACATTGCAGAGGTGCCCTTTTCTTCTCGTTTTGCTTTCACGACCAGGTACGAGGAGAAATACTTCATAGCGATTCACGGGTACGAAGATCCTGAGAGCGTTTGGATGAGACCATTGCGTAAACGGAGTGAAGACATTAAAGTACCTAAAGATGCCCTGGCAACGGCAATGCTTCTAGGGAAATTCTCGCATGCGCCTGATAATGGTGAAGCATCAGATTCGATGAGTTTCGCATGAGACTCGCATGCTCTATGGTTCAGTTGTGCTGGGGCTGCGTCGGGTGTATGATGCAAAAACGGCCCGTGATGCGAAGATGAGAAACGACATACTTTACTTGTGAAGGAGAAATTAGCGATTAGAATCTTGTTGTTTTTTTAATCCAATGGGTTAGCCAAATTTCAAGTACGCAAGTGAGCAAATATGCATGGTGACAAGGGACAACCCATCGTTTAATGAAAATGATGTTAAATAAAGGGTCCATTCGTTTTCGCAGAAAATAATTTCCAAAAACGTTTTCGGATTTTCCGGCATTCGTTTTACGGAAAATGAATTCATTGAGGAAAATGTTTTCCATCAAAGAAAAAAAGTTTTCTAAAGTAGTGGAAAACATTTTCCTCACTTGATTTCTCTTATCTCACATCTCTACAAATCCTGACTTCCTCCTCCCCCTTATTTTTCTTCTTTTCTTTTTTCATTCCAATTATTTTTTAATTTTCTTTTTTTTTTAATTCGAATTATTTTTAATTTCCTTTTTTTTTGTTTCCCATTTTCTTCTTTCTTGGCTAGTCATCAAACCAAGTGAACCTCAAGCTCGTCGATCTCAAACTCGCGCTCGTTGATCTGGCGAGCCTTGAGCTTGACGCTCGAGCTCGCCAATCTGGTGAACGGAAAATATTTTCCTTACCGAACATCGGAAAATATTTTCCGAAACATTTTCAGATTTTAGCCGAATACCAGAAAATAGTTATTTTCCTAGAAAATGACTTCTAGGAAAATACTTTCCGGAATGGCTCATTTTCCGCGAAACGAACGGACCCAAAGATATGTTATCAAGCACGATTATAGGTTTTTTTTTTTTAAAATTAAGAAACATTTAAATAGCTAGAAATAAGTTGAATGATTTTCTTAAAACAAGTTAAATGATTTTCTTGTTTATAATTGAAAAACAATAATAAACATATTCAAACGGCGCATAGAGTGCTGCTAGGATTCAAGTATTTTTGCTATCATTTATAAACAAAAAGAAAAATTTATCTTGCTTTTAATTTATTTAAACGTTTTCTTTAGAATTTTTTTGCTATGCCAAATTATCCATATTTATTTGTCACCATTTTTAGTGAGAAACATTTTTCATGTTCAGATGCTCCTTAAAATTTTATTTATTTTATTGTTCCATGATTACTTTCACAAGTGATTTTCATAGTTAAAATAGATGTCAATTAGCTAGAACTAACGAAAGGAGTAAAAACGTCACTAGTTTAATAGGACGTAAGCAAATACCAATTGCTGAAGGACAGTTTTGAAAGGCTTACCTCTTGTCACAGGATATGAAAGGGATGGTCATGGATATAATGAGATGCAGTTGTCATTGAAATTGCACAAAAATTTTGAAGGCTCTTAGACCTAATTATCAGTTTTGTGGCTAAGAAAAAAAATGTAAGAGCAATCAACATCATTTTTCTGATTATGAAAAGCAAATAAAATATGTGCTTTTAGATTTATGAAAAATTCCTTTACGAAGTTTTAAAGATGACAAATTAATCAAAGGCTATTAATATGAGTATTGGTTGTGTAGAATCAACTTGTTGGTGCACAAACCAATATACAGATGGAGTGTGTAGCAAGTATGTTCAAGGGTTAGTAGTGCTCTAGTTCCATAGAATGTGAATAAGATATTTGACGTGAAGAGTATCTAAGGCTAGATGGGTGAACAAGTTGTAGAGGTTCCTTAAGGCATAGATGGACCACTAGAACGACAACATGCTTGGAGGGACAGGTATGTAGATGGTGAACAGTGAATTCAACGTGAAGCGCGAAAAGACTTTTGTTTTTAATGGATTATGCATTAAATAGTAGCATATATATTTTCAAATCTCAATGCTGATACTATCTTTGAAGCAATTGACGCTGAATGTTTGAGCGTTTAACAATGAAAGATACTAAGGGCGCGTTTGGTAACACTTCTATTCTCGAGAAAAATTTTTGATCAGAAATTATTCTTTTTTATTCTGTTCTCGGGAACAATTTTTAAACATTTTAAGCCGTTTGGTAATTATCCAAAATTTCAATTCCCGGAATAGAATTGTGTTTGGTACCGTACTCAAAATTTTACTCAAAATCATTTTCTTGTAATTTTTAAGTAATTTTATTTCTTTTTTTTTTCCTTTATTTCTCCTATTCTTCTTCTTCAAGTGGGGTGACCTCACCTCACCAAAGCGCCACTGGTCTTTGGGGAGGCGGCTCTCATTGGCCGAGCCTTGCGGTAGCTAGGTAGCTAGGCAAGGCTCGGCCGAGCCATGGCTTGGCGAGCAGCCTCGCTTAGATCTGGCGAGGCCGAGCTCGCTGGACTAGTTGCCGGCGACTGGCGGCGATGGACGGCGGGCGGCGGATGGGCGGCGGACAGAACTACGGCGACGGCGGTAGATGAAGAAAAGAAAAGGGAAGAAGAATAAGAAAAAAAAAAAAAGAGAAAATATGGCTTGATTCTAGAATTGTTCTGGGAACAAGAATAAACTTTTTTTTATTCTTGATTCTGTATCAAATTTACTTCCAAAAAAAAAAAAAAATAGAAATTTGTTCTCACGAACAAAAATTTTACTAAACGTATTTATGTTTCAAATCTACTCCCGGTAACAAAAGAATAGAAATAAACACTATTTGGCATGTTGCCAAACAATCCCTAACTCTCTCGAAATAGAAAAAAAAAAATAGGAAAATAAATTGTTTCTTAAGATAAAGGAAGGCGAGTAAAAATTGAACAAGATGGTTCTCTTTCTAAAGCATCTTTTTCAAATAAAGAGAAACAATTTCTTAGACAGAGTAAAAAGAGAAGAAGAGAAAAGTATTCCTCCGAACATTAGAACTATAGGATCGACATGGACGCTAACAGAAAAAAATAAAATAAAAAAAATAAAAAAATAATAAAATAATAATAATAATAATAATAATAATAATAAATCGATAACCGGATTGTACCATACGTAAGGCAGGACTAGTGGCTAAAAGGTAGAGTAAAACAGGACTTTGATTACTTCGATGTTCAATCTCCAGTGACAAGGCTTACAACAATTTCAATAGCGATGGCTTCAGAAGCTACTTGGTATTTCATCAGATGGACATTAAAATTGCCTTCTTAAATGACGATGTAGATGAAGAAATTTATATGGATCAACTAGAAGGCTTTGTAGAAATTGGTCAAGAAGATAAAGTCTGTAAATTGAATAAATCCTTTGTATGGACTTCAACAAATACCAAGACAATTAGTCTAAAAAGTTCAAGTGAGGTTTGGCTTTAAAAGTAATAAAGCTGAAAAATTGTGTTTATGCCAAAAGTCACAAACAATGGTTGTATTGTTATTACTCTTTATGTTGATGATTTGTTTATTTTTGGATCGGATTCGGAAAATTGATGAGGACACTGCATCTTCCATTAAAAATTGTTTTAGAGTTCAAAACTGTGAATATGATTTTGGGAATAAAGGTCATTTGAAAAGATAATAAAATATTTTTGAATCAATCATATTAGTGCTTAATAAATTTGGTTTTCCCAATTGTGGACCAAGTGATGTGCCTTAGGGTCCTATTGAGTCAGTGAAAAATAACGATAGACAATTGATCGAAAACAATATGTCTTATGTATGCTATGAAATGTCACAAGACCCTATATTGCATACGCACTAGGAAAATTTGATAGATTAATGGGACATTCATAACATAAAAGGCATCATGCATTCTTTCACGGTGGTTCTTCTCCTTCATTTGAGCGTTATTCGGCCGCGAGTTGGGCTTCAAGAAAAATTTAAAACGAAGTCTACATGCATTGCATTGTCTTCTATGGAATCCGAGTATTATATTGCCATGTCATTAGCCGGAAAAGAAATTGCTCGTAACGAAGAATGCCATTAAGTAAGATTGAACTTAATTGTTCGTAGCGAACTAATCGCACGAGTGTGGAAGTCATGGTCGCTTCTGATGGGCTGTGGTAATGTTCTTAAGCTCTCGCGAGGCTGAAATAAGTGCACGATCCATAATGCACGGCCTTAATAGAACCGACAAGCCATGTGCAATGTAAGCGAAATCAAATTTGCAGATTAAGATTAAGGTTCGTCCTCTCAACTGTTACATTTTGTTTCGCCATAGGTTCAAGAATATCTACTTATGGTTCACGCCTTGTATCGATACTCAATATTTTCCTCGCAATAATTCTTCCTCAGAAAAAAGTGGGGGAATGTCGTATTTTTCTAAAATGATTTGTTGGTTGGTTTAATTTATTTTGTTATGGAGAGTTTTAAATTGTGTAGTACTCATCTAGTATTTTAGTTCTTATCCATTGGTTAGTTTGTTGCTTTTGAAAATTGGGTTAACATCATGAAAAATCCTAAATTGATATTGTGATAAATTTACTAGAAACAATTTTTTGGTCACTTCAAACTAGTATACATATGATACATTTATTATCAATTAGTTTCTGTCAAATTTTATCATGAAATTACTGAATTGAATGATATATGGTAATAAGTTAGTTGACGTGGCAAGTTCGCGTCGAAATCCATAAATCTCTCTGTTTCTTTAGTCAGCTCTAATTTGAAAACAAATAAAGCTTATTCTCTTTCTCTCTCAAAGCACGAAAAGCCCTAGATTGTCTTCTGACTAATTTCGTTGATAGAGTTGGAAGATGACGTGCTTCTCTTCGGACCACTTCCAATTGAAGCCATCGAACATCTTAATTCGGTGATAACAAGCGGAGGGAAAAAAAAAATCAAAGACGAGAACATTATCAAAGATAAAAGTGAGCTCTAACGAGTTTTGATGCATAATCACGAACACAAAGAAAAAAATGAAGGAGTATGCTCGATGAAGGGGAAGTCAAAGAAAGGTAAGAGTGCTTTAAGGAAGAGAAATAGAATGAGTTCTATTTGTTTTCAAATTAGGGCTAATTGAGAGAGAGAGTGTGTTACGAATCTTCACATAAACTTATAACATCAATTAAGTTATTGTCATGTGTTTTCTAGCTTAATAGTTTCACAGTAAAAATTGACAGAAGTTAATAGAGAGTAAATTATGAATTTTCACATGAACTTATTACGTCAACCAAGTTATTGTGTTTTAACAGTTTCACAGTAAAAATTGACAGAAGTTAATAGAGAGTAAATGTGTCACTCGTATACTAGTTTGGGGTCTTAGGTGACTGAAATATAAGTTTATGGTAAATTTGTTATATGCTTATCAACTTATGATTTTTTTGTGATCCAAATAATTAGTTTATGGTAAATATATCACAAATGTAGCAATTTATAATTTTTCGTGATGGTAATCCTTCAACATTTAACAATTTCATAACATAAGAATTCAAAGGTTATGATCGAACAATTGTGTCCATTAGCATCCACGTCGTCTCTTTTATCTATTTATCCATGGCCATCTTCTACAAAACTAAGAGATAACCATTAACTTTATGCTATCATCTATTCCTTCTTCCCCTCTGCATCCTCTTCATGCTTTCTCTATATTGGCTTTCACTTCGAGGCTTGAATCCCATTCATTATTTGCAAGGTCGGCAGACTAAGCGAGGAAGATGAGCGCATGAGCACTGTATCCCAGAGACCGGATTTCTATTGGAGAGGACTGCATTAGGTTACGAGTCTTTTCGGGGAAATCACTGTCTTCGTCAGGAAATTTCATCCCCTAACACATGGGTGGGTCATCTATGTGGGCACTGTTTGGTAAGTCACTTTCTAGTAGCATTGAAATGACTTCTGCTTTGCAAAGTTGTTTGATTCGTAGACATCAGAACAAAGGACATGTTAGGTCCAGGACGAAAAAAAAAGGACATGTTGAGTGGTGGTAAGGGTCCTTGTTGTCGCCGATGACCACAATTTCTTCAAAATAGTTGTAAATTTTTATTGGAAAGTGCAACTGCAATCAAGAATTGAGTACGGAACATCATACTGAAAAGTATGAATAGATTCTACGCCCTTTAAAGTGCGATTTCTAGGTGATTAGCAAAAAATGTTGATAACACGGACTTCAAATTCGATATATTGACTTTGAACAGTTAAATATTCCATTAGATAAACTATATCCATGATGTCAACGTACCTTTTTTTAAGGAAAGAAAAGAAGAAAAGAAAAAATTGCGGAGACTAGGAAAATATATTTTAAAAATATAGCTGATTCACAAATCACATTATAGCAAAAAGAAAAAGAAAAAGAAAAAGAAGTAAGGCATCTGATTGCAAGAGACATTAAAAATATTTCATCTGGACTGCAGATCTCCATCGGAGGTTACGACTTCCATGGCTGCGGCTCCATTATGAAGGGAAAAAGATTTCATTAGAAAATAACACTTACGATCCATTTGGTTTGAGAAAACATTTTTAGGTCATTGAAAACCAAAATTGTTGTAGGTTTCCATTTTTTTTATTTTCACAAAAACACTTTTGGTAGAAATATATATTTTTAATGAAATGGAACTAAGAATGGGATTGGTGTATTTTACATAACATATCACAATTTATCAAATTTCTATACTATGAGCCTCCTGAAAAGGAATCTATTGATTGTTTTCCCAATTGGTTGGATCGTAGGTACAACGATTTACTTAATGGGTGAGATCTCTTTGTTCAAATCGGCGATGGGTCAATTGCACCAAGGAAAAGAAAAGAAAATAATAGAATAAGCATTTGACTTCTTCATCCATGCTCCACTTGGCTCGAGGGATATAGCTCAATTGGTCAAACTCTGCTCTTATAATGGGTCGTTGCAAATGAGTTTGGAGTTTCTTTATATACTACTCGTGTTGTTTTTTTTTTTTCAAGAAAGCAATGATAAATTTATCTCACCAACTGAAATTAAATCTTTTAAGTAATCTTTTCTCGATGATCATCTTAATTAGTGGAATATTACTTAAGTCATCTAACAATATCTTGTTCTTTTTGGCTATTTAAAGGAATTCGTTTGCCCGTCATTAATATTAAATATCATTAGAATTTCATAATTATCTCGCATGACTTTATAAAATACAATGGAACAAATTTGGAGGAGGAAACCTCTTGGAAGCTTCTTGCAGCTCCCGATTGGAAAGAATTGACTCGTTTAGCTTAAAAAAATGATTCAACCTTCCAAAAAGCTAGAGGACTTCGGTTAACACGGAGATTGCTTCAATAAATGATGGATTTGTGCTCCAAAGCATCCAATCTCACGTCTTATTAAAAATGGAAACTCGATCGGGGCCCAACTGTCTTGGAGCTACGATTTTTTTTTCCCTTTTGTGCGTGGTATTTTTATAACTCGTATGCATGAGTGTAAAGGCCTAACTACTTGAAAACTCATGAAATACTTTGTAAGTCCCACGACTAGTTAAGTTTGGGTTTTTATATGTATAGGTGGCTTCAACTCAGAGTAGTTTTGATGATATTTGGATGATATCTGAACATATGACCTCCAATTTCTAAGATTAAAAATATTTGATTTAGGGCATGCATGATAAAATTTCTAAAAAAAAATCAAGTTTTAGCAAGAAAATGATTTCTCAATTTTTATTCTCTAAACGAGTTTCTGAATAAAGAAATACGTTTAATAACGATTCAAAATTTCTATTTCTGAAATAGAAATTTGTTTGATAACAGAATTATATTTCTATTTTTTGGGGTGGGGCAAGTGTCCAGTGTATCACGAGCGGTGGGCGGGCAGTGAGCGGTGGCAAGAGTGAATGATGAAATTTTTTTTTGTTTCTCACTTTTGTGTGGGGTAAATTTATTATATGTTTATCAACTTATGCTTTTTTGTGATCTAAATAATTAGTTTAGGGTAAATATATCACAAATGTAACAACTTATAATTTTTCGTGATGGTAATCCTTCAACATTTAACAATTTCATAACATAAGAATTCAAAGGCTATCATCGAACAATTGTGTCCATTAGCATCCGTGTCATCTCTTTTATCTATTTATCCATGGCCATCTTCTACAAAACTAAGAGATAACGATTAACTTTACGCTATCATCTATTCCTTCTTCCCCTCTGCATCCTCTTCATGCTTTCTCTATATTGGCTTTCACTTCGAGGCTTGAATCCCATTCATCCTTTGCTAGGTCGGCAGACTAAGCGAGGAAGATGAGCGCATGAGCACTGTATCCCAGAGACCGGATTTCTATTGGAGAGGACTGCATTAGGTCACGAGTCTTATCGGGGAAATCACTGTCTTCGTCAGGAAATTTCATCCCCTAACACATGGATGGGTCATCTATGTGGGCACTGTTTGGCATCTTTTGTGGACTTGCATCTATCAAAAGTGGACTTTCCCATCGTGAAGATGCCGGACTAATCACCTTTTGCAAAGTTGTTTGATTCGTAGACACCAAAACAAAGGACATGATAGGTCCAGGCCAAAAAAAAAAAAAAAAAAAGGACATGTTAGGTGATGGTGAGATATATAGCATCGACATGGACACGCGACATGCGACACGACACGACACGACACATTATTTTTCAAAAAATAAAGAATTCCGACACGCTTCGACACGTTATTATTATTATTATTATTATTATTATTATTATTATTATTATTATTATTATTATTATTATATGCAAAAATAAATAAATAATAATAAAAAGACCATATAATTAATTTATACTAAAAATATTAATCCAACATTTGTTAATATCATTTACTGTCTTAATTTGACAGAGATTGAATGAGAAATTCAAAAATTGCAAACACAAAAGAGTAAATTTGAAGGAACATGTCCTGTTTTCTTACATTTGTCGGAAATTAATGAGATTTCTTATAGTCCTAAATTGAGTTCGGAGTTCATAATGTATATTGGCTTGAGCTCCTCTGTAAAATAAGGTTCGAGAAAAATGAAAATCCAGGACAAGAACTCTCAAAGTACGACCAAAAGAAAAGGAAATAACTAAATTCACCATGGAAAATGTGACCAAAAGAGAACTCGCAAGTGATGCCTGTGAGAGGTGGAAAGAAGAAAAAAAAAAAAAAATCACAACTTTAACTCTATTGGGCAGCGGAGCGACGCCGGTGAGAAGAGGGGCGTTTCGTCGTCACTCACGGGAAGGTCAAAATTTATAAATGAGAAACTCGAGAGTGAAAATTTTCTTCTGTCCCCTTTATTTTTGTTATTTTCATTATTTTATATATATTTATATTTTGATCACTCAAGTATTGAAAATTTTTAAAATTGACCCCGTGCATGTCGGAGTCACGTGTTAGAATTTTCGACTCGTGTGTCGAAGCGTGTTAGGAAGAGTTGACCACGTGTCGGATTTTCCGACACTCGTTGACACGCTTGTCGAAGCGTGTCGGAGTGTCGGACACGACCTGAAGGCTTCCGGAAAATATCGGTGTTTCTTAGGTGGTGAGGGCCCTTGCTGGGGTTAATGACCAGAATTTCTTCAAAATAATTGTAAACTTTTATTGGAAAGTGCAACTACATTTAAAATTGAGTACCGAATATCATATTGAAAAGTATGAACAGATTCTACACATTTAAAGTGCGATTTCTAGGTGATTAGCAAAAAATGCCGATAACAAGGACTTCAAATTCGATATATTGATTTTGAACAGTTAAAGATTCCATTATCCATGACATTGACTTATCATTTTTTAAGGAAAAAAAAAGAAGAAAAGGACAAATTGTGGAGACTAGGAAAATATGTTTTAAAATATAGCTGATTCAGAAATCACATTATGGCGAAAAAAAAAGAAAAAGAAAGAAAGAAAGTGAGGCATCTGATTGCAAGAAACATTAAAAATATTTCATTTGAAACCGCGGTTTGCGACTTCCATGGAGGTTTGCGACTTCCATGGCTACGGTTCCCTCTCTCTCTGAAAATCAATCCATCGGCCGGAGAAGAGCCCAGCCACCACGACCATGGAGGTTGTAGTGCTCACACGACCATAGATGAAAAGTATATCTTCATAAATTATTATTCTAGATAACAAATTTTCATGGTCCACATTATATGACGAATGCCAATCAAAAAGTTCGGATCATTTAAAGTTTGTGCAAAGATGGCATGGCATTAACATGTGTTCCTAAGTATGAACCCGCGATTCCATCCACTCGGGAGGGGCCAGCTATAATAACTTGTGAGTCCGTGAAAGAGAAAAAGACGGGTTGTTTAAAATCATCTCGTTTACGATAATGAAATGGATTTAACATAAGACCGCAACTCAATTGGACGTTAATTGTGCAAACAACGCTGTCATAATGGTCCAACTTGCCCAAGACGAGGACATACGAAGCCTACTATAATTACTATCAATCGTCTGTCAATTGCTTCGATATAGAGTTTCACCTTCACTAAAGATTCCTTGCATGATGGCTCTGCTACCTAAGAAAGAGTTCCAGTCTTTCATAAAATGTCTGCATCTATTCTTCGATCGACCTTCAACAGCGGTAACGAGCGGTGGCTCTACGCATGAATTTGGTTGTCGTCTGCTAATTTTCTCATAAAATAAGTTTCTTTATCACAACTTTGTGTCAATACACATGCCATCATCGTTAGGCGCTAATATGCGCGGGCAAGGACTTTTGTGATATTGTGAATCTTATCAGGGATTCTGCACCTCCATCATGCAAAAATAGAGTAGGCGCAATAATCTAATGTTTATTAGGGAAAATCTCAAATAAGGACCTGAAGTGGAGCCATTTTCTCAAAAAAGGACTCAAAGTGGACACTGTCTCAAATAAGGACCGGGAGTAGCTAACTTACTCTCAATTAAGGACCTAAACTTCTAATTTTATTCACAGCCAGGGGTACTTTTATCCAAGAACATTGTTGTTTATTTTTTGTCTCTCTCTCTCTTCTTTTTTCTCTTCATCTTTCTCACTCTTTACATCACCTCCATTATCAACCCCTCCATGGCTATTTGTGTCATCTCGTTGTATGACCAAGATTGGGTTTTATTTAACATGAGCCATTACAACGTAGTCTAACTCGTTCAAAATTTTAAATTTCGCTCCTCAAAATAGTTTGTAGACAATTCCAAGAAGCCGAAATGAGCTTTAAAAAATAAGTTCTTTTTATTCCAATATTCATTGCGAATTTTGATCTCAAAGCCATAATATGAATATGCTTTTGCTGAGACTCAACTTCTTGTCCAACTCCCAAGCTATGCAACTAATCCCTTTAGCGACGTATTTCTCTCACCTCGAGAGTGCATCAAACTCCACTTATTTCGGGCCTTCCGCTAACCCAGCAACTACAATTTTTTGTGTTGTTTTCGGTCTTGCTTGCCAACAACATAGTAGCAATATCCAAGCATCGTCAGATCGTCTTGTTTGACTAACTTATGCCTCTATTCAATTAACACTTGGTGATCAACAATTTCATGCCAAATAACAATTTTGTTGCAGTTGGTGACTATTTCAACCTCGACAAGAGTTTGCCTTGTCAATTTCAAATTTGGGTTTGCCTCTTTTGCATAAATTCAATCTTTCAAAGATCCCCCTTCCCCTTTGCAATGCCAATGGCTCCTTTCAATAATCCCTAGTCTAGAGACACCCACTCACACTCTTGCCATTCTCATCGACACAGCTCTTCTCCTCAATCGATACTCCATCTTGAGATTGATCATTAGTCGTATTTGACATCATTAACTGTAGAAATTGGTGTACTTCATTGCCCCATTGCCGCCATTAACAAGTCCTATTTGAGCTCTCGACCTCATCGACCACTACCCCTGATAGAAAATCCAGCGTCGTCATCGTCAAATTGAGGTCAATCCGAGCTTTAGGTTGAGCACAAGCGAGCCGAGATTTGATGCATCTTGAGGAACTGAGGATTTTAGCATCCGAGAAGGTGACTAGTAGCAAATAACTCCAATCCGACTTCTTATCACTAAGACCAACTACGTGATGACATGAAGCTCACGAGGTCGTTGATAGGGGCCCTGATTATGGTGTTGAAGAAGGAGGCAATGTAGAGCGAAGGAGGAGGTGTGAGGAAGATGAAGAAAGAAAAAAATAAAAGAAAAAATGTTCTTGGACAAAACTACCCCAAGCTGTAAATAAGATTGAAAGTTTGGGTCCTTATTTGAGACAAAATTAGCCACTTTGGGTCCTTATTTGATACAGTGTCCACTTTGGATCCTTTTTTGAGAAAATGAACCAACTTCAGATCCTTATTTGAGATTTTTCTTGTTTAATTATATTAGTAAGTGGAGAAAATGGTGACCAACTAGGAGCATCAGTATTGCGCGTTGATTTTCTTTCCTATATTTTTTTCAATGGAAAAAGCAAGTCTAAGTCAAAAAGTAGCTGCATAGGTATCACGCACCTTCCGCGTACTGCTACGGATATTTCTCTCTACTTTATTATAAGTACAGAGTGTCGCGGTTGGTAATGAAACGCGAAGGCCGAGAATCGTTGGAAAACGGCAGTGGCTAGATAGTGTTGTTTGAGAATTCCTCACATAGTCTATAACTCCTTGCTCCTCTTCTCTTCTCTGTTTTCCTGCTTTGATTGCTCCATTTTCTTCTGATTAAAGTGGGTGAGAGTTCTTGTATTTTTGTTTGCATTCATGTTGCTCTGAATCGAGTTCTGAGCGACAATCATGCAATTCGCAGATCTGGGACTGTCAGTTCTGGCTTTCTTCTAAGGCTGTGCTCGATCAATCTCCTATTTCAGAATAGAATAAAAAGATCTTTTTGGTCAATCACTACAAGATGTACATCCAAACAAGAAGACGGAAAATGAAATTTCCCTCCTCTTCCTTTCGCTCCAGTCCTTTCTTTTCTTTTCCCGTCATTGCCCTCTCAACTTAAATTTCCAAACAGATTGGAAAAGAAAAGAACTCACTCATTCAGAAGATCCGAATTCCGAAGCGTCTTCCTCGTCGACCCTCCCTCATGGAGGAGATTATGAAGGCGGAGACGAACAGCGGCAAGGGAATGACTGCGTAGTGTTCTTGAGCACTCCTCAGGTAATCGATGACTCCTTGCTCTTCTCTTCTCTTCTGTTCTCTGTTTCTTGCTTAGGTTGCTCCATTTTCTTATGATGACTTGTATGAGAGTTGTTTGTTTGAACGTAGCTCCGAATTGAGTTCTGATGAGTTGTATGATCTGGGATTTTATATTTCTCTTCTATGTTTCCTGCTTTCTTTTGGGGCCGTTCTCCATCAATCTCTTTTACTGCTTCTGTATTAGTACAATTCTCTCGAGGTGGAAGAAAAAAGAACCCACTCATCCAGGAGATCCGAATTCTTGAGCGTCGTCGTCGACCAACAGCAAGTAAAAGGTTCCAAAGGCAGAGACGACCAGCTAAAAGAGAGACTGTGAAGCGTTCTTGAGCATTCCTCAGGTAATCGATGACTCCTTACTCTCGTCTTCTCTCGTCTTCTCCTCTGTTTCCTGCTTTGATTGCTCCATTTTCTCCTAATGACTTGTACGAGAGTTTTTATTTTTATTACAACGTAGCTCCAAATTGAGTTCTGATGAGTTGTGTGATGTAGAATTATATATTTCTGTTCTCTGTTCCCTGCTTTCTTTTGAGTCTCTGCTCCATCAATCTCCTTAACTGCCTTTGTATTAGTATATACTCCTCTCGAGATGGAAAGAAAAGAACCCACTCATTTGGAAGATTCGGTCCACGGGGCGTCTTCCTCATCGACCTCTCCACATCTAGGTGATCATGAAACCGGAACCAAAAAGCTAAAAGGAAATGATTACGAGGTGTTCTTGAGCTCAAAGGCAGTCACTGGCATAGGTTTTACCAATTATCTCTATATTAGCCTAGTCAATGCAGGAATTCACGTGTTCAAAGACAATGATGAGCCTCATATGGGTGAGGAGCTTGATTCGGAAACTCGCAACAGTATTATGCAGTCTAAGATATTTATCGTGTTTATCTCGATAAATTATGCCAAGAGCAAAAGGTGCCTTCGTAAGCTGGTTCACATATTTAAGTGTAAGAGAAGTAGAGGGCAAAGAGTGTTACCCGTATTTTATATTGTGCGTCCCGAGGAAGTGCGACATCTTCGTGGGGCTTTTGGAGACGCTTTCCGTGTGACTCGAGAAAGTATGGACGAAACGGAACTTCAGGAATGTACAACAGCACTCTGGGAAATCAGTTATTTAAAAGGATGGAGATCTAATAATATTGGGTACATTATTCTTCACCAAAATATTATTTAATTTCTCATCAGGTAGATCTTTCTTGAAAAAGAATATAAATATTGCCATCCTTTACTGAATTCATTGTTATTTGACAGGGCTGAAGGAGCATTAGTTGAAACCATCGTTGAAGAAGTTACAAACGAGTTATATGAATCTTCTCAGTTAACCTATCCAAAAGAGTCAGTGGGAATTGATGATCGTTTGGAACAGATTATTGACAGAAAGTCAGGAATAAACAGCTACCAAGTGTTCTTGAGCTTTAGAGACGAAGGCTCTGGAGCCTTCGCTAATTATCTCTATAATGCCCTTGTTACTGCAGAAATTCATGTGTTTAATTACAAAAATATCCGTGTCGGTGAGGACGTTGATTTAGCGATTTTCAACGCTCTTAGGCAATCTAAGATCTCGATCCCGATTTTCTCGTCTGGGTATAGTGGCGACGGCTGGCGCCTTCATGAGGTGGCTACGATGTTGGAGTGCATGAGAAGTAAAGGACAAATAGTGTTGCCCATATTTTACAAAATGAGTCCCTCAGATTTGAAATATCTTCAAGGGCGATTTGGAGAACGTTTCGATGAATCTCGAAGACGCTTGCAATCTGGAAAAGCTTTCGATGCATCTCGAGGACGCTTGGACGAAAGCGTCATAGGGAAATCGAAGGACGCGTTCCACGTATTCAGTTCTTTGAAAGGATGGGTGTCAGAGGAAATTAACAATGGGTACATTATTCTTTGCCAAGTCCTTGTTTGATTTCTCATAAATAGATTTTTCTTGAAAAAAATATACATATTGCTTTCCTACGCTGAAATGCGTTGTTATTCGACAGGGATGAAGGAACATTGGCTGAACTTGTTGTCAAAGAAGTTTTGAGCAAGTTTGATGGAACTTTACGGCTAATTGTTCCCAAAGAGTTGGTGGGAATCGAAGATCGTGTGGAACAAATTATGAGCTCGATTGATGCCAAATTTAATGATACAAGGATTATAGGAATTTGGGGAACAAGTGGCATTGGTAAGACAACTCTTGCAAAGGTCTTATACAACAAACTCTCTAGTCATTTCAAACATCGTAGTTTCGTGGCAAATATTAGAGAAACATCTCGAGACAAAGGTATCAAAGGCCTACAAATGCAACTCATTGATGATATACTAAGAAGTCCAATTGATGTTTCTACTGTCAACAACTGCATTGGTGTCATCAAATCTCGATTTATACATAAAAAAATCCTTATTCTTCTTGATGATGTCGATGCCAATACTCATTTGAATGCTTTGGCTGGAGATATTAGTTGGTTTAAAGCGGGAAGTATAGTCATCATCACAACTAGAAACAAGAGCATTCTTGATGATAGGGTGGACAAGTATGAACTCAAAAAGTTGTCGCTGGATCAATCATTGCTTTTATTTAATAGACATGCATTTGAAAGGGATTATCCTCAAAATGATTTTCAAATTATCTGTCGTGATGTTGTATCATATACTATGAACCTTCCCTTAGCTCTCGAAGTTATTGGTTCAGTTTTACATAAAAAAGGCAAAAAAATATGGAATGATACATTAAAGAAATTAAAGAGAGTTTCCTATGAGAAAGGGCAAGAGAAGTTGAGGTTGCAAGAGTCGTTGAGGTTAAGTTATGAAGCATTAGATTATGAGAAGCAAGAAACTTTCTTGGATATTGCATGTTTCTTCATTGGATCATGTACACAAAGTTCGACTTATATTTTCCCGAGGAAGGAGATTGAAGTATTGAGTCATATGTCCCTAATTAAAATTGACAAAGACGAGAAGCTTATGATGCATGATGAATTGAGAGATCTTGGAAGGGAAATTGTTCATCTAGAAAATGCAGAGGAGCCTCAAAAGCGTAGCAGATTGTGGAATCATGAGGAAGCCGTAAAGGTGCTTGATAGCAACAAGGTAAGAGTTTCTCAATTTTTCTTGATTAGTGAATGTAAGTCACATCTTTTTTCCTGGGGAATATTGTGACGAGAACACTCTCCTTTTGGTAAGTTGAACACAAAAACAAAACTACAAAAACTTAATATTTGATAGAGCACTGTTAGAGAAAACCTGACATAAATAAATTGTCGTGGGCCATGATAATTATGATTTATGTGCAACCATATAATATAACCCTCTAAAGATATTTTATTTTCATTCTATAGACTTTTCATGACAGTGATAATTTTTCTATTAGCCCCCCGGTGGCATTTATTTGTTGAATACAAGCGATCATGGTATAAAAATTACTTTTCCATGTTCAACTCTTAGTGAGCATCTTATTTAGCAAACATTTAGTTAATATTTATAGCATCATTTGTTGAATATGCGATATCATATTACCCAATTCTTTAAATCGATTTGATAATATCATCTATTTACAAAAAAAAAAAAAAAAAAAAAAAAAAAAAAAACGACAAAATAATTTCTCATAATGAGTATCCATACAACCTTTCAATTATAAGAAGCATAACTTATTATACCTTTCGTTATACCCATTATTGAAATATATGTAGTCGTGTGATAAAATCCTCTAAGCATATACTTTTCTCCTTCTATGATGGATAGTTTTATTATTTTCATTTATTATGAAAGCATATTATGTGTGTGTGTGTATATATATATATATATATATATATATTTGTGATGATGGATATCATCTTTATTGATTCTTTAATAATATTTATTTGTGAAATATGAGTCCAATATGATATTGATCTTTTGATAGTACTATTTGGAAAATATGATTTTAACATTATTTATTTGTCAAATATGAGCCAATTGCACATATTAAATAATAAATCCGAAAATTGTCCATTGCTATAAAATTTAATATGTAACTAAAACTTAATATAAGTGTACAATTGAATGGCACATGCTATGTGGTAAGATATGTGGATTAAAACAAGGAAAAAAATTGAAAGTTTTAAATAAACGGGACTAATAGAGCCATGAATATTTTACATAGATTTTTAACACTCAAAATACTTTTTAACTTTTGCAATGCATTCTAGTCTCAAAGTGTCAATATTCCCTATTCTTCTTAATATCAATAAATTTGCAAAAGCTAGAGAGGTGGTCAATGACTTACACTAACAATCCGTTTAGTTACGGTATTGGAATAAGGTTGGAATAAGCTGTTACTTTTAATATAATAAAGTTGCAATAGCTATCCACGAGTTTCGGACACTCCCCTTGCCAAAACTTGGCACAGGTGGACACTGAAGTGCCTAAACTTCCAAAAGATATATTTAAATATCAAAATCGGAGAAGAAATGAATACTTAACGTCCAACGGTGAGAATTTCCGACTAAGCTACCGACGTGGCTTTTTCCGATGAGATTTTTTACTAGCAATTCTTTTTAAAAAAATTATTTACATAGCACTAACATGGCTAGATAAACTCAAAACAATGTTGTTTTGCCCTCAATTTGATTTTTAATATAAATATTAATTAAATTTATTTAAAAAGTTTTTTTTTTTTTTTTGGGGGGGGGGGGAGAAAGAAAGCATTCAACAAGGGTCTCCATAGCCCTCACCACTGTCACCCCACCACCGCCGAAAAGGGCTAGCGACAATGGGATGAGGGTTGGTTGGGGTCACTAGGCCCTAGCTAGTGGCCGGTGACCCTGGCTGACCATTGGCAAGGGACCGCGACCCTTCCTTAAATTCGACAAGGGTCATTGGCCCTCACCTAGAGGGGCCAAGAGCCGTAACCTTTGCCCTAGATCTGGGTGAAAGCCTGCAGGCTCTTGCCTACAGTTGGCTAGGGTCGCTGATTACTAGTTGGGGCCCAGTCAACCCTCATCCCACCATTGTGGACCCTTTCCAATGATGGTAAGGCGGTGGTGGTGAGGGTTGTTGAGGCCCTCGCTGAATGCCGCCTCTCGCCCACCTTTTTTTTTTAAATATTTATATTAAAAATCAAATTTGGGGGCAAAACAATATCATATTGCACATTGGTTGTTGAGTAGACGACTTGGACGAGCCACGTGGATCACATTTATTCTTAATATAATGCCACATTGGATTTTCAGCTACCTTCACCAGAATTGACACTTAAGTTTCAATTTTTTTTTTTTTAAAAAAGTGGCACTCAAATGCATCTCTTGGAAGTTTTGGCATTCGTGTCAAGTTTTAGTATTTGTGGTGTTCTTTTGCTGGCTATCCACCGTTTGGTTTAAGTAATATAATAGTTCTTACACTGGTTTCATAAACGACCCATGTAATAAGAGGGAAATAGCATTGGAATTACCAAAATACGCCTAATATTAGAATTAGAGGGAACATTATAATTATCAATTTAAAAGTCAATCACGATTCTCGACCTTATTATGAAATATAAATTATTAGATATATAATTTATAATGTCAAATATTCATCTACATTTTAATAATATATTTATGATTAAAATCAAAATTAAGCAACTTAATAGTCAATCGTGAGTGTAATACACCATATGCATTATCAAGATATTACAATTTTTAATTTCATTTAATAATTAATCCATGATTATGATTTAAATTTAATTATATAATATGCAATAAATAGTATGATTGACACGATAGTTATACAAAAATACTACTTATAACATAATTAACAGTATGGTTGACATCATAGTTATGTCACAATTGAGCATTAATTAATATAATTAGCAATTAATATATCATTATATTATGAATAGCAAAATATTAAGTTATGATTAAATTTAGATCACAGTAACTAATAGGGAGCAACTAAATTATGTTGATGAGTATATTATATACTTTGTGACACAATAAATCATCATGGATAGAGTGAATGGGTTGAAAAAGACATGGATATTTTGGAAATAGCTATTACAACCTGGCAACAATAGCTATTAAGCTTGGGGTGATAGTATTTACAGCCTAGCTTGCGAGTAAATATTGTAATATATTATGATAGCCATTATTGCGACCAAGCGTGTTGTAATAATCTAAACGTGTTATATATAATCGTATATGTGTACAACTATATAGCATGTGCTATGTGGTAAGATCTTTGGATTATAATAACACGTTAAAGAAAAAAGTTTAAATGTTACAACAAACTGGACTAATGCAGCCATAAATATTTTATATAGATCTTTTACACAAAAGATTTTAGCTTCTACTGCAGACTTTAGTTTCAAAGTCTCGATCTTCTGTATTCTTTTCAAATTTTACCAATCTGCAAAAACTAGAGAGGTGATCAACTATTTACACTATTATGCCACGCTTGTGATATTCAGACTCAACTTCTCGGGAACTCCATCATAAAAGAGTGGAATGCTCTATTATTCTGATCCATGTCTATGTAACTCATCCAAATTTGGCGTAAGCATGGGAGTTAATCACGTATCTACATTCTAAGTAATCCTAGATAATTACAAGATATTACATTACAGTATAAAATGCAAAGTTAAAAAAATCTTTGCATAGCACAAGACTTCTGCTACTATGATGATCTACGACAATTGAACAATAGAGAATCTAAACACTCTTCCGTGCAATATAAAGAAGAAGACGTTTATAAAAAAAGTTGTTGCCAAGAATTAAAAGCAAATTGCATAAAGAAGTACGTTTTTTTAAGAAAGATAAATAAAGAATTGGAAAGAGAAATAAAAGTAATTAAGGAATAGTAATAAATTTAAAAACAATGTGTCGAAGGGGACGCATAGTGCAAGGTCAATCAATTTTAAGAAAAAAACTGGGAAGCTCATTCATGGCGGATGCAAAATGAGAAAAAAAATCTAATTTTACAAGTAAAGATTACATACGTGTTGAATGTGAATAGAGGCTTTTCTCCTTTTCTTCAGGTAGCCAGCAAATTGTCGAGTTATGAGTAATGACATAGCTCAAAGGATTTATTATATGTATTTCATCTTTAGCAAAAGAAGGAATTTCTATATAGGAGAGTTTTCTGTACACGTGAAGTTGAGTCTGTCAAAATTTAATGTGGTCATGCAATGTGTTTAATTGGAGAAAGAAGAGGACTTGCAAATAAAATAAAGAACACATTATTTCAAAAACAACCACCTTCTAGAGTACTATTAAAAGTACGAAGAAATGTGTTCATTCAAACTTATTTTTTTCAAAAAGAAGTGTCTGATAATAAATAATTAAATAAATAAAAAGCTAGCAAACAATATTAACTGATATCACAAAGAACAATGAAAGAAACCGAACATAATATATGTAAAAAAAAAAAGTCATTTAGAAACTACGCCACCCAAAATGTAAAGAGAAGTGTCGAGTCAATCATATTACTTCCAATAGAGGCATCTATTCATCAAAATATGAATTATGAACTATATATTATATGCAATTTTTCAAAGAGAAGTGTCTTTTCATGGAATAATAAGGCAAAATGGCCCTAACCCATGGATTACTTCTGTCTCAAATTTGAGAAAGAAGAGAATAAAAAGTAGCATAACAAATGAACCATATAAAAAATAGGGTTAATATCATGAAAAATCCCAAACCAATACACATGTGATAAATTTACTATGAATTAATTTTTTGACAACAAAAAATCCAAAACTGATACATCTTTGACAAATTTATCATAAACCGGTACATCTGTAACAAATTTACCCTCTATTAGTTTTCGTTAAATTTTACTATAAAATTGCTAATTTTAATGACAACTATCAAATGTACCAATTTGAGATTTTATTCTTTGTATGTCACAGTTGTATAATTTTTGTGGTTTTTTGTAGCATATGTCAAATGTACCTAAATTGCTAAATCCAATTTAATGGAGAGCATATTTCTTCACAAATGTATCATTTTGGGATTTTTGACAATTAAATAAATCAATTTAGGGTAAGTTTGTCATAAATATATCAGTTTAGAGTTTTTTGTGGTCATTTGATATACATTTGTCACATGCCTATCAGTTTGGGGATTTTCATGGTCAAAAAATTAGTTTGGAGTAAATTTATTACATGTGAACCAATTTGAGATTTTTTCAAAGTATTAACCCTAAAAAATAAATGGAGTACAACTTATCATTAAAAATGTGAAGTGATGCATATTTTAAAGCACTATCTTGAATAGAGGTGTTCATAAACGAGTTTATAGATAAAAGCTCTATGTATCCACATTATTTAAAACGAATTTACTTTTTTGATGAAGTGAATAACATTCAATTATTTTGAAGATCCTATTTTCAACATAAAAGAAATAGTGGATGGTCAAGAATGAAGACCACAAAATTGAATGACTTTGTCATAGATGGATAATGAAAATTTCCACAAAAGTATTATTTATGAAAATTTCATGGAAGATTGGTTATTGCAATAGTCATATATACATATATATCTGAATATTAATTCCCAAGTCATGAATTCCACAATAAGTGCACACAAAATTTTTAGCAGTGAATTTATAGATATATCAACAACATTATTTGTATGATATGTTTTCGACAATACTATTATAATTTAATTTGAGAACTATTTATTTTCAACAAAACATATATTAACAAACGTACATGATATTTCCAATTTAGGAAATATGATTTTTAAAGCCAAAGAATTATCAAAACTATAAGTTTTAACATGATATTTTATTAAACCTCGATTTTAAATATTTTAACAATATATACATGACTTCTTTTGAGACAGAATCATCAGAGTTCACATGTTGGTGATCAAAATAACCTTACATTTACAACTTTTTTTAGAAACTTATAGAGAATGTAATTAGTAAGAAAACTAAAAAACAAATCCACAACCATAAGCTTACACCGAATTAATATTAACATTATATATTTCCAATTTAGGAGAAAATAATGTCAATTATAAATTTATTTAAAAAAAATGATCATCCCATAAGTTTTACAATTGTCAACCATGTATTCACATAATAACAGTTGATAACATCATTAAATTCTGATATGATTAATTGACAATTAGAAATACCTCTTATCACTTTGTAATAGTTAAACTTTGTGTGAAAATAAATTTTTTTATTGATCCAAATGCTATCAATCATAACATAAATTTTATGAAGGAAGAATGTTTATGGGGAAGGGGGGTTTGACAAATCAAATTTTGTTAAATAGGCGTAATATCAGTAAAAAGTGGGTAAATTCAAAGCAATGGCTCATTTTTATACTTTTAACTTTTGTTGTCATGTAAATAAATATGGTTTTGAATTTTTGTGATGGTTAATTTTCATTATCCGCTTATAAATTAAAATTATAAGCAACTAAAAGCAAATATAACATACAGATGATTTGTTCAAGCATCAAATGAGCATGTGTAAATGTTAGGAGTATCTTTGATTGAAAAACACTAAATCAAAACATTGAGATGAAAATTATAACGTAGTGAAAAGATTACTGAAAACCATGCTACCGATGCTTTTCAGCGGAAGAGATTTTTGCACAAATGAAAAAGTAATCAGCCGAATAGAACATTGCTTAAAACAAAAAAGGTATCTATGAAGTTATTGACAAAAACACAATAAATCTACAAGAAACTTTTCAAGAAAAAATTAGAAGTGCCATTTGAAAGAATAAAAGTTTGAAGGAAAAATTCATACCTCCAAAAAATTCCACATTATGACTCTCATTATTTGTGCTCGATGTGCAATTAATCATCTAAACAAATTACGATTTGACTTCCTAAAATATTTGGTTACAACAAAAGAAGAATGTAAAAGACTTGGTTCCTTAAGGGTCCGATAACATTCTTCTTGTGGAATCTTTCTGTAAACAAGATGTCATTAATCTATTGGTAAATTGATCAAACATTGAGATGATTGCTATTTCACCGTAATAAAGTCAACACGACAATGAAAAGAGAACATCAAACATCTGCATTAATAAAAAATGGGTACAAAAATCATTTATATAACATTTGATCTGTGATCTAATTTTCTTCCATGTACAATGTAAGACACTCATCAAAGAAAATTATGATAAGAAAGAAATGTAAAACACGTGCGTACTTTTTGAGATGATATTATTGTTTTCATTTCACTATTGAACATTGCAAACAAGGGACACCAGAGAAAGAGAAGGGGCCAGGCGGATTCTACGATTGGGATTTCTAGTTTTAATACATGTGTTTTGATGGCAACATTGATAGATGTGTTTGATCGTAAGAGTTGTGTTGCTTTACATGTTATTTGAAGTGGTGTGTGAATGAAAAGCAACATAGTATCGTAATTTTGAAAGGATGCAATTTTTGGAATACAAAAGATGCAAATTGCTATGGGGATAACTGGAAGAGGAAAATTCTGGCAACACCTCTTGAGCTTCGCATTTTTTTTACATGGATTAAATAAATGATATGCAATTGTCATTTCACAATCATAATAGTATGACAATAAATTGAAATTATTACATATGTTCTTATATATAGTTGGCCTCATCTCATCACTCAAAACTTACGGTTTACAATGTTTCCCAATTGCAGGGCACTAGTAAGATTAAGGCCATTCGTCTTGATAAATTTGACCGTCGAAGAAGCTACACAGGTGAACAATTTAAAGAATTGACCAACTTGAGATTCCTTCAAGTGTGTGGTGTCAATTTCATCGGAGATTTTCAGAACATGCTTCCTCAATTAAGATGGCTTCAGTGGGAGCGTTGTCCCTCAAACTTCACAGCTGTCAATTTCCATATGAAAGAATTAGTCGTGCTCAATCTGTCATGTAGTGAGATTTCAGAGGACTGGGAAGGATGGAATCCACTCAAGGTAAGATGTAAAGAAAACATATCTCTACATGTTGTTGAAGGTCACAATGGCACCAAGTTGTCCCTTCTTTTTTTCGAAAAGGTTTAATATGCTTCCTCAAATTAAGTATTTTCCTCTAAATGTTTGAGAAATTTATAGGTGCCTAGATATTCCAGAAGCTTTTGTCTTTTGATATCTTAAGTTGATAATATCTTAATTATTAGTCATGCTTAACATTAGATATACTGAATTTTTAAAAATATATTAATTAACATCAATTAAAAATATGATTACAATATTTGTGCCTATCTTGATTTTTTAAAGATACAATATTTGTGCCTATCTTGATTTTTTAAATATCTAAATGGTTTATTGCTTCTAAGTTAATTTCTCCCATTTAAAAGTACGTATTTTTCTTGTTATGGTATATCAATAATCTTTCATGAGAAATAAAAACTTACAATTATTTTGGTATTGTTTAATTACATTCAACAAACACTCAAGCTGCTCTTTACGTGAAATACCATTTGAATGGTCATAGATAGAATCAACAATTTCAGAAACTAAAGTTAACACTACTACTTCAAACCTAATGCGTTGCTTTATAATAGTTATTGTGAGCGTGATCACATGATTTTGTGAGTGCTATCGGGTTAATATTTATTTTAGCCAAATTGTAAGACATGCCTAATGCAATAAGAAAGTATAGTTCCACTTGTATATCCTAACATTCTTTTTGCATTAGATATGCTTAAAAAAATTATGTGTTGGTGAGATAGCCAGACCCTACAACCGAAGGAACATTTAAATAGAACAAACGTGAAGTAACGGAATATCATAGCAATGGTAGCATGGGAACCGAACTATGAAACATTTATACATAAAAGGGAGTAGTGGAACATGAATATTTTTGAGGAATTTTAAAAAGTCTATGGAAAACAAGGAGTAGTGGAAATTCTCACTGGGGTATCCTTGCTCTCTCTCTTTTTTAGATGGCAACCCGGCTCAAAGTTCTCAACCTCACCGGTTGTCTTTCTTTAAGAAGCACTCCCAACTTGTCTACTTTCGAAAGCTTGGACATTTTGATTCTTGAAGAGTGTGAGAATCTGGAAATGATTCATGATTCAATCGGGGACATCAACCTCATCTCCTTGAATGTCAAGAGATGCGGGAGACTAAAGGAGCTGCCGACAGCAGTAAGTAAAATGACAACATTGGGAGATCTTCTCTTAAGTGAAACTGCTATACAAGAGATTCCAATATCGAAAGGTGATTTGATGAATCTGAAGACTCTATGTGCCTCATGGTGTCCAAGACTTGCTCAACTTTCAGAATCTATAGGCTCCCTTAAGTCATTAACTCAACTAGACCTATCCCATTCAAAGATTGAAGAGTTACCTGAATCGATGAGTTCCCTTGTGTCGTTAACTCAATTGGACCTATCTTATTCATATATTGAAGAATTACCACATTCCATGAGCTCCCTTGTGTCATTAACTCAGTTGGACCTATCTCATTCAGGGATTGTAGAATTTCCAGAGTCCATTGGCTCCCTTACATCATTGACTTGGCTGGACCTATCTTATTCAGGAATTGAAGAATTACCTGAATCCATTGGTTCTTTGGAGAAGCTTGAGACTCTTAATGTCTCTAATTGTGCATTGGCCCACATACACAGCTCCATAGGGCATCTAACATCTTTGTCTCTCCTTGACCTAAGGAAATGTTGTAAACTTGCTCAACTTCCAGTCTCCATTGGCTCCTTAGTGTCTCTACAACGCTTGTTATTACGAGGATGTGACTTGTTGAGAAAGATCCCCGACTCAATCGGAGAGTTGACATCATTGACTGAACTGGACTTAAAATCTACAATGATTGCAGGATTACCTCAAAGTATTGAGAAACTGCAGAATTTAAGGATCTTGGACATTCGTGGAACTCACATAACAGAACTTCCAGGTGCCATCTCAACTCCTACAATATTTAAACGTTAGATATTCTAACAGTTATGTTGGCTGGGCTTGTGTCATAATTTCAGGCCTAGATTGTCCCTAAGATCTCTGTTGCTTTCTTTTCTTTGTCGAAGACGTGGTTTTTGAGTGCAAACTTAGGTGGGAAATAAATGTTGCGAATGTTGTGTATGTACTGTTAGTGAGGCACTAGCTCTGTTGCTTCAATTGAGTATATTATTTTATGAGTGGTTGATGAATGAAATTGAGGTTGAGAATAAACAAAGCCCATGCTGATGGTTGACAGATGAAGAAAAAGTCAAAATCATCACACCTCTCTTTTGATGGAGTGAAATTGGTCAATTCTTTGATTTTGCCTGAATGGATCACAGGATGGGGTAGGAATGAATGTGATGTCGTATGCTCATTGTCATGGCCCTCTCAGGGGTGATTGGCCAAGCGTGTTCTAGAAATGTTGCCTCAAGACGAGCACATAAATTATTGAGTAGCATGTATGATTCCTCTAGCAAGGTGACACTTGCACTTGACTTGAACTCTCCCAAAACCTACCAATCGTAATGTCAATTGCCTAAATTAGTCACGAAAATTTATTCTTTCTTTAAGAGTCGTGACTAACCTATTTGAGGCCGGTTAGAAGCTAAGTGAAATTATTTCGCTTCCAAGAACCAAAGATTCGAGAAATAGGGAATTGGTAATGCTAAATTTCATACATTTTCTCTTTATTTTGAAAACATTTTGAACATGTAATTTTGCGCTCTCTTTCTCTCTTTTTCCCCTTGAGCACCTCCATCTAAATGACCATGCATTGCGAATTTTCACAGGAACATTCAACATTCACATAACACCTTAACACGACATCCAAACATGATAAAAACGACATAATAATGAGCTGCAGAAATGATACGGTGTTGGGCAAATAATATACATCGTCATTTTATTAAATAGGGCATGACCCCGTGAACTAAACCCTAATTTAATCATGCATGCAATTCTATCCAAGTGATGCTTTCATCCTAGAATAAACTAATGAAGCCATACTAAGACAACATCTAAATCCAACTCTACCATCCTATTCATTATCGAAATGCGACTTCATTTTTTTATGCTTACTAATTAGATGCGATCCTAAAATGAAATATCACTAAACATGCATACAATATCCCTAAGATCACAACCTTTTTTTTTTTTTTCAAAGAAGATCGCAAAATTTATTTGGTGTCCATTATGGTCTTTTCAATTTATTATTGTTTATCATTTTTCATTTATTGCCAAGACCTAACATTACTTAACACTTAACCTGCCATTAGACATGGCAAACATGCATTGACAAAGCACAACACACTGAAACACATTTGAAAAACAAGCATGTAAGATAGAAATCATACTAGATAGGAATGACCATGCCGATCAAATATATTTTAACATGTAGATGACATCAAATGCACTAATCAATATGAAAATACTAACTAGACACAAATTCCAACCTAGTAAGACCTAAACATGACCCAATTCCATTGGACCTGCTCAAGACCGCCTCAGGACACCTCGAAGTATTTCAACCACTCCTCATCATACCCAAACCAACCATGGTTCACAAACAGACTTGAACCAACCGTGATTCTACCATCAAACCTGAATCAATCATGATTCAATATTTGAAGGGGGCGGTCGAACGATCTCTTGGAGAACCAGTTCACCCGTTATTCGATACTAAACACGTGCAAACCCATAATCCAATCCAAACCGTGTTAAGCAATGAACACCTAAATGCAATTTAGGTATTCTTTTTATCTTTTTGATATGTTATTCTCCTCCTCCTCCTCCTCCTCCTCCTACTCGTTCTCCTCCTTCTCCTTCTGCTTCTTCTTCTTCTCCTCCTGCTCCTTCTTCTTTCCTTCATCATAACCAAAGTATCGAGTTTTAATTATTGCACATCAAACACCACCTCAGGATGATCAACTCTTTGTTGCTCACAATACACCATCATTATTGGGAAATGTCCCCTTCCCCACACTAAGAATTCAACAAGAGAAAACCTGAAGTAGTGACTATAATAATGAGATTAGTGATAAAGATACGAAGTACTCAGGAAAAGTACCAAAAAAGTCATAAATCTATGGTATGGTATCAATTAAGTCTTAAACATTTTAATTAGACCAATTAAGTTATAAACTTTTTCATGTTAGTACTAATTCAGTCCATCCGACCAATTCTGGCTGGCTGGCTAGCATTGACATAGACGCTTGCTATTTGGCTAAAGTTGACATAACAATTTCTTGCTATATTTATTTATTTTTCCAGTTTAATGATTTTTAATAATTTTTTTTCCTTTTTCCTTTTTCTTCTTTTTTTCTCTTCTTCCTCCTTGGATTCCTTGCGGTGTCCGACGAGGGCCGCCAAGCCCTCGCCTAGTGGCCGGCGAGCCATTGGAGAAGAAGGCCAAAAGGAAGAAGAGGAATGAAAAAAATAATAAAAATTATTTTAAAATTGCCACATTAGCGTTTGTCGGCCGGTCGGCAATGTCAATGTCGGTCAGCCAAATTTGGCTGAATGAACTGAATTGGTATTAATGTGAAAAATGATTAGGATTAAATTGATACAATCAAAATGTTCAAGACTGAATTAGTACCAATGCCATAGGTTTATAACTTTTTGGGTACTTTTCCTAGAAGTACTCACATGGATTCATCCGGATCTTTACACAATTTTGAAGGCTCTCCTAAGTTGCAAGACGAAGCCATGCACTTTCCGAGGGCCAAAGAGAGAGCTAGACAAGCTCTTTATCTCTTCAACTTAACTCAGCAATGGCGCCACTCCAGGCCAACGGCTGAGAAGGTTAGCCATGAACTTAATCTGGACAGGAAACAGTAATGGACGGAAACATGAGTCCACAAAAGTGAGATAACAAAGTGAAATACAAGTGATCAAACAGAGAAGAGTGATGCCAGACTTAGCTCATTGATCGGAGTCGGAATCCTCTAAACGAGATGAGTGTGAGACATCGATGCCCCAGCAACAACTAATGGGTTTGAATCAAAAAGAGCTGCTAGATTCCTTCGCAATAGGATCATGACCATCACCAAGGCTGTGGCGTCTGGTCGCATGGCTTGGACAGTGGTGGAGATGAGAGAAACCAGGCGGCCATCCCCTTTTTCTCATTCCACAAATTGCACAGGGATACTTGTTGAAACTCCGTTCTCAATTCTATGGATTGGGGTATCATTGACTAGGATCACTACTTCAGATTTCTGGCTGAGAAACTCTGAGGGAACAACGTTCGCACTTTGCATACTGACATTCTCTACCTACAAGTGAAACATTTGAGTGGAGCTAATACATTAGACGCCAAGCAATGAAAAATGACGTTTCACTTCATATGAGTCTCACGTTGCAGGGATATATCACCGAAAGTCTCCACACGAGCACAGGCCATCTTTGAAATGGGGAAATCTATCCCTGTCCTTCCCGACTATTCCTCGGTTATAAATTCTGGAGACGAACTTGGCAGCAGAGCGACAATCCTCACAAATATTCTATTGGAAAAATCAATACACGCACATTTTGCGTATAAATCAACCAAGGGTGATTCTGTGATAACATCTCCGACTAACTCTCCTTACGTACTGGCAGTGGCCCTCCTTTACTCGCGTCACAGCTGCCAAACCTGCACAATCACGAATAAATTGTTCCAAAATCATACGGATCAGCACTACCGATTCGACGGGAAAACTGAATTACTGTCTCGAAATTTGCACTTCGGCAGTACCCTCCAAGCAATGCAGAGAGAGAAACAGAATTCTTGTTGATCATCCTATTCGAAAGCACGTCCAGCTTCATCGAGCGACCCACACTTTCCATGCATGTCCGCAAGGCTGCTTTCAACGACAACATGCTCACGAAGACTAAAAGTGATGACCTTGGAGGGTACTGGTTCGCCCCGTTTCGGCCTCCCTAAATTGCCACAAGCGGTCCATAGGCTTCCAAATGTGAAGTTATCTGGCTTCAAATGGTTCATTTGGATGCAATAGAAGAACGCCAGTGCTCCTCATACAAACCACTCTTCATATGCGTCGATATAACAGAAGTCCAACAAATAACATCTGATTCGAGCAACTCATGAAACACCCCGCGTGCTTCACTCAAACAACAATACCTACCAGAGTCGATCCCACACCTAAAGACAACCCCATGAAAGCACCAACCTAACGTCACTTTACGGCGCTCCGAGCACGCCTTGATGAACGCGGATGAAGTAAAACAATCTTGCTCAATGCTATTCCCCATAATCCTCACATTACCCAACCTTGCCAACCACGACATCGTGTTGAAGTCCAAGAAATCACATCCTTAGCAAATAAGCTATCAAAAGCACTCCGGGTCTCCAAAATGTCGGAACTCGACTCGAAATAAAGAGTAGTCGAACGGTTTGGACGAACCTATTGTCGTCGAGGCCGGATTTGATGATGGGGGTGTTGATCTGGGCGAACTTTGGGACAGTGCCGTAGAGTGGGAGGGTGGGAAGCTAGGCAGCTCTGTTGCGCTGCTCGCTCGTTCACGACGGGGTCTCGTCGTCGTCGATGCGGGCAGGTGAGATGAAGCCGCGAGCGATGTTGAGGGGAGGTGAATCTACGTACGAGCTTGTTGGCGTTGATGGTGAGTGAGGATTGCATTTGAAGAACCGGGTTGGACTCGGAATGAATTCTTCCGAGTTCCGTTGTTCGTCGAAGTCCGCTCTCGCAAGAATCGGTCGCCGAGCCCGGACTGCAGTCACCGTCCTCTCTGTCTCTCTGTCTCTCTGTCTCTCTCCCTGTGCCCCTACGACGGGGTGTTCGGTCAAAGATGATCGGCCGCACGCGGCGCCACATCTGGCTCTATCATCGCTGGCTCGACCTTATCGCAGCTTCGTCGAGAGAAAAAGGGAAGTGAGAAGACCAAGAACCAAGAAGACAGGAACCGCCGACGAAGAAGAAGAAGAAGCAGATGATGAAGAAGAAGAAGAAGAGAGGGGAGAAGGGATCTCCATTCAGCTCCCGTGAGAGAGAGAGAGAGAGCACAAGAATGGTGGCGAGAATGAGAGCGAGGCTGTCATGTGAGTAAAAGATGAAACCTTTAGATACGTTTTCTTCGCTCATGAGATTAGTTCCAGCATAAGCACTACCGGACACAGTGGCAGATTTATGTTGCTGGTGTGAGAAACTGTGGAACTCTTCCTCAAAATGGATGCTCTCCATCTGGTATGCACTGGACTATTATATGCGCGCACATGCTAGTCACTTTTTCTGTTGTCTCTGTTTTCTGTGGTCTATTTAACAGCTATATCTCCCTTTTATTATGAATCATTCTGTAATTCCATCTCGCTTGTGTGGATATATATAAAATTGTTCGGCTGAATTCTGATTCCTAATGACCTAGATCGGTTTAGCTAAAATCAAGCGCATTCGCCTGCCTTGCCCTGTTACTTCCTTTGATATTTCATCTTATTGCTATCTTTGTGTAACTTGTCCATTTGTTTTAGTCTTGCCTAGCATCATAAGTGGACATATACAGCATGTTTCTAGATGAAGGGTCGGGATTTAAGAGATATTTCATGAGGTATATGGAGAAGTTTAGTGTGTTGTACCTGCTGCTGTTGGAGCTGTATTTGGTTGCTTTTGATTGCTGATTAAGAGGAATTCGTGTTTGCTAGAAATTTAATGGGTTTATGAATCCAATACAGAAAAGAAAGTTACTTTCATCTAACGAATTGCTTGAGCTTGCATCTAATTTATAAGCACAAGTGCAGATGATATCTGTGTGGTTTCCAACTTTCATCCACTACCTTGTAGCTTTTAGGGTATAGTAACATGAGCATATAGGTGGCAACAGTTGCATGAGTTCCGAGCTTGTAAAAGGTTAACTGCAAGATATCTGGTCTGCTTACTCAAGGCACTTAATGAAAGATAAAAGAAAAAGAAGTTCTTGCTCATCCGACAGGGATTGTTTACAACTGGTGAAAACATGAATTTTGGTGCAGCTAAGAAGATGAGAACAATGAATAAATCCCAGTCACAGAGAGTAACGATGATGGACTTCCTGTATTTGAATGAATTTGAATGAATTTCCCTGGGGTTGCCAAACTCAACAGAGGTTCTTAGTTAACATTGCTTGCTTTTTGAGTTTCTTAGTTAACATTGCTTGCTTTATGCTGGATTCGGATGAAGCGAGTTTGTACTCCCCCAACCCCACCCCCCACCCCTCCCTCTCTCTCTCTCTCTCTCTCTCTCTCTCTCTCTCTCGGATAACTTTATAGCTATAGATGTGGGACTTCTTTCTAGCACTCGTGAGATAAGCGCACCTTAAATTTCATAAGAAGGATGGCTTGTTACTCCCAACTTGATCTTGTAGTCCAGGGATGCATCACTTCTAGGTTAAGGAGTAACTTGAAGTTCTGAATGATGACTCGCGGCATGTACTTTTTTTTTTTTACTTGCAGCATGTACTTTCCAAGCATGAAGTCATTGCTTCTGGAACTTCAGTTCAGTTAGAGAAAACCTGGCCAAAATCTTTTGGCTCCACACCAAATGCCAAAGGTCCTCTACTTGATTTTAGAGATAACAGCAAAGAGCCTAATGAGAGGTAACTGGTTCATAAGTCATGATTCCTATATATAAACCCCAAATACTTGTTATGTAGCAAGATATGAAGTTCAGCTAAGTCCTGTTAACTGTCACATTGCTACTCTCATGATATGTTGACCTGCATATTGTTTGCTAATTTTCAGCTGTTTGGTATAGATTCCATAGTTATTTATTCAGGATAGCAGTGTCTTCTTGGGGCATAGTTAAAGGAGTTCATCATCTATGTTTCTACTTTGTTTGGTGTAGCCTTTTCACAGTAGATGCAGCTGTCAAAAAGTGTGTCTCAACTTTTATGGGCTGTTTGGCAAATTCTTCACAGCCGCAGCACCCTCGAAGCTGCAGCAGTCATAACAGTTTCTGGAACAGTGCCTCACCCAGCTTTTCATTGCGAATGCGCTTGTGTTATTGTTGCGGTTTTTGAAGCAATATAGTAATCATAAGGTGTTGGTCCCACTTTGGCTCTGAGGAAATGTTTGGTAGCGGTGAAATAGATACATTTAATTAATACCAGTATAAGGGCACAAACATATGTAAGTGCGAGAAGGGATAGAAGGAAAAAGGATCTAGTAAGTGGTTATCAGCTATTAAGGAGATGAAAGAATGGTGAAGAAAGTGGATAAATGGTTATTTAAGAAGAGATAAGAGGGATATTTGCTCATGTTCAACAATTATGGTGACCTTATGACTATAAAAAACTGAACTTCTCACAAAGAGCAAATTATGGGATATTACAGTTCAATTTGATATTTAAAAACTGCTCACATGTTTTTAGTGAATGTAGAGATATAACAAAAGGTTCTATGTGGGCGTGTCTTTTGCGATTTTGAGGTTCAATGCCTTGGGATGCTTGTATCAGGAAATAGTTACTCAAAGAGTTCCTCAGAGTGTATTTGAAGATCCATGTTCTGTTGTCGTCTAGAAACAGAAGATATGAGAAGCAGAAGCCAGTCATACAAGAATCATGAGCCACCTGAAGCAGTCTAATAGATTTGAATACTGAAAAAGGTCCAGAGTACGAAAGATGCTTGTAATAATTTGGGAATTTTTTTTTTTTTTAATATTAGTGTTGTGTCCATCTTTGGTTCACTAAAGTGAAGATGCATTAGAGGTTTTAAACGTTGTGGATGAACTTATTTTGTTCTAAAAGCACCGTCTATAATCTGATATACTTACTGTGGAAGTTTCGTATCTTAGTGTTTTCTTGATCCTATGAAATCTTGTCACTTGAGTGTATAGGCGATGTGGTAACCTTGTTTGCTTTGTGCAATATGTTTCCGTTCAGTCACAGGAAGGAGATTTTAGAAAGGGGAGCAATTTACGTTCTTCTGTTGTATGTAACTTAGTTATAATTAGGGTTAAGCACATGAGCATATATATTTGTAACCCTTTCTACCTTTTAATAATAGAAAATAAATTGCATTTGCATTACCGATACTTTCTTGGTATTGAAGTAGCCTATTCACATGCTGGTATCAATTTACACTTTGTTTTCTTTGGAAAAGTTTGGTCATTTTATGAAGTATCTGAATTGATTTGCATATTGTATGGATAGGAACTCTGCTTTACATCCTTACGAATTCTTTTTTTGTGGATTAAATGCTTGTTGGATCTTTGTCTAATGCAGATCAGTTGGGTTTTTTTTGTCTTATTAGTTATCGGAGACAATTATAAGGAATTGTGGAGACATTGTTCATATGCATGTAGCTGAGAGAGATGTTCTTCATGAGATGGTGAAAATAGTGAGGAAGAAGGTAAGAAATTTTAATGCATTTTGATGATGAAAGGTACCTGTTGGCTAAAACTTCATGGTATTCCTGATTCTTCAGCCCAATATCCATGTCAAACAGAAGATACTAATCTTGATAGATACTTGGCGAGAAGCTTTTGGAGGACCGAGGGCTAGATATCCTCAATAGCATGCTGCCTACCAGGGGTTGCTAATCTTTCCTTCTCTTGAGAAAAGACTTTATTTTATTTGTGATTTGGATGATTTTCTGGTATTGGTCGTTATGTTATTTTGGTTATTAATCACTAAGTCCACTCATTTTCGTACAGCAAGCAGGAGCAGTGTTCCCTCAGAGAGAGGAGGGTCCTGCGCTGGTTTTTACACCTCCACAGACACAACCTCTTTCATCATATCCACAAAATATCCGCAATGCTAATTTCCAGCCAGAGCCATCTGAGTCTTTCTGCTGAGTCTGAGTTTCCCACATTGAGGTGCATTTATATGTAGAAATACTGATACCTTTTCTCATCTTTCAAAATTTTTTATTTCTTACAGATTTAGGTCAAAAGAATTTTAAACCTGTTGTTTGTATTATAGTACTTTGTGGAACTTAACATTTGTCTTTAATTCTAAGTGGCAAAATCTGTTCTTCGAAAGACACAGTTTGTTTGGTAAGACTTTTGTTGAGTACTTTTTATTTTCTTTAATCCTGTGGCTTACTCAATTAGACTTTTGTTAACTCAAGGCACCTGAATTTTATTATTTTCAAAATATGCAAATATTGACACGTAATTCACATGTAATAATTATTTTTTTCAAGCGAATTCAAACAAGCTCACTATTGCCTTCTAGCTTGTATGTATCACAGAGGTCCTATCTTTGTGATCCTTAGACAGTCTGTATGATTTTGTTGAAACGAACACTTTGATTATTGTTTTACATACTTTTTTAGTACACTGATGATTAAAGGATTGTAGCCCTAGGCAAATGGAATAATTTAGTATCCTGCTAAAGGATAATTTTGCAGCACCTTACTTCTTTCATACACTTTGAGGTTCTTGAGGCATAACTTAATGTTCTTGTGTAGCTTGACAGAAATACAGAATGCACAGGGGATCATGGATGTGCTTGCGGAAATGCTGAATGCCATAGATGCTGGAAACAAGGAGGTATATTTTTCAATTTGTGATGCTTAATTGAGGATGTATTTTTATACATCAAGCAGTTGAATTAGTGGGAGCTGATAGTATCTTATAGAAATAATATAAGGTTGAAGTTCACCTTTTTTTTTTTTCAGTTTTTCCATTCCTTTGGAAACCATCCAGTGGTGTTTCTTTTGCAGTCACAATTGTTCTCTTATTGGCTTTTTTTTTTTTTTTATTAAAAAAAGTATTTGCAGGGGCTTAGGCAGGAGATCATTGTTGACTTGGTAAGAGCAGTGCTCCACCTGCAAGCAGAGAGTGGTGCAACTTGTAAATTCAACATTGTAAGGCTCAGATGCCCTTTTTGCTGAATGTATTTTGATGCTGGTCATCTTCTCCAGCTTTCCTTTTTGGTGTTTAAATACTCTTGCTACCATGTCCATAGGTGGGACATTTTAGTGGTTGTCGTTCTTTTTGTTTGGTGAAGAGAAACCTTTATATATGTTTTCTTTGCTTATAAGACTAGGTCCATCATAAGCGCTATAGATGCAGTGGCGGATTCATGATGTTGGTGTGAGACAGTGTGAACTCTTTCACTCTTCCTCAAGATAAAAAATGCTTTTCATCTGGTTTGCACTGGACTATTTTATGTGTGCCCACTAATTACTTGGTTGCTGTCTCTGTATTATGTGAAGTTCAATAGCTATATCTCTGTTTTATTATAAATTGTTTTGTATTTTATCTAACTTTTGTCTTATCTGGTGAAGAGGACACTATAATAGACAATTGCTTGACTGATTTCTGATTCTTAATGACCTTAATTAATTTAGCTAAAATCAGTGTATTCATATGCCTTGTCCTGTTGCTTCCTTTGATAATTCATCTGATTGCTATCTTTGTGGTGCAAATTGTCCATTTTAGTAGCATAAATGGACGTATAGCATGTAGCTAGATGAAGGGTCAAGAATTAAGAGATATTTTGTGAGGTATGGAGAAGATTGTGTGTCATACCTGCTGCATTAGAGCTGGGGTGTTTTTAATTACTCATATGGAGGAAGTCATGTATGCTACAAATTTAAGAGGTTTATGGATCCGATACAGAAAAAAGAAAAGTTAGTTTCGTCTAACTAATAACTTGCACTTGCATCTAATTTATAAGCACAAGGGCAGATGATTTTTGTGTGGTTTCCTATTTTCATCCACTACCTTGCAGTTTTTTAGGGTATAGTAACATGAGGATACATGTGCCAACGGTTGCATTAATACCAAGCTTATGAAAGGCTAACTGTGAGATATCTTGTCTGATTACTCATGGGAGGAAATAAAAGATTAAATAAAAGAAGCTCTCACTCATCTGACAGGAATTGTTCACAGCCAGTGAAAGAATGAATTTTGGTGCAGCTAAGAAGATGAGAATTATAAATAAAGCACAATTGCAGCGACTATCAACAATAGATCTTCCTGAATTTGAATGAAATTTAAAAGAAAAATTCCCTTAGGGGTTGCCAAACTTGAAGGAGGTTCTTAGTTAACATTGTTTTCTTTATGTCGGGTTCGGTTGAAGTGAGTTTATATGCCCACCTCTCTCTCTTTCTCTCTCCAGGGTAATTCCATAACTCATAGGTGTGGAACTTCTTCCTAGTAGTCATTAGAAATGCACATGCTAAATTTCATAAGAAGGATTAGCTTATTAGTTCCAACTTGATCTTGTAATCCAGGGATGAATCACTTCTACGTCAAGGATTAGCTTTGAATGATGACTTGCAACGTGTGCTTGCCAAGCATGAAGTCATTGGTTCTGGAACTTCAGTTCAGGCTGAGAAAACCCTGCTGGGACCTTCTGGCACCACGACGGATGTCAAAGGTCCTCTACTTGATATTGGAGATAGCAGCAGCAAGCCTGATGAAAGGTGACTGGTTCATTGGTCATGATTGCAATATATAAACCCCAAATACTTGTTCTGTGGCAAATTATGAAGTTCAGCTGAAGTCTGTGAACTGGGCAGTGCTACTCTTATGATAAGTTGATCTGGATATTTTTCACTAATTTTCTGCCGTTTGGTAAAACTTGGTGGATATTTACACATTGAGGCTCCGTTTGTTTCATGAAAAATGACTAGTTTGGAAAAATTTTGCTGAAAATGACCGTTTATATTGCTTACAAAAAGGAACGAACGAAAAATATTTTTATCGTTCACAAAAATGTTTAGACATAAATTGTTGTTGACAATGAGAACATTTTCTGTTGACTAATTATTTTAAGCAAAACAATCTATTGATGAAAATGTTTTCCAAATCATGCATTTTCCGCGAAACATAGTGGAAGTTTATCATCTATCTTTTGATCCTCCAGTTGTCAAGACCTTGTCTGGTGCAACTTTTTTCACAGCAGATTTGGCTGTGAAAAAGGTGTGTCTGCAGCTTTTATGAGCTGTTTGTCAAATTCTTTACAGCTGCAGTGCCCTCAAAATTGCAGCAGCTATAACAGTTTCGAGAAAGCTACCTTGCCCAATTTTGAGGTGTTGCAGCTGTAAAGGATATATTCCAAACATAGAAGTTACAGTGCTTCACGGCACAACCACCACGTGTGCTACAATGCAGACACAGGCCCACAGCTTTACCAGGCAGATCCTTAGTAGTACTATTGATTTCATTTTGATCTTGAGAGAAGAAGGAAGGAGAGAAAGGGAGAAATGCACCAATGCATCTTGTACATGTGCTCATTATATATATGCAAGTACAAAAAGATTGAAGCATGCTGCACTAAACATTTATCTTGTGGCTTAAATTGATTAGAGATCTCAAATATTTGCTGTTGAAACTTTGTGTCTAAAAGGCTGATTAAACTTTGGGAGATTGCTGGCCAATGTCGTGCATTCGGTTCTTGAGTTCCGAGTGTTTCTATGTCTCCCAATTTGCTCATAGGATTGCTAGGGATCATATTTAAAAAGCTAGTCTAGATTGACAAGAGAGCAGCCATTTTTTTGGGTTAAACAGTGGCTGTCTCTCCACTTATTACTTGAGATTTACACAAAGATCGGTTCTGTTAGTGTTATACAGAAAGAAATTTATTCGATACAGGATAAGCATGAGTATACATCGTCATCTTCCTTAAAGTACATGAAAGAATTCGGATTCACTATAATGGAATGTAAAATGAAGTTATCACAACTTCACACAAATTCTAAAAGATTTACGTGGTAGAATAAGACCATTTAAATTACAGACCTTGTAAAAATATTGTATTTAATAATTGAATTTTGTTATATTTTTGTACTATCTTATGAAAGTTAATATGAATATTATACTTGTTCTTGTGGATGTGATACTATATAATCATTTATTGATAATTGGCATGTTATATCATTAATAGACTAATAATAAGATACAAAATAAGTTCCAAGTTCAGCAAACGCCCAGGAGAGGAAAGTAAAACTGAAAATCATGTACATATGTGTATTTTACCCAAAAGTACCAGTAATTTACTATTAGAGGATTGGTGATGATCTTGATTTAAAAATTTTAACTATTGAGCACCAGTTTCTGGCCAATTGAGCAATAAGAAGTGGGATTTTCTGCAGGGTCCAGCTAAACTTGATCCAAAAATGGACCTTCTCAGTGGAGAGGACTACAGCTCTCCTAATGCAGAGACTTCACTAGCACTTGTGCCTGTTTGACATCCACAGTCAACTGCAGCTCAGTCACAGCAGAATGCACTTGTTCTTTTTGGTGTGTTTTCCAACAGTAACAAGCCCAATACGATTGATACCCAGAGTGGCTATCCAACTACACAAAGCAATTTTTCTACTCCTCAAGTCCAACAGCAGCAGAATCTGCAACCTCCACAACTTGGGGTTTATGCTAATGGCAACATGCCAAACATGGGATCGAACCAGCATGATCAATCACCTTATTCTCAAAGCTCTGTTCCTGTTTGGAATGGCCATATTGCGCAGCAGCAACAGCCTCCCTGTCCTGTCTATGGTGCACTTGTGCTTCTTCATCGGTACCTGACATTACTTTCTTAGTGACGCGTACTTTTTCCGGTTGGCTTGTACCACCTTACCCCCTATGGGGAAGCTAACAAACAATCAGATCAGTAGAGGTGCTCAAACTAGTGATTCAGGTGACCCCCTTGGGCAGTCAGTGGAAAACAGTCAGTGATACTCCCCCAACCAATGCAAGGTTCGCAGGTGGTCGTCCTGCATGCACAACCTGCACTGAGTGGATTGCATCTCCAGGCACCTTATCCAGTGGGGAATGAGCAAGCGATGGGCATGTATATGCAACCAGTTGCAGGTTGCCCCATACCATTGCTGAATAGCCAGGCTGTTCCGACAAACCAAATGGTAGGACTTACCACCTCAGCCCATCCAAGGAGATCCTTATATGGGGATGGTTCCTCAGCCAATCAAGTAGGTCAGATGGCTTATTTATATCCCCAGCAAAGGTATGGCAGCCATGTGGCAGCCTACGGCTATGGCCAACAAGGTGCTTGACCAGCGGATGTACAGGCTATAAGTTAGAGATGACAGTAGCTTAAGGAACTCTTCATACCAGGTGTCCACATCATCAGATGTGCCACCCATGAAGCCTTCGAAGCCGGAGGACAAGCTATTCGGAGATCTCGTTGATATGGCTAAACTGAAATCGTCTGCAAAATCTACTCTAGGCAGAGCTGGTAGCATGTAGCAGTAGTATTTGCCAACCATGCTTTGCTTGTTAAGCTGATTTCTTTTGATTTTCTTATTTCAAAATTTTCTATTATACATATTTGGTGGTTTCTTCTGTTTGTGGCTGTGTATTGGCACTACCTGTTTGGCATTGAGATCATGTACATTCTTTGCAAATGGAAAGAAAAGGAAATCTGCTCGACCTTCTATCTCTTATCGGGGCGGAACCATTAATAAGTGCACGTCATTAAGTTGATATAATTCTTATAGAATCTCACAATTAGAGTCGGTGCTACAGCAGATTTTTATGAGAATTTGGGTGTGCTGAGAGAAGAATTTTCAGAATGATACTTGGATTTTCGATCTAGCAGGATGATTGGCTTTTGATTTTAAGCATGCCGTCGTTGCAATGGGCTCTCTTATCTTCATATGTACTTGTCGGGGTGAAGTCTGGATAAGTGAGTTTGTACAGTGGCGTACATTAGGGGAACTCTTCTTCAGTAGGGAAACCCTGTCCTGCTGTTCCGATCTCATTTTTTGAAATATAAATTGCTTGCCTTCTGGTGATGTGCGTATTATCCTATGTTTGGTATTTTCGCTGTAATTTTAGAATGTTTTCACCGAAAGTGAAGCTCCCTCGGTTATTCCTAGCTTCTATGTTTTATTGATTCGGCATTCTCGGCAAAAGTTTACGATACCTGACTTCTCCTGGGGTTGTTGTCTACTTTTTTTTTTTTTTTAATTGTTCCCGTACGAATCAACTCCTAAAAGAAACATTGGTGCTGTTTTCCATCATGGTGGAATAGGTTTTATCTCCTTTAGGATACATAACGATTCAAGGGTAAGAAGATCCTGAGAGTGTTTGGATGAGAGCATTGCGCAAATGGAGTGAAGACATTAAAGTAACTAAGGATGCTCCGGCAACAGCGATGCTTCAAGGGAAATCCTCGCATGCGCCCAACCATGCGAACCATCGGATTTGATGAGTCTCGCGTGAGGCTCGCATGCTCTATGGTTCACCTGTGCCGGGGCGCGAAGGTGAGAAGTGACATTCTTTATCCGCGAAGGAGAATTTAACGATTAGAATCTCGAAGTTCTTCAATCTGATGGTTCAGCCAAATTTCAAGTACGTAAGTGCCCAAATATGCATGGCGACAACCCATCTTTTAACCAAAAATGACGTTAAATAAAGGTATATTATCAGGCGATGAAAGGTTGCTTTTAATTAAGATACATTTAAATAAACAAAAGTAAGTTGAATGATTTTCTTGAAATCAGTTAAATGATTTTCTTGTTTATAATTGAAAAACAAAGATAAACATATTCAAACGGCACATGGAGTGCTGCTAGTATTCGAGTATTTTCACCTTCGTTTATAGAAAAAAATAAATCTTGCTTTTAATATATTAAAATGTTTTTTTAAAACTTATTTTTTGTTATTGCACATTATCCATATTTACCATTTTTAGTGAGCAACATTTTTAATGTTTAAATGCTCCTTAAACCTTTATTTATTTTATTGTTCCATGATAACTTTCACTAGTAACTTATACAGTCAAAATAGATGCCAATTAGCCAGAGCTAACAAAAGTAGCATATTGATAACATTGCCAAATTAGTCGATTTTCAATAAAAAAAAATAATAAATTTACTATTTAATGGATGTAAGCAAATATCAATTACTAAAAGACAATTTTCAAAAACTCATCTCTTATCACATGGTATGAATGGGATCATCATGGATATAATGAGATGCAATTGTCACTGAAATTGCACAAAAATTTCAAAGGTTCTAAAACCTAATTATCAGTTTTGTGGCTAAGAAAGAAACTGTAAGAACAATCAACATCATTTTTTCTAATTATAAAAAGAAATATATATGTATATGTATATGTATATGTATCTCCCTCCAGATTTGTGAGAAATTCCCTTATGAAGTTTTGAAAATAACAAAATAATCATAAACTACTAATATGCATATTGATTATGTAGAATCAACTTGTCGATCCACAAACGAATATGCAGATGGGGTGTAGAACAGGTACGTCTAAAGGTTAGTAGCGCTCTGCTTCCATAGAAGGTGAATAAGATAAAAGACGTAAAGAGTATCTAAGGCTAGATGGTGAACAAGTCCTAGAGGTTCTTTAAGGCTTGGATGGACTAGTAGAAGGTGATTAGTTTTGTGGAACTAGAAGCCTGACAACATGCTTGGAGGGACCAGTATGTGGAGGGTCAACAGTCAATTCAACGTGAAGCAATTGACGCTGAATTAAATAGTAAAGCATATAGATTTTCAAATCTCAGTACTAGTAGTATTCTTGAAGCAATTGACGCTGAATTTTTGAACGTCACAAGTTATAATTGAACGATATCCGTCTCTTTCTAAAGAATCTTTTTCAATTGAAGAAAAACAAGTCTAGACCGGATGCGGACATGTGGAAAATGGCAATGGATGATGAGATAAAATCTATCAAGCAAAATAATACAGGTTCATCAACTAATCTTCCTCCTAGCTCTGGAACTATACATAAGGCAGGGTTGGCGGCTAAAAGGTATCGTGAAAAAGGAGGACTTGATTACTTTGATTTTTATTCTCCGGTAACAAAGCTTACAGCATTTAGAATGATGATGGCTTTAGGTTCTACAGTAATTTGGTAATTCACCAAATGGATGTTAAAATTACCTCTCTAAATGGCGATTTAGATGGAGAAATTTATATTGATAATTTAAAGGGGCTACATAGAAATCGGTCGAGAAGATAAAGTTTGTAAATTGGATAAATTTTTGTTGGGACTTAAACAAGCACCTAGACACTAGTATAAAAAGTTCAAGGGAGAAATAAAAATTTAGGTTTGAAAGCTGCAAATTGTGCAAAAGTCACGGATAATGCTTGTATTGTTATTACTCTTTGTGTTGATGATTTACTTTTTTTCTAGATCAAATTCGGAAATTGTTGAGGAGACTACATCTTACATTGAAAATTGTTTTAGAGTTCAAAATATTGGTCCCGTGCATGTGATTTTGGGAATTAAGGTCATTTTATGGGGGGAAAAAGGGCTTAATAGATTAGGTTTTTCTGATTGTGAATCAAGTGATGTGCCTTTGGGTCCTATTGAGTTGGTGAAATATAATGATGATTCAATTGATCAAGAACAATATGCTAAGATAATTTGATGTCTTATGTATGCTAGGAATGCTATAAGACCTGATGTTGCACATGCGGTAGGAAATTGAGTTGATTTACTTCTAATTTTGGTGCATCTCATTGGAAGGTAATTGACAAACTAATGCCAAACTTTAAAAGAATAAATTATTTGGGCTGAGTGATTATTAAGAAATACTCTCTTTTCTGCATACTCCTTTGCGTCCTATAACGATTTATTGTGACAAAAAGGCAACGAATTACACAGCCAAGGACAATAAGACTTCCGACAAGAGTAATTTTAGTCCTATGAAGTATCACCGAATTGTGAAAATGGTGAAGGAAGGTAAAAGTTGTAGTTGAGTACAAGCCAATCGAGTCGATGTTGGCTGATCCTCTTACAAAGAGATCAATTTGTGCAAACCAGTAAAAAGCTTTGAAGGAGATGCGACTAGCACCAATCATTTAAGCATTCACTCGTTGTAGCCTATTCTATGTTTGTATTACATACGAGTAGAGAGTTCAACGGAAATTTAAGTGGAAATTGTCCAATTAGTCATAAATATATTGTGCAGATATCAATTCACTTCTAATTTTTTTTTTCATTTTACCAATTGAGTCCTTAAACCTTCACGCAAAATTCTAATATAGTCCTTATGGTCAATTTTCATTGGAAAATCTCTGAAATGGTGGTGTGAATGTGAGACAGCCGACAATAACTAGACTGTCAAAATTAACTGAAATAACTACATTAGAATCCTAAGCAAAGATTTATGATTAAATTGGCAAAATTAAACAATTTATAATAAAACTCACGTCTATATAATATGTACAGGTAATTTTCCGGAAATTTAACCAATTGTGATCTATGAAAATGTTAACGGTTACATTTTCGGTGCAGATTTTACTATGGAAATGGTGGGGCTAACAATATTTTGCCAGAAAGTGAGATTGAACTTAATTGTTCTTAGTGAACCCATAGCACCAAAAATGATGGTTCGAAGGCTTGAGATGGAATTAGCCTTTATGAGTGTGGAAGTCATGGTTGCTTCGCCGAGATAATGCTCTAAAGCTCTCACTGGACTGGGATAAGTGTATAATCTAGGGATAATGACATAAATGCTTCTTGACTTTAGCTTAATTTGCAATGTGGTCTATAAATTTTTGGTACATGTTCAATGTAGTCTTTGAATTTCTAAAAATGTTCAATGCTGTCCATGGTTCATTGATGAAAAGACAATGTTGAACATTTTCATAAATATTAAACATGTAAAAAAAGTTCATGAACTATATTTAATAAATTTAAAAGTTTAAGAAACACATTGCATATTAGATCAAAGTTCATGGATTACATTAAATAAATTAAAATTTTAATGATCACATTGCATATTGGCCAAAGTTCTTAAACCATTTGTGTCATTTCCCCTATGATCTATAATGTGCTGCCTTAAAAAGCTTTGCTCACAGCGTCAACATACCTTTACATAGAAGAAAAGGACAAATTGTTGAGATGAGAAAAATGAATTTTAATGGGAAAATGATACAAATGGTCTATGTACTTTGACTTGATATAAATGTGATCATATAATTTTTAATTTGTTTAATGTGATCCTTAAACTTTAACTCAATGTACAATGCCATGTTTTAATATTTAATTTATTTAGCATGGTTCATGGACTTTTCATACATGTTCAATTTAGTTACTAGACTATACAAAAATGTTCAATATTATCTCTAAACTTAAATTAATGAAAAGAGAACATTGGATATTTTCATATGTTCAAAGACTATATTGAACATGTACCAAAAGTCTAGAAATCATGTCGAACAAATTAAAAATTCATGGACTATATTAAATAGATTAAAAGTTCATAGACAAAAATGGACATTGGAGTAAAGTTCATGGAATATTTGTATTATTATTTCAATTTTAAAAAGATTGCTAATTCAGAAACAACTTTATGGCCAAAAAGTAAGGCATCTAATTCTTGGGGACACTAAAAATATTCATCTGCACTCACCTCCATTTGAGTTAACCAACGGAGGTCGCTCTCTCTGTGAAAATCCATCCATCAGCCGGAGACGAGGCCCATTTGGTTTTGAGAAAACATTTTCAGTTCATTGAAAACAAAAACTGTTTTTGATTTCCATATAATTTCTTAAAAACATGTTTGGTATAAAATTTTTGAAATAAATACATCGAAAGTCTTAAAACTTATCACGAAAGTGCAAATAAATCCCAAAACTTACAAAAAGTGCAATTGAATCTTAAAATTTGTATAGAAATTTCTCTTAAATTTTTTATCTAGTTAGTATAACATAATTTTCAATCGGCAAAATTGCTCTTGAAATGTCAATTCATTTAATGGAAAGATTACAATAAAATTAAAATTCATAAAAGGGGAAAAAAAATCCTATTTTATGTGCGACTTAACTATAGTTTATGTAGCATTATTCCCACTTCAAAAAAGAAAAAAATGGAGACACGGAATTGAAGAGTCTCTAAGAAAATTAAGTTAATGTAGCTTATAGAAGTTAAATAAAATATCCATTTAATTTGACATTAAAGTGCGAAATCAATCAAACCATCAACAGAGCAAAGTTAAACTAAATCCACTTGACATAAAAATAAAAACTAAAGATTTTGCTAAGATGTAGTGGTAATTTTTTGTGATCCAAGGGCACAACAATAATTAGCCAGCCACTTTATGGGTAACTAGTACAGCAACCCCACCGCCAACAATCCCCATTAAAGATATAATGTGGTAATAAAGAAAAATTACTAATTAACTGTTTTTAGCCCCGATCAAACCTTAAATTCAATTTTTTTTCAGGGAGAAATTTAATCAGCAAGCAATGCTCACCAATTATTAAAATAATTGTTAGGAAAAAGAAATGCATTCTAGTATGTATAGAAATTGCATATCATATCCTTTCCTAAATTTAGTTTGTTTTATCTTTGCTACATAATTTTAGTTACATGTATATGCTTGTTTATTTCTTCCATAACGAAACAATAATCAATAAATTGTCATCCTCCTGAACTGCCGTGTCCATCATACCGCCATGTCTCTTTTGTTTACCATTTCTAATTTGTGCCGGTACATAAAAAAAGATGCTAATAAATTAGATTTTACTTAGGAAACAAAACAAAAACAATTTGGCTATGATGCAATAGTATATAACAATGTAATTGAACAAAGTGATGACAGTGTAGTATCCAATCACTAACAACAGACAACTCTGACAAGTAACGATTGTTAGTTTTCTTTTCTTTTTTTTTTTCTTTTTAGTTTATAGAAAAAAAGTCAAGTCAAGTGTGCTGGATGTCCCACACCTCCCCCACAAATGTTGCGAAAATTAGGTGTAAAACAATTGCCCTTTTTGTGACTCTCTATCAAGAAAACAAAGATAGACTTGGACTTAAATAAGTCTTTAAAAAGCTCAAGGGGAAAAAATAAGCGAGAGATTCATCTTAGGATGAGAAACCCCGCAAAGTCACCCTTGTATTCTCTCTCTAGACAGGGGATTAGGGCATCCTTCAATGGTGAAGATAGACACTACATTAGGGTTTCGGCCCTAACTATCACCGGGTAGGCAAACATAATGCCTGGGGTGAGAAGAGGCAGGTGAAATGCCTTGGTGCTGCCTCACGGCCATATCATCTTAATATACTGCTAGTCCTAGTACCCCCTAGGTCTTCTCTTTTTTTTTTTTTTTTTTTTTTGTCAAAAACGGAAATGTTTCATTCACTTAGCAAAGATGATAGGCCCGTTAAATGGACATCATTACATAAGAGCTCCCAAAGTGCTTGGGGAGGGGACAAATGGTGCGTTTGGGAAGTCTTTTTAGGAAAGTTTTTAGGAAAATGTAAAGACCTTTGAGTTAAAGGCATTTTTCAAAATGCAAAGTGTGTTTGGTAAATTGTAGTTTGAAAGCCCATTTGAAGTACTTTTGAGCAAAATGGTGTTTGGGGGAATTACATTTACAAAGGGCTTTGGTGATAAAAAAAATTATCAAAAGAAAAAAAAAAAAATTGATCGGCAAGGGCAGGTGGTCGCCGGATGTCCACTGAAGACCTTCGGCAAGGGTCGCCGGACGTCGAGCGACCACTGAAGACCACCGGCGAGGGTCGCCGGACGTCGAGCGACCACTAGAGACCATCGGTGAGGGTCATCGGACGTCGGGCAACCACTGAAGACCATCGGCGAGGGTTGCCGGACGTCGGGCGACCCCGCCGCGACCAAGATTTGGGGTGGGGAGGTTGCAGGAGGACCTCGCCACCCTTGGATCTGGGTCGCGGCGAGGTCGGCGACCCAAACCTCGCTGCGACCCAAACAGGGCGGCGGTCGCACCACTCCCCAGCGACGGTCGCCTAGGCCACCGTGACCATGCCGAGCCGTCGGCGGCCGCTCACAGCTTCGAGGAACACGTTGTTGGCCTTCAATAGAGAAGAAGATGAATAGTACAATGATGAGGGCAAAACCGGAAAAATCGAGAATAGGTGAGGATAGTTTTGGAAGAAAAAAAAAAGTGAATAGTGCCACTTGTATGCCAAAAAAGCTGAAAGCCCAAGGCACCCCTTCACCTGCCTTGGGCTTTCAGCCTTGAGAAGGCCAGCTTTGGCCTAATGGGAATTTTAAAGTTGTTCCCAAACGCCCCGGCTTTAGCCCAAGTATCTTTAGAAGCCCAAAGTCCTTTGCAAAGTTGATTCCAAATGCACCCAAAGCCCAATTTAGAGATAAGTAATTTTTCTTGTAGGTTTTGGCAACTCATTCCACTATATAGTTGGCCTCTCTAAAACAATGCACAATTTGGATACTTGAGAAAGACCTTAACTTGTCTTTGCACTTCAAGACAAGCATGTGAGCCGCCTGACTCAACTGTTTTGAACTATTTAAGGCTTTGGCTAATTTTAAGTTGTCTAACTCAAGTACAATGACTTTGTGCCTTTTAGAATAGAAGTGGTTGAGGGCTTTCAACAAAGCTAAGGCTTCAGCCATCAAGGGAGAAGACGCCATCACCGACCAAACCGCTCCACCCAAAATCCTCCCGACTGAGTTATGGCAAACACAGTCGAACAAGCTCTCCATCGATCTAGGATCGTATGCTCCATCTATGTTGATCTTGTAAACTTAGTTCGGCAATCGGTTTAGGTATGTGATTCTTCTGCTACTCTATTTCCAGATTTGCTCGACCTTGGGTTCCATTTGTTGAAGCTTGTGAGTCCTACCTTAACCGAATCAAGGAGGGTTTTTTGCATATGGTGTTTTGTTCCTGAAGACGGCTTGGTTGCATGCCTTCCATATGTGCCATAAAGTTGCGGCCACCAATTGTAGATCTGGGGAGTTACTCACCTTTTGTTTCAATTTGTAGAACCAATCTTCCATCCGATTTAGTCCCTGACTTGAGATATTAATGTTTAGTGCAGGGTTGGACCATATTTCTTTTGTCCAAGAGCAAAGCAAGAACAGATGCTCGACGGTTTCCCTATTTTGGTTGCATAAGAAGTATAGGGGATCAAGTATGATTTTTCTTTTGAAATAAGTTATCATTAGTTGGGAGAGCATTCTGGCATAAATTTTAAATGAAAATTCTGATCTTGGGTGAAGAGTGCAATTTCCAAATATCTATCCAGAGGGTGGGCAAAGGTTGAAAGGAAGTTGAGGCTTGATTTTTGTTGCATTTCTCTGTTTTCTCTTGGATAAAGTTGTATCCATTTTTAAATGTATACTTGCCTGCTTGAGAATCAATCCCTACAAGCTTATCTTTTTTTCTATTTGAGGTTTAATTGGGATAACAAGGATCTCTTTGACTAATTGATCTTAAAAATGTTCTGTTAAGACTAATTTGTCCCATCTGCTTTCCTCTTTAATAATGAGTTCAGAAACGAAGTAAGGTTCGTATCTATTTGCGGGACCTCCTATAATATCCTTTTCAACCATTTATCTTCCCTAATGTTTATTTGAGATCCATCCCCTACTGCCGACATAACTTGAGGTGATATAGAATTTTTGCCTAGGTACAAACTTTGCCAACCCCAAGAGGGATGTTGACCCTTTTATGAATGCCAAAAATCTGTATGAGGTTAATAAAGTCCTTTAAACAAGATGCTCCAAAGAGAAGTTGGGTTTGACACAACCACAAAGCTTGCTTCCTAACATTGCTTTATTAAAGGAGAATATATCATTGAAACCCATTCCACCCTTATATTTTCTTGTCTTCAAGATATCCCATCTCTTTTATGAATTCCAACTTTGGTATCATTGGTTTTCCACCAAAACAAGGCAATCTTCTATTCAATAGCCTTAAAATAGAACCTGAGATTTTAAATACTGACATTGCATATTGTGATAATTTGAACCACCATTTTAAGCAGCACTTCTTTTCAAGCTTTGGATATAAGCTTTTTCTTCTAACCTTCCAATTTTAAGCTAATTCTTCCAAGAATCCATGCAAACATTTGTTTTTTTTTTTACACTCCCCAGTCTGAAGGAATTTTGAGATATTTGTGGGTTTTGTTGATAATCAAAACTCTCAATTCCTTTGCCATATTTTCTTTCAAAGACTTAGGGTAGTCCCTACCAAAGAAGATCCCCGATTTGTTTAAACGTATGTCCTATCTACATGCTAGGTAGTATTGGTTCAGAATCACTATCAAATTCTAACACTCTAGAATTGTATCATTTAAGAAAAATATCGAATCATCTACAAAGAATGAATGAGAAAGGGTGGGACACCATCTGTTCAGTCTAATGGCGATAATGCTACCATTATTCACAGCTATCTTCATTAATGAAGACAACACATTTGCCACAAAAATAAAAAGGTAAGGGGATAAGGGATCCCCTTGCCTGATTCCTCTTGAAGATTTGAAAATTGTAGAGGCTCTCCATTAAAAGAATGAGACCGTAGTGACACATTCCATAATGCATCCCACCCATTTCTCATCAAAACCAATCTTAAGTAGGCATGCCTCCACGAAATCCTATTCAACTCAATCATAGGCTTTCTTCATATCTAATTTCAAAACAGCTCGAAGTTTCCTTTTTTTTTTTCTGATTCCGATTTGATGCAACATCTCTTGGACAATAAAGATGTTATCATGAATTTGCCTCCCGCCGATGAAAGCGCTTTGTTATGTGCAATAAGTTATGGTAAGAATGGTTTGAGTCTATTGGCCAACACTTTTGAGATGATCTTGTAATTGAAATTGCATAAACTAATTGGATGGTACTAATCTAATCTCTCTAGGTTCGTAACTTTCGAGATAAGGGAGATATGTATTTTGTTCAAATCTGGTGGAAGGGATCCAGTATTTAGGAAGTTTCTCATCTGTTTTAGAATGTCTCATTTAATTTCTTCCCAGAGCTACTGATAAAATAAACCACCAAGGCCATTGGGCCCTATTGCTTTTGTTGGGCCGAGCTGGAAAGTTGCTTCTGCTACTTCTTCTAAGGTTACTTCAGTCGGCAGTTTACAGTTCATATCTTCTGTTACTACTTTAGGTACTTGATCCAGGACTAGTGAGGCGTTTCAGTGGCCATATGACTAATATAACTCTCAAAAGAAAAGTATAGCATATGTTTTCAATTGATTCTGCTCAAACAATGATATCTTTTCTGAATTTTGCAATATAGAGATCCTATTTCTTTGTCTCCTTCGAATAGTAGTCGCATGAAAATATTTTGTATTTTTATCTCTCCACCTCAAGCAATTGATTCTAAAATGTAACCCCCCATACATTTCTTCCTGCCTCCATAAATCATCAATTATCTTCTCGCAATTTTCTGAATCTCGCTTTGTCAAAGAGTCCTGTAGTATTTTTTGTAAGCCACTCCAATTCTTATTTCAGCAAGTTGATTTTCCTTTGTTCATTCGCAAATTTCTTCTTGCTCCATTTTGAAAAGAGCATATTGTACGTCTTGCAACTTCCCGACTAAATTCTTTTGAAGCTGAGTTGTAAATTCCCAAGTTTTTTTGCACCACCCCCCTATATTCGTCACCCCTGGTTAAGCAGTCAAGTGTGCTGGATGTCACGCACCTCCCCCATAGGTGTTGCGAGAATTAGGCGCGCAATAATTGTCCTTTCCGTGCTGCATGCATCCAGCGGTTCCGATTCGTATGATGGGTCTCGGACCAGTGGATGGCAAGAACTCAGTCAGACATTGCTCAAGCAGGCGCGCAGTAGAGAGAAGAGAGTGTTGCCTGCTCGGGGGTTGGTGTTCCAGCACGTGAGGATGAGCATTGGTCGTCAGTTCTCTTTCCTAAAGTCAAGTAGTGCTGAATCTGAAATTTCAATAAAAGCACCATGTGAGCACGAGGAGCATGTGGGTAGTCGTGCTGGATCTGAAATTTCAATAAAAGCACCATGTGAGCATTGCATCCGGGCATGTGTGGACTTGTTAGTTGCTCATGTCGAGAGGCATGGGGAGCATGTGAGTAGTCGTGCTGGATCTGAAATTTTTAATAAAAGCACCATGTAAGCACTACATCCGAGCAGGCGTAAACCGGGCATGTGTGGACTTGTTAGTTGCTCATGTCGAGAGGCACGGGGAGCATGTGAGTAGTCATGCTGGATCTGAAATTTTTAATAAAAGCACCATGTAAGCACTACATCCGAGCAGGCGTAAACCGGGCAGCAGGCGTAAACCTGTTAAAAGCACCAGTGACTACATCCGAGCAGGCGTAAACCTGAGGAGCATATCGAGGAGCATGTGAGTACGGCTCAGTAGTTTTATTTTTTACCTTTCGTGTTAAAATTAGAAAAAAGCAAGTCAAGTCGAAGTCCTGCTGGATCTCAAGTCTCAATCAAAGAACCCCTGGCTTTCTCCCAATAAAAAGCAGGTCGCCTCGTTGGGAGCAAAAGTAGAGGAGGTCAATATTGATAGGGTTCATTTACAGAGCTGCATGATAACTCCATAAAATAAAATTATTTTACTTATTTTAGGCAATAAATGATATAATATCTATGAAAAATATTTGGATTTTCTTTTAATTATTTGAATTTTTTTGTATATACAGAATAATGAGATATGGAGAAGATAAAAAAATGAATGGTAAAAATCAGGAATTCAAATTAAAAAGCAGTTGAAGATAGATATCAAATCAAAGATCCTTTAATTTACTCTCTAATTTTATGCACAATTGCTTGGAAATAAGAATCTGGAATATATCCATAAATAGGAGAACATTGAGAGCCTTAGAGAGCAACTAAGAGTTTTTTTTTCAAGTATTTTGAAGAGAAAACAAAAGTGGTGACATAATTATTGTTCTTTGATTCAAGTTGCTGAGTTTGATTTATATTTTTATGTCTTCTTTTACTATGTTATTCTTTTATTCAAATTATCGGGTTTGATTTATATTTTTGGGATGTCAATCACAAAGTTTTGCTCAAGATTTTAATAAGATTTAATTTTCCATCTTTGTAGGGCAATGCCTTGTGAGTATGTGGAAAGGAAAATGATCTTTTTCACATTTCTCTGCCAATACACATGCCATCATCATTAGGCGTCGACGTGCGCGAGTAAGAGGCCCTCGTGATATAATCAGTTGGATTGGACGTGGACCCTACACAGGCATCCTGCAAAAAGAGAATAGGCTTTACCCCAATCTAATTTATACTAAATTAGTTGGTGGAGAATATGATTACCCTCTAGGAGCATCCGGATTGCTCTTTGGTTTTCTTTCCTGTATATTTTTTAACAGAACAAAGCAAGTCAGGTTAAGTGCGCTATTGACAAAAAAAACAAAAAGAAGAAGATCAGCTGGATCTCAAATTTCTATCAAAAGCACATGCCAGGCACCTACCGCATAATGCTGCGGAAGAAATTACTATCTATTCTTTTTTATTAGTAGAGAGTATTGTGTTGAAGATATAAAATGGAAGGGGGAGAATCCGTGGAGATCACAGCAGTGGGGTGGACTGTGTTGGCTGAGCACTCAGGTAAATCTATGGTTCCTTGCTCTTCTCCGTTTACTGTTTCGGTTGCTTTATTTTCTTTTGATGAGTTGAATGAGAGTTTTTATTTATGTTTGATCGTAGATCCGCATTCAGTTACGAGAAACATTTCTGCAATTCCCGGATCTCGGATATTCTTCTCTGTTTCCTGCTTTCTTTTGAGGCTCTGCTCCGTCAATCTCCATTACTGCCTTTGTATCAGGACAATTCTCTCGAGATGGAAAGAATAGAACCCACTCCTTCAGAAGATCCGATACACGGGGCGTCTTCCTCATCGACCTCTCCGCATAGAGGCGACTCTGGAGGCGGAACGCAAAAACCAGAAGGAAACGATCACGACGTGTTCTTGAGCTTGATAGATCACAACGACAAGTTCTTGCGCGTGACGGATCGGGCATTTAACCGGGGGCGGGGCCTATTATATGATCTCCGTCATGGCCTCTCAATGCAGGAATTGACACGTTTCTGCAGTATGGGACTTCATGGACCCTAAAAAAAAAAAGTTGCCTGATTCCCAACAGTTTTCCGCAGTCTAAGATCTCGATCCCGATTTTCGGGCTGGGCTTCACTACGTGCAAATTCGGCCTTCGCGAGCTTGTTCACATGCTGAAATGCAAGAGAAACAGCGGGCAAATAGTGTTGCCCATATTTGATGGAGTGGGACCCACGGAAGTGCAACTTTTTGAAGGGAGCTCTATAAAAGATTTCTCCAGAAATGAAGGTCGGGTGGACGAAATGGAACTAGGGGAATGGAGAAAAGCGCTCGCCGAAGTCGGTTCCTTGAGAGGATGGAAAACAAAGAAATTTGGCTATGGGTACATTATTTTTCACCGAAACATTATTTAATTTCTCATGAATAGATCTTTCTTGAAAAATAATTTAAATATTCCCCTCCTATAGCTGAAATTCAGTGTTATTTGACAGGAATAAAAGAGCATTGGTTGAACTAGTTGTCGCACGCATTGTGAATTTGTTGAAAACAACTTTCAAGCTTCCCAAAGAGTTGGTTGGAATTGATGATCATGTGAAATATATTAAGAGCTCAATAGATCCTAAATATAATGATAGAAGGATTATCGGAATCCGTGGAGTGCGTGGAAGCGGTAAGACAACTCTTGCAAAGGCCTTGTGGAATGATCTCTCTGGTGATTTCGAACATCTTAGCTTTCTACCAAATATTCGAGAAGTATCACTACGCATGGGTATTCAGTACTTACAAGAAGAGCTCATTTATGATATACTAAGAAGTCCACATGCATTGTCTAATGTCGATGAGGGAATCGGCATCATTACGTCTCAATTTACAAGTAAGAAAGTCCTTATTATTTTTGATGATATGGATGATAATATTCACTTAGATGCCCTGGTTGGAGATGGTAGTTGGTTAAAAGCAGGGAGTATAATCATAATAACTACTAGAAACATGAGTATTCTTGATAAGGCCAATGCAGACCTCAAGCACGAACTCAATGAATTGACTCATGATCAAGCATTGACCTTATTTAGTAGACATTTATTTGGAAAGGATTCTCCTCCTGAGGCTAATGAATATATATCTGAGGATATTGTATCTAATATAAAGACGATTCCCCTAATTCTGGAACTTATAGGTTCATCCTTCTGCCAAAGAATAGAAAAAGTACGGAAAGATACATTAATGAAATTAAAGGACGATGTGCGCAATAAGAACATGGGGGAGCTGCTGGATATAACTTACGAAACTTTAGATTATGAGCAGCAACAGATATTTTTGGACATTGCATGTTTTTTTATTGGATCATCTAAACAATATCCAACTTATATGTGGGATTCCTGTGATTTTTTACCAAAAAAGGGACTTGAAGTATTGAGAGATATGTCCCTAATTGAAAATGACAAAGACGACAAGCTAATAATGCATGATCAACTCAGAGATTTTGCAAGGGAAATTGTTTGTCTAGAACATCAAAAGGAGCTTCAGCAGCGCAGTAGGTTATGGATTTGTGAGGAAGCCCAACATGTGCTTGACAACAAGGTAAGAGTTTTCTCTACTTGTCTTAGATGCTGAACGGGAGTCCATCTTTTCTTTATTGTTTGTGATAAAAATTGTCGCCAATCTCGAGTCCCCAAAACTTGGCGCTTCTACTGGCAAAAATTGATTGTTGTTCTTGTCTAATTATGGGACATGATTGAGGAGCGATTTGTTAGTTATTGATGATTGACATATATATATTGTTACCTTTGTCACAACAACAAAATTAAAAAACAGAAATTTGACGGATCACTTTTAGAGAAACTTGACACGCGTCAAATGATTGATGAAATAGTTGGTGATTAAGCAAATATGTCATGGAACATGCCCATGCAACTCACCATCTCATATTCTTCTTATGATCCATGCGTTCTTTCTTCTTCAACTTATCAAATTAAGTTAATCACATATTTATATTATAATTAATCCTCGAAATTATGAGATATTACATTACAGTAGAAAACGTGAAGTATATCTTAAATGTTGTGCATAACACAAGACTTCTACGATCTACAACACTTGAAAAATAGAGAATCTAATCATACTTCCCATGCGATATAAAGAAGAAAAAATGTATAGAGAGAAGTCATCACTTAAAAAAAAGAAAAGTAAGTAAGTAATATACACATTTAATGTGGAGATGAAATGGTTTGAGGAATGACCTAAAATCAGAAACAACATTATTTCTAATCCTAAAATTGGATGATTGAACTAAAAAGTAATATGGAAATATTATGTTAATATTACTTTGTTGAAGTTTCTATTTTCTAATGATAAAATATCCTTACATTTACAAATTTTTTAGAAATTTATAAAAGAATGATAATAAATTAGTAATAAAACATAAATTTCCAAGTTCAATCCAATTTTAGGATCAGAAATAATGTCATTTCTTTTTTTTTAAATGATCATCACATAAGTTTTAAAACCATGTATTCTCATAATAATAGTTAATAACATCTTTATATTCTACTATTATCAAATGCACAATTGGGGATAGCTTTTCATCCCATATATTTATGAAGCAATATTCATTGGTGAAAAAGCAACAGATCAAAATTTTATTTAATGATATTAATATGCGATATATCTGTAAAAAGTGGGTAAATTCAAGCTCATTCCAATACTTTTAAGTTTAACTTTTGTGTGATGATTTTGAATCTTTTGTGATGATTAATTATGCTGAAAGGTAAAATGTACACAACTAAAAGCAATCATATCATATGGATGATTTGTTCAAGCATCAAGCAAGCATGTGCGAATGTCATGAGTATCTTTAATTAAAAAAAAATGAATATAAATGTTGAGATGCAAAATAATATAATGAAGTAGCAAGATTGTTGAATAACATGCTACTGATGCTTTTCAGCGAGCAGATTTTTGCGCAAATGAAAATGTAATCAACGAATACAACATTGATTAGAACTAGAAAAAAGGTATCTATGAAATTATTGGAAAAAAAAATACAGCAAAGATACATGAAACTTCTGAGGCAAAATTAAGTATGGTCTCATCTGAAAGAATAAAAGCTTGAAGTTAAAATTCAAACATCCAAATAATTTCCATACTATGATCCTCACGATTTGTGCTCAATGTGCAATTCATCACCTAAAACAAAACACCAGTTTGATTACAGCAAAGAAGAATGCGAAAGACTTTAAGTATTCAATTTAATCAAATTTCACATCCGATTTTTCTGTAAGCAAGATCTCATTAATCTATGGGCAAATTGATCGAACATTTAGATGACTAGTATATCACCTTAACAAAATCAACGTGGCAATGAAAAGAGAACATCAAACATCTATAGTATTAAAATGAGGAGTGAAAATCACTTTATCACATATAATCTATGATCGATTTTACTTCCATGTACAAATAAAAACACTCATGGAAGAAAAACATGATAAAAAAGGAATGTCAAACGTGGGTACTTGTTGGGACGACATTCCATTTTTCTTTTGCTATTGAGAATTGCAAAAAAGTACAACAAGAAAAGAGAATGGGCGTGGGGGTATTCAACAATTAGCATATTCCAATATCGATACCTGTTTTAATGGTAACTTTGATTGATATATTTGGGTCATAAGAGTCATGTTGTTTTACATATAAAGGATATGGAGGTAGAGTTTTGTTGTTTCACATATAAAGGAAACAAGTTTTGGCAGATATATTAAAAGTATCGTGTGCACGAAGAGAGATATTTTATTGTAATTTTGAAAGGATGCAATTTTTTGGAATTCAAAAGGTGGAAATTGCGAAGGGCATAATTGAAGGAGGAAAAGTCAGGGAACACCCTTTCAAGCTTCACATATTTACATAGATTAGATAAATAATATGCAACCACAATCTATCATTTCACAATGTTGAAGTGAGAAGCCTACACCAAAATAGTATTTCAACAAATTAAAATTAATATGTCTTTTCTCATATGCAGTTGGCTTCATCACATCATTTAAAACTTACACTCCACAATATTTCTTATTCGCAGGGCACTAATATAATTCAGGCCATTTGTCTCGAAGAACAAGACTCCAAAAGAAGCTACACAAGTGAAAATTTTAAAGGACTGACCAACTTGAGGTTCCTTAAAGTATGTGGTGCAAATTTCACGGAGATTTCGAGAACATGCTTAGTGAACTTAAATGGCTTCATTGGGAGCGTTGTCCCTCAAATTTTGTAGCGGCCAACTTTCATCCAAAGCAATTAGTTGTGCTCAATCTGTCAAGGAGTGAGATTTTAGAGGATTGGGAAGGATGGGGTCCAATCAAGGTAAGATTTAAAGAAGGCATATCTTTTGTGAATAATCACATGTTATCCAAGGGTCAATTGCACAAATTCTCCTTTCTTTCTTTCAGAAAAGGTTAATATCCTTTTTCAGATTCAGGATTTTCCTTTAAATAGAAGAGGTTTTATAGGTACCTAAATATACCAAAAACTTCCACCCCTTAAAATCTTAAACTAATGGTATCCTGACAACCAATCATGCGTAACATTTGGCATACTTTTTCAACTAATCTATTAAGAATAAAGTTACAGTATTTGCGCATGTCCTGATATTTTTTTTTAACTAAATGGCTTATTGCTTCTAAGACAATTTCTCCCCTTGTAAAAGTATGTCTCGTATGGCGATTCTTGTTATATTTCTATGTTAATCTTCCTACATGAGAAATGAAAAGTTACAACTACTTTTCACACAAACACGAATACTATTTGAATTATCATAGTCAGGATAATTATTTTAGAAACAAAAGTTGACCCCACTGCTTCAAAATAAGTGCATTGCTTTATTATAGTTCTGTGAGGGCGAACTATGTGTTAGTTTTGTGAGTGCTAACCAGTTGATATTATTTCAGTCAAATTGGAAGGTAAGCCTAATACAATAAGAAAATATAGTTAGCACTTGTGTCTTACTAACATTCTTTATGCAATGGGTATGTTAAAAAAACACTACTACTTAAGAAACATTTAAACAAAACAAACGTGAAGCAAAGGAGAATCATAGCAATGACAACATGCGAACCGAGTTATGAAACATTTATATTTTTTTATAAATTAAAAAAAAAAAAGGATTGTGAAAAATCAGGCATTGCAGTGTTTAATCTTACAAGTAACCTCTCTGTCTTTCAGATGGCAGCAAAGCTCAAAGTTCTCAACCTTTCGAGTTGTCCATTTTTAAGAACTCCAGACTTGTCTACTTTCGAAAGCTTGGAGATTTTGATTCTTGAAAAATGTGAGAATTTGGAAGAGATTCATCCTTCTATCAGGGATAGTAAATCCCTCGTCTCCTTGAATGTCAGTGGTTGTAGGAGACTAGAGAAGCTACCCACTGGAGTTGGTAAATTGGAAGAATTGAAGGAGCTTCTCATGAAGGATACTTCTGTACAAGAGATTCCGATGTCGGGAGATGGATTGATGAAGTTGGAGACTCTAAATGCCTCGTGTTGTGGGAGATTGAAGGAGCTACCTGCAGGATTAGGTAGAATGGAAAATTTGAGGGAGCTTCTCATAAATGACACTTCTATACAAAATATTCCGATGTCGGTAAGGGATTTGAAGAAGCTAGAAACTCTAAGTGCCTCGGGTTGCAGGAGTCTAGAGAAGCTTCCGACTGGAGTAGATAGCATGTATAGTTTGACGGAGCTTCTCATAAATGACACTGCTATACGAGAGATTCCAATAAGTGAAGGTGGTTTTCAAAAGCTAAAGACTCTGTGTGCCTTGTATTGTGAAGACCTTGCTCAACTTCCAATTCCTTGGGGCTCCCTTAAGTCATTAACTAAACTTGACCTATCTCATTCTGGGATTGAAGAATTACATAGAAGCAGTTACTCTCTTGAATCTTTAACTCAATTGGACCTATCTTATTCATGGATTGAAAAATTACCAGAACACTTGGGCAATCTTGACAAGTTAACTCATTTGAACCTATCTCATTCAGGAATTAGAGAATTTCCAAATTTTCCAATATCTTGGGGCTTCAGGCCATTGTTAACTCAACTGGACCTATCTCATACAGGGATTGAAGAAGTACCAGAATTCAATGACTCCCTTAAGGCGTTAACTCATTTGAATCTATCTTATTTAGGGATTAAACAATTACCCGAATCCATGGGCAACCTTGTGTCCCTACAACACCTATTATTACAAGGATGCTACTTGTTGAGACACTTACCTAATTCCATCATAAGGTTGACATCATTGATGGAGTTGGATTTACAATCCACAAAAATTGCGGAATTACCTCACGGCATGTGGAATATGAAGAATTTGAAGATCTTGGACATTTGTGGAACTGACATAACAAGATTGCCTGTTCAATTCAGTTTCGCCCGACATGATCGCTAGATAAGTTGGGAACCAATGTGATGTTATATGCTGGTACATGTCCCGTTCAAATATTCATCAATTAGAATTCTACATCTAGATTCGCAAGCTTTGATATCATGATGTTGTATTCGTTATTTCACAGTTTTTCAATCATTCTGCAGTATGATTAGATTAGAACATGATCATGTCTCGGATCACTTCGAGATCATGTCATACTACTTATATTTTGAATCGCTCCAGGCCAGGTCTCTCGTGTAGAACTACATGAGAACGGCCGACATCATTCGAGAATCAGCCGAATTGTTGGTACCCAGGGTCTAAACCTCAAAAACTAGACAACTGTATTTCAGTGGGTAACCTCAGCATCTATGCATAAGCATCGACTCCGACGTGTGAAATATATTCGCAATAGATGAACCATTAGAAACAACTCTTATGATGAGAGGGGATCGGTGTCGCATCACACAAATTCTTTGTATGCTTTTTGCGAATTCCACGGATAACTCTGCGCAATTACCTGTGGAAAAAAAATGCAATTCCGGAGGCCAGAAGCAGTAGCAAGAGAAGTTTTCATCAAGAGAATGTGTCAAACACAACAGAGTCATGGAAGAAGGAAATTTTCTTGAGTCGAAGATCAAAAAATTCATTGATCAAGTAGCATCCCATAGGCTCCTAAACCTGCCATTGATCTGACAAAATAACTGAGAAGTAACAATAATATGTTCAGTCATCCATTAAGTATGAAGCTCAAGCTTTGATGAATTAAGCCCCAAGCAATGCATCAGGACAGGAGAGTCCCCTGATAAACTGATAAAAGCAGCAAACCGAAACCGAGCATACTTGGATGTGAACAATGAAAAGAACAATGTCTAGCGAAAAAAATAGCTTCAAACTGTTTGAAATTCAGACATCTTCGTATGGAACTGAGAAGTTGTCAAGAAGCAATTACGTTTTGACAAGAAAATGCAGTAATATGGTATCGGAAAATGAATGTTGTTTAGACATACAAGATTGTACCGAACAGCCTGCAACTTTTGCTACCAGTTCGGAACCTAAGGACATAATCCTTCAATCCTAAGACTTAATAGTATCCACACATCTCCAGTCGAATTTTATCATGAATGGTTACGGAATTAGACCGCTGCTTCTTGACTTTTGGTAGGAATTTCGTTTTTTCAGTTGAATTACCAGAAATGGTGCACGCTTGGACTCTTGTGCCAAATTAAGAAACAGATTTCAATGAACTCCAGTTCGCTAAAATATTCGGCTCGAAGGATTTACATTAATCATTTTCAATTCCGTACTCTATACTGATCAGTGATTTTTCTTCCTTTTTTTTTTTATCACCTCAAATCTAAATTTCTAATCCTTCAAAGGGAACATGTGAAAAACCAGAATTTCATTATAAACCACGTGAGCACGTCTACGCGATCAAGATCAAGGGATTTTTACTAGCTGAGCTTATATAAGCTAGAAATTACAACAAACATTTGCTATTATCTCCAAATTTCAACATTTTTTTTCTGTAAGCTAGAAATTACGACAACCATTTGCCTGTATCGACAGTTCCCCGATATTTCAGAGTTGATTCTCTGCCGACCCGTTTGCTTTTCTTCTTCTCACTACAGGATGGCTGGAGAGGTTCGCTTTAACGTCCCAAGCATCTGAGATGGCTTTGAATGGAAGGGTGTTGTCGGAGGGGCGCTCAACTCGAGCCGCGTAGCTAATGTTTTAAGGAAAGCCTGGGCTGGTACTGGTGAGATTACCATAACCCCTCAAATTCATAGGATATACAGTTGGGAATCGAGGCAATCCAGCCCAACATACTCTCATCCTCGCCTTGCATAGATCATGTTGAAATGAAAATCGAAGTAACATGCCCGCCGGCGCTGGACGAGGATGCTGGAGGTGGACCAATGCCGGACCAATGCTCTGGCAGCGGTGGCAGTGGCCTTCCACGGTCTTCAAGCAGGACATCAGCCTCCACTCATCCCAAATGTGGGTTCGGTTTGGTCTGGATCGCCGGTTGCTTTGTCAGGCCCTAGGCGATGCCAAAAAATGGCATCGCGATCGTCGGAGCCGACCTCCAAGGCCATGGTATGGAGTTCGCCAGCCTCATGTGATCGCAGATCTCCATCGGAGTAAATCGACGGCGGTGGCGACGTCCATTGCCTTGGCTCAAGACCATAGCTGAAATTAAATAAGTGGAAACGGCTGCTTTCATTCCTATTCTTACAAAAACACGCCTGGCATCAAAATTTAATGTAAGAATACATGTTTGATATGTCATTTTTATATATTCTCACGCTTCGGTCTCTTTATATATTATTAATGTTTGTTAGCTAGCGATGAAACAGTTATGTCTAACCAAAATGATTTTTTTTTTTAAATAATCCTTTTAAGATAATCATCTTTTTTTTTTTTCGTCGATTCTCTACTCTAATCCTATTCTACACTCACTCTCAGACTTTTTGTCCTGCCTCTTGCAGGGCGTGGGAGTCGAAACCCACTCTTAAAACTTACGCGTCCCCACCCCATCCCCTCCCGAGAAGGTGGGGATTTGAACCTCACCTCCCCCTTCCATGTTGGAAGGGTGGCCACTAGGGCGAATCCCAGTGGTTTAAGATAATCATCTTAATGAGTGGGAAATTACTGAAGTATAGATATTACTTTTTAGGGAAAATTTCAAATAATGACCTAAAGTGGAGCCATTTTCTCAAATAAGGGTCCATAGTGGACATTGTCTTAAAGAGGGGTCTAAAGTTGTTAACTTTGTCTCAAATGAGGGCCCCAACTCATCGGCTAGCCGAATTTTCGCTGGTGGATTTATTCCGGCGATTAGAGCATGGGCAATTTTGTCCAAAAATTTTAACCAGGTGAAAAATAGGAAAATCAAAGATCCCAAATCAAATTTTAGGGCTCTTCACAGATTTTCTTTCTTTTCCACGTTCCTCCTCAATTCTCAGTACTAGTTCTCTTTGTAACATTTTATCCCAACTGAATCAGGGAAAAGCTTGTGTATTTGCGATCCAAAACCCTCAATCTCTCATCTCCTCCATTCACATCTCTCTCACTCTCTCTTGCAAACACAAACCCATTCATTTGTTCATTTTAATGGCCTTGCTGTGGCTTGGGAAGCCATCGAGCGGAAGGACAAAGTACATCTCTCTGTGCATGAGGTTGTCGTCGACAGTGAGGGCAATTGATTGGGCGGTCGAGGGAGAAAGAGTCCGCGTGGCACACCATCTTGTTCGGGAACTCGAACATGATCTCGGCAACGACGTACTTTCCGTCAAGGTCCTCATCGTTCGCTCTCAAAAGATGAGCAATCCTCTTTGCTCTTGCTCTCGCTCCCGCACACATTTTCTTCGTCTTTGCCGCTCACGTGTTTTTTCGGCGTGGGACTCCCAAAGGTCTGAGTTTATAAGGAAGTGGGAGCAGAAGAGCTCTTTCTCTGCTTAACTTCCCAGGTTCTAAGGAATCCTTCATTTGAAAAGCGATGATGTTGCTTGAATCTCATCTTGTTCCCAAACAACATCAGTATCTCCTCCTACTCCTTCTTCAATCTCTAAATCAAGTCCTTCATCGGTCAACTTGGGTCTTTCAATATCGGTACCCGTCTTCTTCAAGAACAGATTAGTTCCAAATGCAAGAAAGAGCTTGTCGTGTTGACCATGCTGAAGATTCTTGGACAAAATCAATTTTCAATCTTTCTTATTTAATTGAGAAAAAAATTTATAGAGAAAATTCAAGAGCGGAGATGATTCTCTCGATTTGGCTAGGAGCAAAATTTACAGAGTGAATAAGCACTGAGAATTGAAGAGAAATGTTGGAAAGAAAGAAAATCTGTGAAGAGCCCTAAAATTTGATTTGGAATCTTTGATTTTCCTATTTTTCACCAGGTTAAAATTTTTGGACAAAATTGCCCATGCTTTAATTGCCGGAATAAATCCACCGGAGAAAATTCAGCTAGCTAACGAGTTGGGCCCTCATTTGAGACAAAGTTAACAACTTTAGACCCTTTTTAAGCATAACGTCCACTGGGCCCCTTATTTGGAAAAACGGCTCTACTTTAGGTCCTTATCTGAAATTTTCCCTACATTTTATTATCAGTTTTTTTTTTTTGGACCGGAGGAACCGCTCACAGCGAGTGCTCGGCGTAAATCCCTAGAGAGCACTGGCACGGGGACCCACCTCCCACGGTGCTTCGCTTAAGTCGCGCTAATGCGTACGCGGTCACAATTAGAGGGGGAAATGCCCAAACCAATGCGCTCACAGTGGGGTGGGTTTATTTTTTATTGTCAGTTGATACTGAAGTCTTCCAAAAAAGAAGAAGCTAGTTTTCCAAAAACAAATATGTGGGAAATTACTGAAGTATAGCTTTCACCTATGCAAAACTATCTATTATTTTTTGTAATTTCGGAAGAGGGGAAAATTATTAATGTGGGAAAATTATGATTCTCTGTGAAGGCTGTATTTCTTGTAATTTCGGAAGAGGGGGGATTATAGTGTCGTAAGAGATGATTGTGTTTGTAAGTAGAAGGTCGGAACACTATAAATCTATTTTGCAATATCATCCATCTCTTTACCTTTTTTTTTTTATTATCCATATATAAAAACTACTGCATCTATGTAACTATGTTTCTTGTGCAAAAGCTATTTTTTCCCCTTTTGTGAGATGTTATAATTCTTTTAAAATTGAGCCCCTTCTTGATTGTTGCATTAGTAGTCATCTCGAGAATAGAGGATTATGTTAGTATAGTTTGTCTCTGAAGTAATCTATTTTATCCATACTAATAAAAATTGTATACCGATGCAAAAATAAAAGGATTAATATAATAAAAAAATTCTAAGGTAACAAATTTATTTAAAACTAATAGTTACAAATTGGTACATTGATAACAGATTTTTCCTTTATTAGTTTTCATTAAATTGAATTAATACAAAGGAAAACCAAAAACCGAGATGATAAACGGAGAAAAAGACTCCAAATTAGTATATCTATTTATTGCTAGATGTCATTCAATTCAGTAATTTATTGATAAAATTTAACGAAAATTAACGGAAAATAAATTTATTACAGATATATTGATTTTGAGGTTTTTGGTGCTCAAAAAAATTAATTTGTGGTGAATTTGTTATAGGAGTATTAATTTAGAATTTTTTGTTGCATTAACCCAAGGCTATTTCCTTTTCCTTTAGAAAACAAGAAAACTATTTATGAAACCCGACGTTAAGTGTGAAAAGAAGCGGCCATGTGAATTTTTTTTTTTTTTTTTTTTTTTGGGGTCGGAAAAAGCCATATGATTGAAAAACTCAAGACAGACACGAGACCAAAAGCTTCAGATGGGAGTCCATTTCTGATTCTCAGTCGTCATTCGAGTTCGCGTGTATCGTCTTGTGAAATCGCGTTCCGACCATCGACCTCGACCTCGTCCTCGACCTCGTCCCCGTCCCCTTCCCTGTCCCGAGCCAAAAGCTCCTTCGACGTCAATCGTAATTTGTCGAAGACAAGGTATATTTTCTTCGATCACGAGCTTTCCGATCTCTTTATTGACCGCGAATTGTTCGTTCTTGGTTAGGTTCTTCAATACCCAGACATCGTTCGATCGATATTTGATCAAAAGCAACAAATTTGTTTTCTGGGTATGCTTAAAAGATTGGCTTTGATTGCTTTCGTTGCGGTGGTAGGTGAGTCTGTGCTCGCGGTACATTTTCGTGCTTGATTCTTGAGAAATTTGCCCGGATATGAGAGGGGAGTGATTTCGGAGTGGTGAGAATGCACGAATTATATACCCAAATGTTCGCTGGGTATGCTTGAAAGATTGGCTTTGATTACTTTCGTTGTGATGGTAGGCGAGTCGGTGCTCGCGGTACGCTTTCGTGCTTGATTCTTGAGAAATTTGCTCGGATATGAGAGGGGAGAGATTTGGGAGTGGCAAGAATGCGCGAGATATATGCCCAAATGTTAGACAGCATGAGGCATGATTGTCTTTTTTCTTTGAGTTTTTTTATATATTGGTTCACTGTTGTTCAATTTTTCAGTTGAATTTGGTGGAAGTCAGATTTCCTGTAGCAGACTTAATTTGGGAGGATATATCGAAATGCAGGTATTACTGATTACTTAGAGCTATCGGCTCTTTGTTCCGCTGTTTACACACGATGGGGAGTGAAGTCTATTGTTTTCAAAATTATGCACCCAGAATGTGATCATTCTTGAAAATTTTTCTTTCTTACGGCGAAATTTACACTAGGTTATCATATTTATGTACTGACTAAGTCATTTTGCGATGCCGTTATCTCATGAAGCAGCAGATTTGATCTCCTGCAATTATATACGTGGAGGAATTGCTTTCTGCTTTTTTCTTTATGACCCCAGGTTGGTTGTGGATCCTAATGTCGATGTGTGCTTGTATTTGTAGACATCGAGGGCGAGGCTGTTCAAGGAATACAAAGAGGTGCAGCGAGAGAAGGGAGCTGATCCAGACATTCAGTTAGTTTGCGATGACTCGAACATATTTAAGTGGACTGCTCTTATCAAGGTGAGATTGAATGGCTGATGGGGATAATTGTTGAGGAAATGGTGCTGTTGCTCATATAAAAGATACGGTGATTCTCTCTTTCATTAGGGACCATCGGAGACTCCTTTTGAGGGTGGTGTTTTCCAGCTCGCATTTGCTATACCTGAGCAGTATCCACTGCAGCCACCTCAAGTTCGTTTCCTGACTAAGATATTTCACCCCAACGTGCACTTCAAGGTATAATTTTTTTGTATAGGAATGCTTATTGATGATAACTTAGTTGGAACTAGTTGCAGTGCATGCTAATAGGTCGAAGGGTGAACTGATTTACTGTGTTGTTTGGTGATCAATGTTTCTTCTCGTCAATATCTATTATGTTCAAAGTTAGAAACTTGAAAGAGTTGCTAGTTTTAGGGTTTTGATTTATCTGGCACTTGACAATTAGATAGAGGTGCAGAAGCTGAGAATTGGAGACTTCTTTGACACTTTGTCAGGAAAGAGTCTTGACCTGTTTTTTTCCAAATTCTGTTTCCAGAGAATCTCTGCATGAATAGATTTTCTGATAACTACTAGCTTGGGAAAGTCAACAGAGATACCCGATGCATAAGTATGAGATGCTGTAAGTGTTTGTTTGACTAATAGATTGACATTTTAATTTACTTTATACAGACAGGGGAGATATGCCTTGATATTCTGAAGAATGCATGGAGTCCTGCCTGGACACTTCAGTCTGTTTGCAGGGCTATAATAGCTCTCATGGCCCACCCTGAGCCTGACAGCCCACTAAATTGCGATTCAGGTATCAGTGAGTTTTTTTTAAAAAAAAAAAAAGATATAACATCTGTATCTAAAAACTCATTATTCTTTCATTAGTACATAAACCTCAACCAGAAATTTCCTTACCTAAAGTCTTTGTAATGCCTATTATTTAAGTGACCTGGTGTTTAATATTTGTTGCTTGCACCTCTTGCAAGGAGTGCATACTCATATGCTTGCATGTTCACTGTTTCATGATAAAATGTGGCAGTGTCGCTTCCTTAATAATATCTAGTTGAATGTTGTCTCACTTACATTTAAACTATGCAGAGTCAGGGCAAAGAGCCAAAAGTTGGTAGAGTCACCTTTATTGGTATAAAAATCTTGATTCGGGGTTCCCTCCACCTTCCCACCTCGTGAATAGCACAACAACAAGAACAAGAAGCCATTGCACTTTATGGAGTAATATTTCCTCCCCTCAGCCAAAAAGAGAAAAATGAAATTCCCTCTCTATACCACATGGTTACAGAAAACTAGCAAAACTTTATAGAGTAGTTCATATGAGAACAATCATACTCCATCCTCCTTGATATTGACATAGACTAGTTGTATCAGTGCCAAAGAGGAGTGCCCTTGACATCTTGCAGGGATTCTTGATAGGCTGCTTTTAGAATGAGGTGCATGAGTGTCTTTGATTGAACTTTTCTGGAAATAACAAGGGTGAGACCTTTGTAATCGTTTGACAAGTATTGAGAGAGAGCATGAGATTTCAGTGGGAATCTTTCATGCTCCTCCTTTTCCACATTTTGTTTTCTAATCCTATCTCAAACAATACTTCATCTCAAATCTTTATTTCCAATTGTCAGTTTGTTGGATCAGAAATATAGGACAGTAGTGCTGGGACAAGTGATAATAGTTGGATGTCTTTGCCTCGATTGAGTATTGACATAAACACACTCTGTCGTTCTGTCAGTTACACATGAGATTCCAGGGATTAGATGAATTAGGTATGATATGATGCTTCGATTTCAACTCAAACTCTATCTTTAAGAACCTTGAGAGCCATACATCTTAATCATTCAGTCAGTCAAGCATTCTCGGGGTTTGTTGATTGCCTTCTGGTGGGCCAATATATTATATGGCATAAAAGAGATAATTTCAACGATGAAGTGATAGAGAATGGTAATAAAGAACAAATGCTTGTACTTGTTCAATGTAACAGTTGATGGTTATTTTTTCCTAATGTCCTGGTCCTGCTTGTAATGGTCGTAGTGTATTAGAAAAGAGATCATGTTTTTCTGAGGTAATCCTTCAGATGAGAATGTGGGGCCCCTGGGCAGGACTGCCTGCTCTGCATGAATCCACTGTTGTGTCGGTCATGTTCTTCTACCGCTGTCCTAATACAACTCTTCTCTCTGCTCGACCATGTGTGGTGAGGCAAACCTCTCTTTTCCTTTTATTTCTCTCTAGGCAGCTCTCTTGCTCATGTTGCCGCTGAGCTCTTGGAATCATCTTTGATGGGAATTAGGCTCCTTGAGAGCATCTGTTTGCTTTTGTGACTTTCTGTGCGCTTGTATGTTGATGTGCTCTTTGCAAGATAGCTTCCAGTGCTGTGTTTGCTTTGTCAATGGTGGTTCCAGATCAGTTTGATGGATGCTTTGATGTGAATAGAGTACTGAGACTCTACCTACAAAAAAAGAGAAAATAATGAGTCCATTATTTAGTGTGTTGTGTGTATGTGTGGGCAATTAGAGCTTTTGAGGTGGTGTCCTTGATATACTGTCCAAATGCTGAAGAGTAGAACGGAGTGCAACTGCGAGGGAATCTGAGCGTATAAATGTGGTTCAAGAGACAAGCCCTTCTCAGGTTATAGAACAACACAAGAAACTAGTAAAACGTAGTGATTGGTTTACGTATTGCATGATTTTGATGGTTTGGTCATGTCAATATAATCTTCGTTGTTACTTAAATAAATTTCTCATTATGTCGAAGGCTCAACACACGGAGGATATCAAAAGTATGGGGCTAGGGTTATGTATAGCATGATTTACTTGCCTTTGTTTGCAGGAAACCTACTCCGATCGGGTGATGTGAGAGGATACCAATCCATGGCGAGAATGTACACTAGGCTTGCTGCCATGCCGAAGAAAGGCTGAAACCAAGCACTTACACATGCTCGATTCGATGCATCGACACCTTTATCTGTGTGCTTGTAAAATAACTCAGGACTTCTCATATGAAGATACAGCTGTATGGTTCTTCATGCAGATGAATTCTTAATTAACGAGAGCTGAAGTCAGGCTAGAGAACAGAGTCGGTATGTCATTTGCTGTACAATATTATGCCAGTTGCTAGATTTGGTGTTGAGCTCCTCCAGAAGATGGATTCTCTTTACAAATTCAGTGAACTCTGCTGAACAAGCCCGTATCTGTTCTGAGCTTAAACTGGATCTTATGTTTCTCCTTCTGGGCATAACCTTGAGCTTGTGCTTGAGATTGAATATCATTTACAAAGTAAGACACAGAATGTTTCTCTTCTTCCTTTTGGCAAATTGGCATATTTTGATAGTGTAAGTAATCTGTAATGCTAGTTCCTTGAGGAAATAGGAACAAGTAAAGCTTGCATTTTCACTTTAATTGGTATTGAGGAGTCCATTTTAAGACAACAGACATAGGAGATGAGGGGGTTCTATAGCATAAAAGGGATTCTACAGAAAGAGGCATTAGTAGTCATGCTTTGGAAAATGAAATTATCAATCCGCTTTTAATTAAATTAACTAGTAGATTTTTTTAACAGAAAATTAACTAATAGATTAAAAAAAAAAGGAAAAGTGCTTGATCCAACTACCCTCAAATCCCTCCCTTTGTCAAAAGATTCCGTTGACTACTGCGCGATCATCGAGAAAGTCGTCGCGCAATCATAGAAAAACATCGTAATTTTCGATGCATTGAATTTAACGATTTTAAAATGTAAACTATTTTTTATTGAATAAATGGGTCTTGCGGACAAATGTTGACCTGTTAATCATACTTTTTGATAATTAAATTCTAAATATATTTAAAAAATTGCCTTCTGACACCTATTAATGTTATCCTCATGGAAATTCACTCCTTCGCCTCGTCTTTCAAATTAACCGTACCCCCATTTCTCCCCACTTGCCCCGATTATTATTTTATTCTTTTCCTTTGTCGTGTCTCATCATCTCGAGGAAATTTACCAAATAATTGACGGTGAAAAAGAAGCGCAAAAGAACTTTAAAATAGAATAAAGATCAGAGAATGATGCTTTGCTTAAGGGATAAATGTACTTAAAAATATCAAACTCATTGAATTTTAAAATTTTCAAAAAGTACAATTAAATTATAAAACTTTTCGAATTTATGCAAGTAAGGCATTCCATTACCCCTCATTTAAAGTGATTAATGAGAAATACTAATGTGATTTATTTATTGTTATTTTCTCTATCATACATAATGTTGATGTGGCTTAAACCACTTCATGCTGATCAAATTTTCAATACAAATTCTATTTGAATTAAAATTTATTTTATTAATATTTTGAAAAGCAAACTTTAAAAAAAAATAAAAAAGAAAGAGGAAGGAGGTGAGAGACCCTCGCCCAAAGGGCCAGTGACCTCGCCAATCATAGGCGAGAGCTGTCTTTGCTTGCATTCGCCTTCTGGCATGTGTTCTATTCTCACTCCCATTTATATGTGTGTTTTTTTTCCAAGTTTGCTTTTTTTATTTTATTTAATTTAAGTTAAAAATAAAATTTATTTAAAATTCAGATTTTTAACCAAAACGATGTTATTTTAGCCTAATGTTTGAAAAAAAAAAAACATGTCATTATTTTTCATTAGTTTGGTTAGAAGAAATTAACAAAATGACTTAATTGTTCAAATTTGATAAGTTGTAAAACTTAATTACGTTTTCTAAAAATTTTGGTACTCGAGTGTTATTTCACAACAAATTTTTAAACTTCGCACTTATCCTTAATAAAGTACAGGACTAAAGGCGAAATAATAAATAATAAGAAAAGTTAAAAATAATAAAATGTCTCCGACCAAAAAAGAAAAAAAAAATGACAAAATGTCGGTAGTATCATGTCAGTGTCACCGCCGAATGTGGAATTATCAAATCACGGCGGGCTCCCCACTCCCGCACACATTCTCTCTCTCCCTCCTCTCTCTCTCTCTCTCTTCCCATCATCTTCCAGCTTCGGTCAAGACGTTCGCCCGTTTCTCCGCCGGCTTCGCGTCACGGCTCACCGATCGGATTCGCCACGAGACGGCGGCGGCTGCGGCGGCGGCGGCGACGGCGAGGAATGACGTGAACCTGTCCAGCGCGATCCGGCCTCCGTCGGTCCCGGCATGGCCCGCCGCCCTCCACCTCTCTCGCCTTCCGCCGTCCTCCTCTTCCTCCTCCTAATCCTCCTTCCGGCTTGCTTGCTCGTCGCCCGTGGCGAACCTAATCGCGGCGCGCCTCGCTTGACTCCCATCGACCTCGATCTCTATCATTCCAGGTAATGGCGGTTCGATTTCTGCCGTCTTCCGTCGGATTCCGAGATCGCTCGGCTGATTACGCGTATTCGTTCTGTTTTGGCCGATCAGCTCGTTGTGAGCTTACTTGCGAGTTTACGAGCGAAAATGAGTTGCAGACGCGAAAATGAGTTGCAGACGCGAGTTTACTGCGGCCGTTTTTCAGTTGTTTGTGGCAGTTAGATTTTCCTGGGGATGTTTGGCGATAGTAATTTGGACGAATCCGTATTCAACGCTTCCTTTTTGGTTCTAAGTGGTGCCATCTGTTCGTTAGTCCCGGGCGATTTCTCTCTTATGAGTACCTACAATAGATTTGTGTCGATTGCAATCATTGAGATTTTATAATTGATTGATGTTGTTGTTGTGCGCTAGGTCAGTGAGTTTACCGCATCTAAACGTGAACTAATGCAGAACTTTCCTTCTTTTTAGGTGCCGCACTTACGCTTAATTTCAATTCGTTAGTTAGTCTCCAGATGCTGTTGGCACTGCGCGTCAAGTTTTAAATTTTTGATTGATCATACGGGTAGAGCTGTGAAAGTACTGCAAACTTTCTTTGCCTCTCCTGTTCATTGACTTCTGTAGAGAGTTCATGCCTTGAATTTTGCTTGTCAGTGCTCGTCTGATGGAAGAGACAAAGGCTTTGGTTCACCGTCACCCAGATAAACTTATGGTGAGGCATCGGCTTGCTTGTTCTCTTGTTTCATTATTCTTCGATTTGTGCTAATTTAATCTCGTTAACAGATGAATAATATAAGAAGTGGAAATAGAGGTTATCGAAAGCAGAGCTAGCCGTTGT